>CM041781.1:52878047-53266883 GCA_023374045.1 Limonium bicolor
CTGTTCTGTGGGGTTGACGAACCCTTTGACTCTTTCGAGTCATTTCTGCGTTGCCGAGAGGCCTGGTATGGTCTATGGGTCTTCGACCCTTCTGAGTGTGTGCATTGTGTTTTGTCCCCTTCTGTTTAAGTGCTCTGGCTGTTTCTGAAATGGGAACCCCTTGAGTTCCACTCTGCTTCTGTTTCTGAAAGCTTCTGACTATTTGAGAATTGTGTATAAGATGTTTATCTTCTCTTCTTCTGATTTCAATTGTTTTGAGCGACCTTGCTGATGACGGTCGCTGCTTACTGGGCATAGTTGTGTGCTCATTCCCCTACTTCTAACTTTTTGCAGATTGATCAGCGAGGATCATCTTGAGTTCTGGAGCTGTAGTGTTTAGCTCATTTGACTGTTTAAACTTTTGTTATGACGTTGTAGCCTTCGGGCCTTCCTCTGCTTTGAGTTTCTGTTTCGGATTGTATTTTGAATCCGTTTACTTCCGCTGTATTTGGATACTTTGGTTTACAATGTTAAGTGAACTCTGTTTTGGGCCTTTATTGTTTTTGATCGTTTAGAGCCTTGCGTTATTGGTAGTAATACGCGGCGTGTAATACCCTTAACTCTTAGGCCGTTTTTAGGGGTGTTACAAAGCAGTTGGATTGGCAAGTTACATCTGGTCGAGTTTTAATACAACAACAGCTATCACGCTTCGATCAAGATGGCACCTTTTCAAGCGTTGTACGGTAGACCATGTCGTACACCGCTCTGCTAGGATGAGTCGAGTGAGACGGTCATTATAGGACCAGAATACTTAGAACAAGTTCAGGATGAAGTTCAGCAAATCAGAGAGAACATGAAAGCTGCTCAGGATAGGTAGAAGTCGTATGCTGATGTTCG
The DNA here is from genome assembly GCA_023374045.1 of Limonium bicolor. NCBI lineage: Eukaryota > Viridiplantae > Streptophyta > Magnoliopsida > Caryophyllales > Plumbaginaceae > Limonium > Limonium bicolor. The sequence continues at coordinate 52,878,924 of CM041781.1, forward strand.
ACGACGAGACCTGGAATTCACGGTTGGCGACCGGGTATTTCTGCGAGTTTCACCGATGAAGGGTGTATTCAGGTTTGGGCAGAAGGGTAAATTGAGCCCGAAGTTTGTTGGTCCTTATGAGATTACAGAGTGGGTGGGCCCAGTTGCTTACAGGTTGAATTTACCTACTGAGCTGGGAAAAGTGCATGATATTTTTCATGTTTCACAGCTAAAGAAATACATGCATCACCCCTCCCATGTGTTAGAACCTGAGAGGTTGACATTAGAACCGAATATGAGATCAGTGGAGGTTCCTCAGAGAATCTTGGATAGTAAGACTAGGGACACTAGCCATAAGTCAGTGCGACTGGTGAAGGTTCTCTGGTCTAACCAAGATGTCGAAGAGGCCACGTGGGAATTAGAGGATAAGATGAGGTCGAAGTACCCTTCTTTGTTTACCGACTAGATCGTCTGTATAGGGTACGGGGCGAACCCCTTTTAAGGGGGTAGAGCTTCCTCGCTCTTGAGTTAGTAAACGAACTTGTTTGTCGTTTGTGTGGTGTGTGTAAGATATGATTCTGTAAGTTATTACACCTTGGTGGTAAGTTTGAGATATGTATAATACTTATGTATTGTGTAACACCCCCAAACACTGCCCTAGGAGTTAGGGGTATTACACGCCGCGTATTATTACATAATAACGCAAGGCTCTAATAAACAAAATTAAACAGATAATCAAATAAGGCCCAAACGAAACACTTCAATACAGTATTATCGAAGAGATGTTAAAACATCCCAAAAAGTCATTACAGAACCCACCAAACAGATGTCAAAAGTGGAAGCTTAACAAAATATGCCCAAAGGCTCAAATTCAATACAAAGGTCTCAAAAGAAGCTAAATACAAAGCAGCTAAACTCCAGAAGCTGAGGGGAGACGATCCTCGCTAATCAATCTGCAAAAGCGTTAGAAGTAGGGGAATGAGCACACAACTATGCCCAGTGGATGACCAACTTCATCAACCAGCATGCCCAAAACATTTACAGAATATTGACAAATCAGAAGGAGCCAAGAAAATCCATAAACATATCAGAAGTCAGAAACAGAAGTCCGTTCGTTAAGGACTGAACAGAGCAGAAGCAGAAAACAGAGTGGGACACTAGCGATCACAGCATACAGACAGAACAAGCAGACAGCTCGTGAACAGAACGAGGAAACCTCACTCGTAAACAGAACAGGTGTAAACACCCGTGAACAGAACGGGGAACATCACCCGTGAACAGAAGGATCCTACATAGCGCGCTACGAGACAGCGAAACCAGCCATCCAAAGGCTCAGACACAGAGATAACTAGGTCCCAAAACAGAAGCTTAAATATAGATAAGCATATGTGCACCAAAGGCACCAGAAAGCTCATAGATAGCTTGGAATTCAGAAGGGGAATCCAACCCCGCAAACAGAAGTCAAAACGGAGCTCAAACGAGCAAGTTATGGCCAAAACAGTAGCCTGTCCGAACTTGTGTCCGGACATCAATGTTCGGACACAAGTCGAGACTCAGAAGGCAAAATCAGACAGATGTCCGAACTTGTGTCCGGACTTCGAAGTTCGGACACCAGTCGAACCTTAAAACAGAAGAAGAGCCAGAGGTGTCCGAACATCCAAGTTCGGACGGATGTTCGGACGTTCTTCGGAAATCAGAACGTGTAGAGTCCGAACTTGTGTCCGGACATCAGATGTTCGGACACAAGTCGAAGCCAAAATCAGAGAAAACAGAAGTCTGTGTCCGAACTTCAAAGCTCGGACGGAAGTTCGGACACAGCGAAGATTTTCAAAAGATTAAGCGCAGAAGGGCATGTCCGAACTTCAAAGCTCGGACGGAAGTTCGGACATGCCGAAAACCTCAGAAATCAGAAGCGAATTCAAACGAACAGAGGCACAAAACCCATCCAAATCCACACACACATTTACAAAACAACCTTGGGGTTTAATCCATTGAAACGGCATTAAACAGACATAAGACACACACCAACACAGGATCAAATCATTGAATTAACTGGTAGAACCCAAACTCCCCAAGGCTGAACACACGGACCGAATCCGAAAGCCACCTACCTCAAATACAGCAGAGATGACCCACGATCTGAACAGCAGAGCAATCAACGAACAGAATCCCCGAATGCAGAACGACAATACACTCCGAACAACGCAACTGAAGAACAGACCGAAATCAGAACTAAATTCCCAAATCAGAGACTGCCACTGATAACGCAATTCGAACTCTTACCTGAATCTGACAGCGGAATCACAACGAGGCCAACAGCAGTAGAGAATTAACAAAGACGCAAGAGTCCACTATGAATCACAATTCAAGTTGCAGAAGGTAATCAGAAAAAGGGAAAACTCAGGAACCGAAGAATCAAGAGAGCGCAAACTGACAACCCTACCTCGAAGAATCCAGCAATTCGCAAGGACTGTCAATCTGCAGAGGAAACTTGACAGCAGAATAATGAGGCTTGACTGATCGAGAGAAGAACTGCTTGAGAGAGAAGAGAGAGAGAGTAATGAAGAGAGGAGCTGAAAGGTGAACGATCGTGAGAACGTGTTTTGAGAGAGGGTAATTAAGAAGAAAGAAATAAAATAGGTTTAAGAGATTAATGTGAGGTTAACTCACCAGAAAATAAAACGGATGGGGAAAAGACCTCTTCGTCCCCAACTTCTTTAATAAGGACTCCCGTGTCCTAAATTCAGAATAGACCATCTTAATGAACCATAGTAACGAAATAAAATATAACCAAATCTTGGTTATAACATCACCTCCCCCTTAAAAGAATTTCGTCCTCGAAATTTAAACATACCTACTGCTCAAAAAGGGCGGGAAACTTAGAACGGACTTCGCTTTCAACCTCCCAGGTCGCCTCTTCCTCTGACTGACCCGACCACTACCCTACACCTTCACCAAGGGCATGGTCTTACTCCTGAGCTTACGAACATCACGGGCTAGAATCCTTGAAGGAACTGTCTCAAACGTGAAGTCCTCCCTCAACTGAAGCGGACTGAAGTCGATCACATGAGATGGGTGGAATATACTTCCTCAGCATAGAAACGTGGAACACTGTGCACTGCTGCTAAAGACGGAGGCAAAGCCAGGCGATAGGCAACCGGTCCGATCCTCTCCAGGATCTCAAAGGACCCACAAAACGAGGGCTAAGCTTGCCTCTCTTCCCAAACCGAACAACTCCACGAACCGGAGAACCTTCAGATACACATGGTCGCCCACCTCAAACTTTAGAGGTCGTCTCCTCTGATCGGCGTAGCTCTTCTGATGACTCTGAGCCACAAGCAAGCGCTCTCTGATAGACTGAATTTTGCCACAGCATCCTGAACCAAGTCTGGACCAATCACCGCTCTCTCCTTCAGATCATCCCAACAGATGGGTGATCTGCACCTCCTGCCATACAAGGCCTCAAACGGAGCCATCCCGATACTGGTCTGGAAACTATTATTGTACGCGAACTCTATCAGTGCCACGTGCTGATCCCAGCTGCCCCCAAAGTCGAGTACACATGCCCTGAGCATGTCCTCTAGGACCTGATTCGTCCTCTCTGTCTGCCCGTCTGACTGAGGATGGTAAGCTGAACTGAAAGACAACTTCGTCCCCAAAGCCTGATGCAAACTCTGCCAGAATCTGGACACAAACCTCGGATCTCTGTCAGACACAATCGAAGCCGGAACCCCATGCAGACGTACTATCTCATCAATGTACAACTGAGCCAAGCGGGTGCAAACTGAAAGTCTTCCTGACAGGTAGGAAGTGAGCGCTCTTCGTGAGCCGGTCCACAATGACCCAAACCGCATCAAAACCCCGCGGAGTCTTAGGCAGTCCCATGACAAAATCCATCCCGACGCTCTCCCACTTCCACTCCGGAACGGGAAGAGGCTGGAGCAAACCAGCTGGTCTCTGATGCTCAGCTTTGACCTGCTGACAGGTCCGACATCTGGATACAAAGTCAGAAATATCTCTTCTTCATTTGCCTCACCATATGTCTCACGTAGGTCCCGGTACATCTTCACCCCTCCTGGGTGTTGATAAGTGTCTAAATGAGCATGTTTTATGGGTGTATTTTATATATTATATCAGCACTTTTCTACTCATTTCTCACTTATCTTATGGTTTTCCTCTAGTTTATGTTTTATTGATTATCTCACAATTTATTGGTTTAAACATGAGGAACAAACAAGCTAGGAGCAAAGTACACGAAGACACGAACGTATAGGCGCAGACGGCTCAGAAAACGGACTTATATAACGAAGAATGTAGAGCCGGTTGAAGATTGTTATATATATATGTATATATATGTATATATATATAACATCGCGTGCACAAAAGGCACGACCGCCCAATAACTAGCGGACGTCTCACATGCGACCGCGAGGCGGTTGAAACAGAGGCGACCGCCTCATACGAGGCGGACAAGACAGAGTGAACCGCCTCTTAAGGAGGCGGACGTGACACACACAACCGCCTCTGAAACAGGCGGACATATAAGAGGAGACCGCCTCTGAAACAGGCGGACACATAAGAGGAGACCGCCATTTATTAGGCGGACAGCAGGCGGTCATGAATTAAATCAACGCCGCGACTAGTTTTCTTCGCCCGTCTTCGCCGTCTTCTCCAACTTGAATCGATTTATCTATCTACTCCCGCACCGCCTACCATTAATCTCTCACGCGTGCAGCTCTCTGTCCCCTCTGCAATCAATGAAGATAGCAATCAACTCTCCTCTTCATCTGCAATCAATTTAGTACGGAGCCAAACCTCTATATAAACTCACCACCTTAGCTGCAAACAGACAACACCCACGACGGAGGAATTCGCTCACCACACTCGTCCATTTCCTTCCACTATTTTCCTCCCGTAACACCACATCATTCCACACACTCACGCAGTAACAAAAAAATAGAAGAGCAGCAGTGAGAGGAGAGCAGACCAGTTCTTCCTCTGAATTAATGTCAAAATCTATCTGTGTAATCTTCTTATCTCCGTTAATGTCTGAGTAATTTTCTTTTGTATCCTAGGATGGGGGTTTGATTTCTAATATTACGTAATTAATATTTATCACCTATTCCTCTTATTTAACTTGTTTTAATTCCTTTAGCTAATATTGTTAAATGCTTATTCTGACAAAATACTGCATTTATTTGGTAACTATCAACATATGATTTTGAGATAGTCTAGGTACCACAAAGGAATTAATCTTAGTATTTACACTCCGGACTGAGCAGGAAAATACTAAGGCTTTTATTAAGAGTTCGTAACTGACAATTATTAACTCTAATAGGCAATAAATAATTGAAACATGGTTATAAATATGTTTAAGTAATTTAGGAAATTCCCCCGCTATCCTAGGATACATTTTTTCCATCCACATCAATTAATTCACCTTTTAAACTGTTTTTTTTATTATTTCTGTATTAGTTTAAAAACAAATCAAGCTTGCCTCCGGCTAAACCCCTTTTACAGTTTTTAAGTAACTACCAAGACTAGGGTAAATTGAACAATCTCCCTGTGGATACGACTTGTTTTACTAACTACGACCGGGATTGTTTGCAGCCCGACGTTTATAATTTGAGTTTTTTTAATTTCTTTTCTTTTAATTTTACCTGTTTAACCACTCAGAAATAACACTCTGCAAATTGGCGCCGTTGCCGGGGAGATTGATTCCATCAATTTCCCTAGTTTCCGGTAGTTCACCTGTTTTATTATAATAAACTGTCAATATTATCTTGTTAATAATCTAACCTTGGACATCGGACTTATAATCTGAATTGGACATCGGACTTCTGACCTGACTTGGACATTTGACTTCGGACTTTGGACATCTAACTCCTAACATCTTAATATTATTGTCATTTCGTTCCATTGTCATTTCGTTCCATTGTCCTTTCTTTCCATTGTCTCTAACTACTAACTTTAATTTTCCTGTCATTTCTTTCCATTGTCCTTAACATTTCATTTCCATTGTCCTTAACATTCTTTCCATTGTATACTAACTACTAACTTATAATTTCTGTATACTAATCCCTAACGTTTATCAGCCTAACCAATATTTCTGTCTTTCTTATTTTATTTACTAACTAATTTTGCAGCTTCTGACAAACCACAAGTTATCTTCTGTGCATGCCAAACACTCGAACCCGAGGCTCTCCACCAATCAGTCCGAGCCCCGAACCCGAGCGTACTTTATTCAAGCGCAGAGAAACCTGAGAAACCAAGCCATGGCCAATAACGAAGTTATAAATGAAATGGACCATGCAATTCAACCAGAACACCGTGCCTTATCTGATTATCACCAACCTAACACCGAAGGAAGAGCATCAGCTATAGTTCTCCCTGAACTAACACCAGAAGAAGCCGGACGTTGGGTTTTCAAAACCCACTACATCACCGCCGTCCGGGATCTAGGCAAGTTTAGTGGAGCGAACCCAGATGAAGCCCCAAATCATCTGAGTCTCTTCCTAGACTTTTGCAATTCCTTTGGTCAGACCGGCAATGTCAAAGAAAGAATTCGACTCCAACTATTTCCTCACTCATTATCGGATTCAGCAAACCGGTGGTACCGAAGCCTTCCCTCCCGATCAATCACCACATGGCTTCAAATGGCCCAAAAATTCCTTGCCAAATACTACCCAACCAGTAGAACGAGGCAATTGATCGGTGAAATCAACACTTTCTGTCAAGAGCCAGGAGAGACGTTGTACGACGCATGGGATAGATTCAAAGATATGCTAATGAAGTGTTCCCACCATGGTCTTGACGATCAATCCCTCTGCCTTTCATTCTTCAACGGTCTGGATGATGGGAACCGACTACTCGTCAATTCCTCTGCAGGAGGAAGTTTCATGATGAAATCTCCTAGAGAAGGAATGGACCTTCTCGAAACCATGACGAGCAACACGAGACAGTGGACGAGATCCAAAGGAAGAACGCCACGAGCAGCAGGCCTACTCCACGTTGAGCCTACAGATCATTATCGGCTCAGATCTCGTCCCTTGCAAAGATGGTGGAAAAGCTAACGACATCACAGAATGAAATTGTAAAAACAATAGCTTCCCCACCTACAAGTTCATCGTCAGCTCCACCTACAGAAGGATGTGTCATATGCGCTGGTCCTCATGAAACCCATCAGTGCGAAGGCAAAGGCCAGTACGAGGAAGTACAATTCATAGGAAACCGTCCCGGTAATTCCTACAGCAACAACTTCAACAACAACTATCCATGGAGAAATCACCCGAATTTCTCATGGAAAAATAATGATCAAAACCAAGGAGGGCAGAACACAACTCCAATACCTATCAGGGGAACCGACCCCAACCAAATTCTAATATGGGTTACAAAGCACTAGGTGCCCCTCCAGGTTTCCAACAACAACAACTACAACAACAACCATCATCATCCTCTTCTGATCCAAACGTAGAACTCAAAGAGATGATGAAAGGTTACATTTCCATGACTCAGAACCAGCTCTCTGCACAAGAAGCCTTCAACCAGAAAATCGAAGGTAAAATCAATCAACTTGCGGAACATCTTGCTCGAAGACCGCCGGGGGCTCTCCCCAGCCAAAATGAACCAAATCCAAGAGAGCAAGCCAAGTGCATCTATGTGAAGGAGCACGATAAAGAAAAGACGGAGGTGGCTAAAACAGCTGAAGTTCCAGAACTACACCATTCCCTCCAAGAGTGGGTCGTAGCAATCGAATTTCCAAAAGGAATGTAGCTGAACTTGAAAGCACCGCCAAAGCCTATAAAAATCGCATTCAATCTGAGAATACCTACCTCGAGCACTTGGTGGCTGGTTATGAAAATGAAAAGCTCGACTTGAAGAAGAGACGAAGGAGAAGAGGTTAAGGCGATAACCTTGAGAAGCGGTAAGAAAACCGACGAGATTCCCATCCCGCAACAATCAGAAGAATCCAAAGAGGATAGTAGAAGAAAAAGCTGAGGCCCAGCAGAAAAGACATCTCCAAACGTCCTCACTATTCCACCAGCTTCGGAACCTTCTTCACAAGAACCGCCTATACCATTTCCTCACCGACTCCAGAAACAGAAATTGGATAATGAATATGGTAAGTTTCTAGCAATGCTGAAGCAACTAAACGTCAACATACAGTTCGTAGACCTCATTGCCAAAATGCCAAACTATGCCAAATTCCTCAAACACCTCATATCCAACAAAACTAAATTGGCCGAAGTCGGTACGGTACCTCTCAATGTAGCTTGCTCAGCTATTCTGCAAAAACCACTACCATCAAAATGCAATGATCCGGGCAGCTTCACTATTCCAGTCACAATTGGTAGCACCTCATTTCCATACTCCCTATGTGATCTGGGTGCCTCCATTAATTTGATGCCCCTCTCCACTTTCAAAAAGCTGGGAATTGGAGAGATGAAAAAGACTAAGATGACCCTGCAACTGGCAGATGGTTCGGTAACATATCCAAGCGGAGTGGTGGAGGATGTTATCATTAAAGTGGAGCACTTATACTTCCCATGCGATTTTGTCATTCTAGACATCGAAGAAAAACCCCACTACACCTCTCATCCTTGGACGACCATTCCTTGCCACAGCCGATGTGCATATTTGGGTAGCTCAGGGGAAAATCACCCTTCAAGCGTATAACGAAAAACTGGAGTTTGCATCAGGAAGATCTCCAGATAGCAAATCCAAAGATCTCAAGTTTGTGCGGGACACTCAATCACACATCATCCCCACTTCTGTTTATTACCCTTCCAGACGGCATGTCTATCACAGAGATACCACCACCAATCCCGGACGAAGAGCGGGATAAGAAAAGAAAACATGCATCCCGGTGGAAATTCAAAAATACCATCGAGTCATGCTTTGGATCTACTCCTCATAACCACCCCCCAGGATCGATCTAGCGAAAAAGCGTCTAGCTAAAGACGTTAAAGAAGGGCAGCTTTCCGGGAGGCAACCCGGACGAACTTATCTTTTATATGCTTTTATGCTGTTTTAATTTTCAGATTCCCTTTAATTTTATTTTTGCTAACTTTTAACCTCATTTATAGTATGGTTGCTTCTAGTGTATTATGCAGGTGCAATTTCATGACTACACCGCAACCAAGCTACGCTACTTGAGGCTAAAGCTCAAGTGTGGGGGAAGTCCAATACACGCAAGCAAAAATAAATCAGGGGAGTACTAGTTTCTTTAAATTATGCTTTTATTTCAATAAATATGCAGAGGAGAATTTTTAAATGCTTCAATGAATATTCGTGAGCTTCGTGTTCTCTCTAATTTATCTACTTACCGAAAAGGCCTTCTGAAACTTCCCTTGTTTTTCTGGTGAACAATGAGGACATTGTTCAATTTAAGTGTGGGGGAGTGTGCCCTTTTCGGTGACATTTTATGCTTAAATGCTTAATCTCTCTGCTTATCTTGCGTTTGCTCAAATTCAATATCGTGGACCCTTTTTTTTATGTGGGTTGTTCTCTTTAGGAATAAATATTGTTATGAATTGTGGGATAAACGATAAAATGTACAAAAATTTTAAAATTTTGATTACTTTTGAGGAGCATTTTTATGCGGTGTGACCAAGTGATCTGAAATGGATGGATTTTTATTGCTCAGGGGTTCTTTCTGTCTTCTTTCTTAGGATTGCTAAGGGGTACTTCTCTGTCATAAAAATAAAAAAATAATGAGGTACTTGTGAGACACCATCGGTAACCAACAAAAGAGAGTTGAGTGTTCTTAAAACGAAGGCTTAATGCCTACTTATTATCTTCTCATCTCTTATGCAAAAGTGAAACAAATGCATAATTCTATTTTTCCTTTGTTTTCTCCTCAATACCCATTCTTGAGAGAAGTTGGCCATGGTAAAAGTTCTCAAAGTCACCTTAAATCAAGTAGCATTGAAGTACTCCGGATCATACCCCGAAACTCTTATTTTTATTTTTGCCCTGAGTACACCTATGCCACCAGTAGGTGATGGATCACACTCCTCTAAAAAGTTTAAGATCATGTACTATTGACTTCTTTATCCTACCCTTCAAAATAATATTTATTAATATTGAGCATTCCCTACTTGTTTGGGTACATGGTTTTGCTTGAGGACAAGCAAAAGGTAAGTGTGGGGGTGTGATAAGTGTCTAAATGAGCATGTTTTATGGGTGTATTTTATATATTATATCAGCACTTTTCTACTCATTTCTCACTTATCTTATGGTTTTCCTCTAGTTTATGTTTTATTGATTATCTCACAATTTATTGGTTTAAACATGAGGAACAAACAAGCTAGGAGCAAAGTACACGAAGACACGAACGTATAGGCGCAGACGGCTCAGAAAACGGACTTATAACGAAGAATGTAGAGCCGGTTGAAGATTGTTTATATATATATGTATATATATGTATAATATATATAACATCGCGTGCACAAAAGGCACGACCGCCCAATAACTAGCGGACGTCTCACATGCGACCGCGAGGCGGTTGAAACAGAGGCGACCGCCTCATACGAGGCGGACAAGACAGAGTGAACCGCCTCTTAAGAGGCGGACGTGCTCGCAGTCACCATAGAGGCTACCGCTCTTAAGGAGGCGGACGTGACACACACACCGCCTCTGAAACAGGCGGACATATAAGAGGAGACCGCCTCTGAAACAGGCGGACACATAAGAGGAGACCGCCATTTATTAGGCGGACAGCAGGCGGTCATGATTAAATCAACGCCGCGACTAGTTTTCTTCGCCCGTCTTCGCCGTCTTCTCCAACTTGAATCGATTTATCTATCTACTCCCGCACCGCCTACCATTAATCTCTCACGCGTGCAGCTCTCTGTCCCCTCTGCAATCAATGAAGATAGCAATCAACTCTCCTCTTCATCTGCAATCAATTTAGTACGGAGCCAAACCTCTATATAAACTCACCACCTTAGCTGCAAAACAGACAACACCCACGACGAGGAGGAATTCGCTCACCACACTCGTCCATTTCCTTCCACTTATTTTCCTCCCGTAACACCACATCATTCCACACTCACGCAGTAACAAAAGAAATAGAAGAGCAGCAGTGAGAGGAGAGCAGACCAGTTCTTCCTCTGAATTAATGTCAAAATCTATCTGTGTAATCTTCTTATCTCCGTTAATGTCTGAGTAATTTTCTTTTGTATCCTAGGATGGGGGTTTTTTTCTAATATTACGTAATAATATTTATCACCTATTCCTCTTATTTAACTTGTTTTAATTCCTTTAAGCTAATATTGTTAAATGCTTATTCTGACAAATACTGCATTTATTTGGTAACTATCAACATATGATTTTGAGATAGTCTAGGTACCACAAAGGAATTAATCTTAGTATTTACACTCCGGACTGAGCAGGAAGGAAAATACTAAGGCTTTTATTAAGAGTTCGTAACTGACAATTATTAACTCTAATAGGCAATAAATAATTGAAACATGGTTATAAATATGTTTAAGTAATTTAGGAAATTCCCCCGCTATCCTAGGATACATTTTTCCATCCACATCAATTAATTCACCTTTTAACTGTTTTTATTATTTCTGTATTAGTTTAAAAACAAATCAAGCTTGCCTCCGGCTAAACCCCTTTTACAGTTTTTAAGTAACTACCAAGACTAGGGTAAATTGAACAATCTCCCTGTGGATACGACTTGTTTTACTAACTACGACCGGGATTGTTTGCAGCCCGACGTTTATAATTTGAGTTTTTAATTTCTTTTCTTTTAATTTTACACCTGTTTAACCACTCAGAAATAACACTCTGCAGGTGTACCGAGTACGGAGCTCCATGAGCCTCCTGCATGATCTCGCGTCTCAAAGCGTCATCTGCAGGCACACAGACGCGGTCTCTGAACCTCAGGCAGCCATCCGCTGAAACTCTGAACTCAGACTCCTGACCAGCAGCAATCTCATCTCTGATCTTACGCAAACCGACATCCAGCTCCTGACTGGCCTTGATCCGGTCGATCAAGGTAGGTGAATCTGTAGTGCTGCTAAAATCCCAGACCTCTCTGGACGGACGACCTAGATACCCATGCGCTGCAACTCCTGAGCAGACCTCTCCACACCAGATAAAGCACAAACGGTCCCAGACGGACCCCTCCTACTAAGCGCATCAGCAACTACATTCGCCCTACCCGGATGGTAGAGGATCTCTAAGTCGTAGTCGTGCAACAACTCCAGCCATCCTCTGCCTCAAGTTCAATCCTTCTGAGTGAACAGATACTTGAGGCTCTTATGGTCCGTATACACCTTGCACGCTGCCCCATACAGTAGTGCCTCCAAATTTTCAACGCAAAGACCACCGCAGCCAGCTCCAGATCATGGGTCGGATAGTTCTTCTCATATGGCTTCAACTGACGAGAGCCATATGCTACTACCTTCCATGCTGCATCAGAACAATCCAAGTCCCCTATGGGACGCATCACAGAAAACCTCAAGACCCTCGGTCCCCTCCGGAAGAGTCAAGATTGGCGCAGTAGTAGTCAACCTCTTCTCAACTCCAGAAAACACTGCTCGCAGGCATCGCTCCACTCAAACTTCACATCCTTCTGCAGCAGACGAGTCAACGGAATCACCAATGGAGAAGCCCTCCACAAACTTGCGATAGTAGCCCGCTAGTCCAAGGAAGCTACGAATATCCCAACAATTAGTAGGTCTGGCCCACTCAGTAATAGCTCGAATCTTCTCCGGGTCCACGGAGATACCATCCTTGGAGACCACATTGTCCCAAGAATACTACCTGATCTAGCCAGAACTCGCACTTCTTCAGCTTCGCATACAAACTCGTTCTCCTCAGAGTCTGGAGAAACGGTCCTCAAATGCTCCTCGTGCTCCTCAGCACTCTTGGAATACACCAAGATGTCATCGATGAAAACTACAACGAACTGGTCCAAAAACGGCTTGAAGACTCTGTTCATCATATCCATAAATACTGACGGCGCATTCGTCAACCCGAATGGCATCACTAGGAACTCGTAGTGTCCATAACGGATCCTGAAAGCGGACTTAGGCACGTCGTCTGCCTTAATCCTCAACTGATGATATCCCGACCTCAGATCGATCTTCGAAAACACCTTAGCTCCTGGATAAAACGGCTTTTGCTCACCGACTGTCGAACAAGTCGTCTATATGCGAGTGCTGTGGAGCCTCGATTTTAAACCCTATCCTATGTTGATTAAATTGATTAGGATCAAACGGGTTTAGGTCCAACTTATAACCTAAGATTAATAACTATGTCACATAACAATAATAGTGAAACCTAAGCATTAGTCAAACTCGAACCTATTATGAGTCGCCACCTAATTTTACCTAGAGTAAATTAGGAATAGGAGAGTTCGGGTTCGGGGGCTTGATATTCGACTTATTTAGGGTTCAATTACTTTCATTACCCCTCCTAGGTCGTTTTTCCTCTACTTAGTTTAATTACGGCATATTACGAGGTCGTTTTTAACCTAAGTGCGCGCTTCTGTTTTTTTGTGTTTTTTAGCATTTTTTGACAGAAAATTAAAGTGAAATTGAAAGCTACCTAAACTAGGGTTTCGGAGGCAGAATTAGGTCAAATTTTGTTTCCGTCCGTAGCCACGGACCTAATGTCCGAGACCACGGACCCCAGTTAACCTAAATATACAGAAAAGTCGAAATTAAAGGAAAACGAAAATTTGCAAAGTCCGGGGCCACGGACAGGCTGTCTGTGGGCCGGACATCATTAGAAAAACCTAAATTTTGAATTTTCAAAATCCCGCCGCCGTCCGTGGGCGTCCGTGGTCTCGGACACCGCGTCCGAGGTCCCGGACCACAGGTCCGAGGTCACGGACCACCCACGGACAGGGGTTTTCAGAAGGTTCCCGAGGGTGTTTTGAGCTCAAATTTTATGGGTGTGTAGCCTGAAAGATGTACAAGACGTTAGTGATTGAAAGTTTTCAATTTGAATTCGAATTAAGCACGAAACTTAGCAAACAAATTATCTGACAGAGGCCTAAATAAACAGCAATACAGAAGCCTACGAAGGTTAGTTTGAGCCCAAATTTTGAGGCAAGACAGATAATACCGTGGTGAATCAGGGAAGTGGAGTTTCTACCTGTTTTACCTTCGGATTCACAACGTTTCTTCACACCGGGACTCGTCGAGTGCTCCGTTGATGGCAGACCCGAGAGGATTTCGACCCAAGCTTCTGGTTGTTGATTGTTCTTGCTGTTCTTCACGTTTTAGAGGTGTTTTTGTGAGGTTTTGATGATTATTGGTGCTTTGGGGATTGGAAAACGTGTTTAGATGGTGATTTCGGGGGATTTTCAGTATGATTTGGGTGGCGGATGTTGGAAAACGTGAGAGAGAGAGAGGAGGCCGTGTTTTCTGACTCTCTAGGGTTCTTCAGCATGTGAGGTTCTGATTTTATCCAAAAACCTATCCCCTTATATAGACTTTCTTAAAGATAAAGAGAATCTAGTAAAAGTAAGATTTTTCGATATTTTAACTGAGTAACTTCCCAAAGGAATTTTGCTATGAAATTTTAACCACATGTCAAGAATGGATATTATGAATTTTCTGAGGTGGAAACGAATTTTTTTTAAATGCTGGAGCATTTTTAAATTGAATTTCTCGTCAGATTCAATCAGAAATTGCTAGAAAATTATTGGAAATTCGAAAAATCAAAATTCCAACGCCATTATGCTTAAAATGTCATCCTCTATCATGGGTTAAAATATCAAAGCATTTCGAGCTGATTTGGGCACCCTTTGGAGGAGAGAGAAAGCCTATAGGAGAACTCAGAAGCCTTAAAAATTACGAAAACGCCCCTGACAATGACGAAGCTGCTCCCAGGCCCTGGAACACGCCGATCGGGCCGGAGTCTCTTACTGTTTGATGGAGATGGCTCTCACAACCTCGTAGACCTTAACTAGGGGGTCAAAATTTTGGGTATAACAGATTGCCCCCCGTCAACTGGACTTTGTAACGAATGTGAAAAGTCTGGTTGATGCTTGAGTGGTGCCCCAAAATTTTGGACTCCACAGAATCCTCCACGTTGTGTGAAACCGGGTTAACGATGCCCAGCAATTCGGAGGCGCTGACTACCAAAGCTACAAAGCATTGTCGAGCTATTCTAAGGCGCTGACTACCTAAGCTACAAAGCATTGTCGAGCTATTCTAAGGCGCTGACTACCTAAGCTACAAAGCATTGTCAAGCTATTCTAAGGCGCTGACTACCTAAAATGATGAAAATAATGTCAAGCTATTCTAAGGCGTTGACTGCCTGAAATGATGAAAATAATGTCAAGCTATTCTAAGGCGTTGACCGCCTGAAATGATGATATGCTGTCGAGCTATTCTAAGGCGCTGACTACCTAAAGTGGTGAAAATGATGTCAAGCTATTCTAAGGCGTTGACTGCCTGAAATGATGATATGCTGTCGAGCTATTCTAAGGCGCTGACTACCTAAAGTGGTGAAAATGATGTCAAGCTATTCTAAGGCGTTGACTGCCTAGGGTGTGAAAACTGGATGCAAATGCAAGAATGCTGAAATGCTAATGATGCAAATGATGCTGATGCTGATGCTGGTGATAATGCCGATGGTGTTGATGATGTTGATGATGCTGATGATGCTGATGATGCTCGGATGCTTCTGGGGGACCGAAACCCGTTCCAATGCTCCTGGTTGGTATACTATGGGGACTTATTGCCTCTGCCCACCAACTGGGGTGCTGGGATAACTTCTAGATTACCAAGGGGACTTATTGCCACTGCCCACTAGTTGTTTCTCCCAAGAAGTTGACATGAAGATGGGGACTTATTGCCTCTGCCCCGCCAACTTAGATCACGCTCTACCTCGCACTGAAGATGATACTAGGTCTCGTACCGGTCTCGCACTGGATGATGATGCTCGGTCTCGCACTGATGAAACTGATGGTCTCGCACTGACAAATATGATGGTCTCGCACTGATGAAGATGCATGGTCTCGCACTGAAGAAAATGATGGGCCCCGCACTGATGAAGATGGTGGTCTCGCACTGAAGATGATACTAGGTCTCGTACTGGTTGAAGATGCTGGATGATGACGCTCGGTCTCGCTCTGAAGAAGATGATGGGTCTCGCACGGAAGATGATACTAGGTCTCGTACCGGTTGAAGATGCTGGATGATGACGCTCGGTCTCGCTCTGAAGAAGATGATGGGTCTCGCACGGAAGATGATACTAGGTCTCGTACTGGTTGAAGATGCTGGGTCTCGCACGGAAGATGATACTAGATCTCGTACTGGTTGAAGATGCTGGGTCTCGCACTGATTTTGGGTCTCGAACTCAAAATAAGTTAGGAGGATAATGGTCTCGTGCAAATGGTAAAAACTGATCACTGGAGTGCCAAACATGGCAATGACGATAAGATGTACACAATCAAAATATATGAAAGATACTCGTCCAAAACAGGAATTTGTTGGAAAAGGTGCCAAACGTGGCAGTGCTTGAAGAAAATTCTGTTTACTGAAAAGGAAGGTGAAATTATCATTTCCTGACCATAGATTTCGGACTTGTAATATCTCCTAGGAGATGAACATGCCATCGGTGGGGTATAGTGTATGATGTAAAGGTAAGGGCTTATGTGGGCCTGTGTAGTGGTTTGGGCTTGTATGGTGTGAAAGTAAAGGCTTATGTGGGCTTGTGGTGTTTGATGTGCAGGAAAAGGCTTTTGTGGGCTTGTGGTGTTTGATGTGCAGGTAAAGGCTTTTGTGGGCCTGTGTAGTGGTGGTGTGGAGGTAAGGGCTTTGGGTTCCAATTGGTGTTGTCATAGCAATTGTTGGAACCAACAATTGCCCCCAGTATTTCCCTTAAGACAATCTGAGCTAGAGTTCATGGCAATCGATCGGAACGATCGATTGCCCCCAGTATTTCTTTTATTAAACGTGCGAACGAGTCTCGTCCTCACAGGGTCAAGGCTTATGTTTTCACGTGGTGTTTCCTAACCTACACTCGGCGTGTTTGGTGTTTGCACTCGTTCCTCCCCTACGGTCACAACTACTAGACCATTGAATTCGATATTTGATGAATTTACGCATTCGATCTGTTACTTTCACGTGATTAGATACACAACTATCAAGTCGGAAGTCTTTAAAGCTTATAACATGGCCATGGGGTGTGATGAAAGACAACGGGACCATGGAGGGATATTTCAGGTATGTGGAGCTATAAGGGTGACCAAAGCTGCAACTTCCACCTTCTCTCGGACTTGTCTTCTTTGCCTTGAAGTCGTTTGGCTACTTCGTGATGACTTCGCTTATGAGCTTGGAACTTAGAACTTTTGGGTTGTTCCTTGCGCCTTCTCTCTTTCTACTGATTTTGGATTACTTCGAGGCTTTCCAGGTTTGCCTTTCTTTGAATCTCTTTTCCTCCGGGGTTCTTGTGTTTCCCGGTTTTGAACTTTGAAAGCTGTTTTTGATGTTAGCGCATTTGGATCCTGTGCCACTTTGGGGCCATTTGCGGATCACTCCGTCATGCTGGTAGCAGTTCTGCTTCTTTGGACTTGTGAAGTTGCTGTTCGGAAGTCGGGCTCCTTGCATCCTTTGGTCACCGGGTCGGGTATTCACCACTGGCTGGCTTATTCTGTGGAGTTTGTAGTGTTGTAAAAGAGGTCATATATCAAAAGCTCAGCGGGGGTGCCTAGGGTTTAATGACAGGGTTTGCAAGCTTTTGGCCATGTGGTGCTGTACCTAGGTGCTTCGTCATTCCTGATAGTTGTATATCCGTTCTTTGTTACTTTTCACAGGTCTAAGCGTAAATTTACAAATTATCTCCTTCGGTCGGAGTTATGCCGTTTACCTCACCTTTGGATGTGGTCTCACCGGAGTCGTGTAAAAATGACACGCTCGTTTGCTCATGGTTTTTCGCTCAAGACACTCTCGCGAGATTTTCACTCCGAAACTCGTTCGCACATTTAAACAAAAGATAAAAGATGACGAACTTAAACTTAGATTGCCCCTAGTATTGATTTTGGGGTTTGCGACAACAATTCAATAGATGTGGACCTTGAACCTCTTTGTGGGTTGTGAGTTGCAGTGTTTGGTTAGGCATGTTCAGATTTCAGAAACAAAATGTAAGTCTTTGTATTCCGTTGCATAGTCAGAAAATGATTACTTCGTGATCCTTGAAAAACGTGAGTGCTCTTTTTTTTAGTTTTTCGAATTAATGAATAATGCTTTGCACAAAGATTATGAAAATGGAACTATGTTTTATTCAACAAGAAGAATAATGTTGGAAATTACAAACTCAGGAAAACTACCGAAAATGGTCAAGGGAACTAACTACTACAAGAGTTGAAAGACAACTAATCAAGAAAAGAAATGCAACATTTTTGATGATGCTTGGGCACGCGTGCTCTACGCTCTCCACCATGTTCTTAGAATTGGAGCCCTTGGTCAATTAGATCCTGGATTCTGTGTTGTAGGGCCCTGCAGTGGTCAGTGTCGTGACCGGGCAGCTGGTGGAAGTGACAAAATTGATTAAGATCCTTCCCCAAATGAGTAGTTCCTGGCCTTAGGGTGAGCGGTTGCATCGGATATCTTCCTCGAAGCTCTTCAAGTGCTTGTCTTGGTGTTCGACCGATGTCTGTAAACTCTCTCTGTCGAGAATTCCGTCGGGGTGGTTTCTACTGTCCCAATGCTCCAACCAGGTCCTCTTGACTGTTGATCACTGACTTCCTCATGTCGCCTGGTTCTCTTGCGAGTGCAGCTTTGGATGCAAGTTGCTGCTCCCGGTTGCCTAATCACTTTCCTGAGTTCCGTAGCAATTTCTTTGACATTCCCCTTCGATCCTCGGACCCTAACAGAGCCAACTTCAATGCAGTCATAAAGGGTGTTGAGAAGCCTGTCCACTAACTCATCCCGAGCTTGACGTTCGGACTCGAGGGAAAGAGCCTTTTCTTTCAACTCTTTGATAACGGCAACGTAGTTAGATTCCACGGCGTCCATGGCAGCACTATGCCTCTGTTCCATGGCTTCAATGGTGGCCATGTGCTTTTGTTCCAAAATTGCGAGCTGGGCTTCCATGTCGATTGGACCGCACTTAGGACTTGAGTCTACCTGTGTCCAAGGTGTCCATTATTAGCTAACAAAAGGAAGTGGGCTGAAACATGACGCTTCACAAGATAGATCGAAACAGACTTAGGCTGAAAGCAAGTGGGCCAGGATACCCAGAAAGTGAGGTGTTTGAGCTGGAGTATCTTTCAGACTGTGAACTGGAATTTGGACTGAAATCTAAACAGATGGCTTTGATTGGGCCTGCGAGGTGACACCTAGACCTAGGGTTTTGGGTTAGGGTCATGATAAGAAGTCTACCTAGACCAGAATGAGCCCTTGGGCCGGAATGTGTTTGGGCCTGAAGTGAGGCACATGGGCTGGAATGGTCCCTAAATCACAAATGGGCCTTACTTTCTTTGGGCCAGAGAAGATGGTTGCGAAGCCGAAGAAGGACTTGTGGGTAATTTAAAGTTCAGGTGAATTTCTTTTTTATGGGCCTATAAATAATTAGATAATTCAAATTGGGCCAGAAGAGAAATCACCTAAGTCTAAGCTTTTGGGCCGAAGCCCGAATGACTCACATATTAAACCAAACGGGACCTCTGGGCCGCAAACAAATAGAGCCGCCAATTCGGGTTGGGGCTAGGTAATGTAGGAAAAGTTCCTATCAATCTGTAGGCTGTGTAATGGGCCGATCATACAAGCAAACAAGGCCCACACAAATTCAACATGTCCTCACTAGACGTTTAAATCCAAACGGGTATGGATCGATCCGGAGAGGTGCTTGGGGCATGGGCCCAGGTCACCACAAAGGAATAGGGCTTGTACGCTATTCTCTTTGGGCTTCCCCACTCTTTTCACATCACCTGAAGGTGTGCGTCTACGGTCGGGTCTTTGACTGACCAAACAAAGGGCTAGGTAAGGGCACTGCCAGGAAGACGCTTGGGGCTAAAGCCCAGGTATTAAGGGGGTGTGGTTAGACGACACCCTCCTCTTTTCCCCCGCTTATTCACATCACCTAAAAGGTGTGAGTCCCTGACAGGGGACCCTCAAATGGGTCCCGGGGTGAAATTGGTTTGTGTGGACCCTCGCTCTCATATGATGCCAAGGTGCAGAAAATTAAAGTGCGCACAAAAGTAAACAAACAAAGTAATAAAGCCATAAATAAACATTTTCGAGTTAAGCCCTCTTTCTTAAAATTAAAACAAGTTAAAATTAAGAAGTTGTCCCCAGCAGAGTCGCCAGTCTGTGAGCCTCGATTTTAAACCCTATCCTATGTTGATTAAAGTTGATTAGGATCTAAACGGGTTTTAGGTCCACTTATAACCTAAGATTAATAACTATGTCACATAACAATAATTATTGAAACCTAAGCTAGCTCACTGGAACCTATTATGAGTCGCCACCTAATTTTGACCTAGATTAAATTAGGAAAGGAGAGTTCGGGTTCGGGGGCTTGATATTCGACTTATTTAGGGTTCAATTACTTTCATTACCCCTCCTAGGTCGTTTTTCCTCTACTTAGTTTAATTACGGCATATTACGAGGTCGTTTTTAACCTAAGTGCGCGCTTCTGTTTTTTTGTGTTTTTTAGCATTTTTTGACAGAAAATTAAAGTGAAATTGAAAGCTACCTAAACTAGGGTTTCGGAGGCAGAATTAGGTCAAATTTTGTTTCCGTCCGTAGCCACGGACCTAATGTCCGAGACCACGGACCCCAGTTAACCTAAATATACAGAAAAGTCGAAATTAAAGGAAAACGAAAATTTGCAAAGTCCGGGGCCACGGACAGGCTGTCCGTGGGCCCGGACATCATTAGAAAAACCTAAATTTTGAATTTTCAAAATCCCGCCGCCGTCCGTGGGCGTCCGTGGTCTCGGACACCGCGTCCGAGGTCCCGGACCACAGGTCCGAGGTCACGGACCACCCACGGACAGGGGTTTTCAGAAGGTTCCCGAGGGTGTTTTGAGCTCAAATTTTATGGGTGTGTAGCCTGAAAGATGTACAAGACGTTAGTGATTGAAAGTTTTCAATTTGAATTCGAATTAAGCACGAAACTTAGCAAACAAATTATCTGACAGAGCCTAAATAAACAGCAATACAGAAGCCTACGAAGGTTAGTTTGAGCCCAAATTTGAGGCAAGACAGATAATACCGTGGTGAATCAGGGAAGTGGAGTTTCTACCTGTTTTACCTTCGGATTCACAACGTTTCTTCACACCGGGACTCGTCGAGTGCTCCGTTGATGGCAGACCCGAGAGGATTTCGACCCAAGCTTCTGGTTGTTGATTGTTCTTGCTGTTCTTCACGTTTTAGAGGTGTTTTGTGAGGTTTTGATGATTATTGGTGCTTTGGGGATTGGAAAACGTGTTTAGATGGTGATTTCGGGGGATTTTCAGTATGATTTGGGTGGCCGGATGTTGGAAACGTGAGAGAGAGAGAGGAGGCCGTGTTTTCTGACTCTCTAGGGTTCTTCAGCATGTGAGGTTCTGATTTTATCCAAAAACCTATCCCCTTATATAGACTTTCTTAAAGATAAAGAGAATCTAGTAAAAGTAAGATTTTTCGATATTTTAACTGAGTAACTTCCCAAAGGAATTTTGCTATGAAATTTTAACCACATGTCAAGAATGGATATTATGAATTTTCTGAGGTGGAAACGAATTTTTTTTAAATGCTGGAGCATTTTTAAATTGAATTTCTCGTCAGATTCAATCAGAAATTGCTAGAAAATTATTGGAAATTCGAAAAATCAAAATTCCAACGCCATTATGCTTAAAATGTCATCCTCTATCATGGGTTAAAATATCAAAGCATTTCGAGCTGATTTGGGCACCCTTTGGAGGAGAGAGAAAGCCTATAGGAGAACTCAGAAGCCTTAAAAATTACGAAAACGCCCCTGACAATGACGAAGCTGCTCCCCAGGCCCTGGAACACGCCGATCGGGCCGGAGTCTCTTACTGTTTGATGGAGATGGCTCTCACACCTCGTAGACCTTAACTAGGGGGTCAAAATTTTGGGTATAACAGCGCGGGAGAGGATACCTATTCTTAATGGTAACCTTGTTGAGCTCCCTGTAGTCAATGCACAACTGCATGCTACCGTCCTTCTTCTTTACAAATAGCACTGGCGCTCCCCAAGGCGACACACTCGGGCGAATGAAGCCCTTATCCAGCAGCTCCTGCAACTGGACCTTCAACTCCTTGAGCTCAGCAGGCGCCATATGGTATGGGGCCTTCGAAATGGGCTGAGTCTCAGGTGCGAGCTCGATCGAGAACTCCACCTCTCTGACAGGGGGAAGCCCAGGTACGTCATCCTGGAACACATCTGGGAAGTCTCTGACTACTGGAATCTCCTCCAACTTCGCATCCTTGCGAACCTCAGGGATGTAGCACAGATATCCCTGGCATCCTTTCCTCAGAAAGCGGAACGCCTGCATCGCTGATATGACTGGCGGCGAGCACGGGAGTCCATTCCCTGCTACAACTAGACGGGGCTGACCCGGCTCCTCAAAAGTGACTCTCGAAGCAGCACAATCAATATGGGCATGGTGCGCCGCAAGCCAATCCATGCCCAGAATCACATCAAAAGAAGTCATCTCCATCGGGATGAGGTTAGCACACAGAGTCCTATCTCTGACTAACACAGGACTATCTTTGCAAACAGAATTCAACAACATAGAAGAGTCCCTAACTAATGGACTATGTACACACAACTCAACACCCAGAGGCACCACAGGCAAACCGAGCTCACCCACTAACTCAGCAGAAATAAAAGAGTGGGTGGCTCCAGAGTCAAACAAACAGAAAACAGAACGAGATGACAGCTGGAGAATACCTGTGACAACTCTGTCAGTCGATCGGTCTCTGTCTCCAGCCATCGCGTACACTCTGGCCTGGCCCTGGGGCTTCTTCTGCTCAGCCCGGTCTCGATCTCTAGACCCAGATGCAGATCCTCCAGCTCCACCTCCAGAGCTACCCCTGCTCCTCTCAGCCTGGGGGCAATCAGCAATCCTATGCCCCATGGATCCACACTTGAAGCAGGCCCCGGACTTCCTGTAGCAGTCCTGACCTCTGTGAAACTTGCCACAGACCTGGCACTTCGGAGCGGGAGCTGACGAAGACGAACCACCTCTGTCTCGCGAACGGTCCCCAGAGCGGTCTCCAGTAGACTGCTTCTTCTGAGAAGCAGACTGATCCCTCCTATCGCTGTCATCGGACCTCTGCTTCCTATTCTGGTCCTTCCCTCCAGACTGGCGACCTCTCAAGTCAGCCTCTACCAGCAGGGCGACATCAGCAACGTCCCTGAAGGTCTTGTGACGCAGCGGCGTCACAGCAGATCGGATATCCGGCCTCAGGCCGTTCTCAAACTTCCTGGCCTTCCTATGCTCGTCAGGCTCAGGTGTGCAAACTTAGATAGGCTGATAAACTTGCGGACGTACTCCTCAACGCTCATGTCCCGGCCCTGGCGTAGCCGGTTATATTCCAGGATGTGCTGATCCTTGTAGACGTCGGGGTAGAACTGCTTGTTGAACTCCCCAATGAACTGCTCCCACGTCCATGGCTGTGGAAACTTCCCCATCACTGACCTCCACCACTCCTTGGCTTCGGCCTTGAACAGAAAGGTAGCGAAGTCGACCTTCTGCTCCTCCTCAGAGCCCATCACTCGAAGCAAATCCTCCACCTCTGACAACC
Organism: Limonium bicolor; assembly: GCA_023374045.1. Lineage (NCBI taxonomy): Eukaryota > Viridiplantae > Streptophyta > Magnoliopsida > Caryophyllales > Plumbaginaceae > Limonium > Limonium bicolor. Next base: position 52,902,636 of record CM041781.1, read on the forward strand.
AGTGGCTAGCCTCCTGGGGATCTCCTGCCCCATCAAATGACGGCGGCTTCAGCTTCATGAACTCCTGAAGCGCCTTCACATTCCTCCCTCCAGCATCTGCCCCAGCCGGGCCTGCTCCGCCAGCTGGTCCTCCTCCAGCTGGACCGCCCCCTACAGCCATGGTCTGCATGAGCTGCGTCATAAACTGCTGAACAGCATCAGCCACATTCCCTGGAGGGTTATTAGCTCTTCTTGGCGGCATTCTGAAAGTCCAACAGCAAGCAGTTAAACTCAGACACTAACACTGACATTTCTGACTGACTGGCTAACTTAAAATCCCAGCAGATTAGAACCCAGAGCTCTGATACCACTAAATGTAACACCCCCAAACACTGGCCTAGGAGTTAGGGGTATTACACGCCGCGTATTATTACATAATAACGCAAGGCTCTAATAAACAGAATTAAACAGATAATCAAATAAGGCCCAAACGAAACACTTCAATACAGTATTATCGAAGAGATGTTAAAACATCCCAAAAAGTCATTACAGAACCCACCAAACAGATGTCAAAAGCGGAAGCTTAACAAAATATGCCCAATGGCTCAAATTCAATACAAAGGTCTCAAAAGTAGCTAAATACAAAGCAGCTAAACTCCAGAAGCTGAGGGGAGACGATCCTCGCTAATCAATCTGCAAAAGCGTTAGAAGTAGGGGAATGAGCACACAACTATGCCCAGTGGATGACCAACTTCATCAACCAGCATGCCCAAAACATTTACAGAATATTGACAAATCAGAAGGAGCCAAGAAAATCCATAAACATATCAGAAGTTAGAAACAGAAGTCCGTTCGTTAAAGGACTGAACAGAGCAGAAAACAGAGTGGGACACTAGCGATCACAGCATACAGACAGAACAAGCAGACAGCTCGTGAACAGAACGAGGAAACCTCACTCGTAAACAGAACAGGTGTAAACACCCGTGAACAGAACGGGGAACATCACCCGTGAACAGAAGGATCCTACATAGCGCGCTACAAGACAGCGAAACCAGCCATCCAAAGGCTCAGACACAGAGATAACTAGGTCCCAAAACAGAAGCTTAAATATAGATAAGCATATGTGCACCAAAGGCACCAGAAAGCTCATAGATAGCTTGGAATTCAGAAGGGGAATCCAACCCCGCAAACAGAAGTCAAAACGGAGCTCAAACGAGCAAGTTATGGCCAAAACAGTAGCCTGTCCGAACTTGTGTCCGGACATCAATGTTCGGACACAAGTCGAGACTCAGAAGGCAAAATCAGACAGATGTCCGAACTTGTGTCCGGACTTCGAAGTTCGGACACCAGTCGAACCTTAAAACAGAAGAAGAGCCAGAGGTGTCCGAACATCCAAGTTCGGACGGATGTTCGGACGTTCTTCGGAAATCAGAACGTGTAGAGTCCGAACTTGTGTCCGGACATCAGATGTTCGGACACAAGTCGAAGCCAAAATCAGAGAAAACAGAAGGCTGTGTCCGAACTTCAAAGCTCGGACGGAAGTTCGGACACAGCGAAGATTTTCAAAAGATTAAGCGCAGAAGGGCATGTCCGAACTTCAAAGCTCGGACGGAAGTTCGGACATGCCGAAAATCTCAGAAATCAGAAGTGAATTCAAACGAACAGAGGCACAAAAACCAATCCAAATCCACACACACATTTACAAAACAACCTTGGGGGTTTAATCCATTGAAACGGCATTAAACAGACATAAGACACACACCAACACAGGATCAAATCATTGAATTAACTGGTAGAACCCAAACTCCCCAAGGCTGAACACACGGACCGAATCCGAAAGCCACCTACCTCAAATACAGCAGAGACGACCCACGATCTGAACAGCAGAGCAATCAACGAACAGAATCCCTGAATGCAGAACGACAATACACTCCGAACAACGCAACTGAAGAACAGACCGAAATCAGAACTAAATTCCCAAATCAGAGACTGCCACTGATAACGCAATTCGAACTCTTACCTGAATCTGACAGCGGAATCACAACGAGGCCAACAGCAGTAGAGAATTAACAAAGACGCAAGAGTCCACTCTGAATCACAATTCAAGTTGCAGAAGGTAATCAGAAAAAGGGAAAACTCAGGAACCGAAGAATCAAGAGAGCGCAAACTGACAACCCTACCTCGAAGAATCCAGCAATTCGCAAGGACTGGCAATCTGCAGAGGAAACTTGACAGCAGAATAATGAGGCTTGACTGATCGAGAGAAAGAACTGCTTGAGAGAGAAGAGAGAGAGAGTAATGAAGAGAGGAGCGTGAACGATCGTGAGAACGTGTTTTGAAGAGAGGGTAATTAAGAAGAAAGAAATAAAATAGGTTTAAGAGATTAATGTGAGGTTAACTCACCAGAAAATAAAACGGATGGGGAAAAGACCTCTTCGTCCCCAACTTCTTTAATAAGGACTCCCGTGTCCTAAATTCAGAATAGACCATCTTAATGAACCATAGTAACGAAATAAAATATAACCAAATCTTGGGTTATAACATATTGTATTTGTGGTAGACCTTTGAGTCTTGAGATGTGTGAATGAGAATATAAGATGTGGTGTTAAGATTGAGAAATTGAGTACCGTGAATGATTAAGTACACGTGTGAACTATGGGGACAAAGTTCTTTTAAGGGGGGTAGATTGAAATACCCAAAACTTAGATATGATGTTTAAGTGATAAACTAAGGTATAAGGAGGCTAAATAATGCCTTAGAAACATTAGGAAACAATTAAATCAAAGGAAACACAAGGAAACACCATAAGAGAAGTTTAAGCAAAAAACATGCTCTAAGCTTGGAAAGACTTGGGTGAGCACCCAAATATCAATCTAAGACCTTAGTAATATCCTAATGGTCATTTTAAGTCAATTACCAAAGAAAAACAAGCTCAAAAACAAGTTAAAACACAAATTGTGCTTTAAGGACTCTTAAAGCACATTTTTAAAAAATTGTCTTAGAAAGGGGTTTTAAGTGGCTAAATGCCCATTATTACTCCTTAATTAACTTGTGTACTATTTAGTATCACATTAGGAAGTCTAAATCAATGGGAAATCAAAATTTTCACAATTATGTGCACTAATTTGTGAATAGTGCTCAAATTGGACTAGTTTAGCATTAAGTCAATATAAGCTAATTAATTGGTCAACCAAGACCATGAATATCTTTTTTATTAAGGGGGTGGCCGGTTTTGATGTGGGGAGTCACCACATGACTCAACAATTAAAGAAAAAAGAGAAGAGATATGGCAAATAGTACTATTTACCTTTTAAATAAAATCTTGCTTTAACTTCCCTCTCTCCTCCTTTCTTCATTCTTTCTTCTTCTTCACCGATTTCTCTTGCTCTCTTTCTTCTTCCTTCACGTAAAGAGCAGCCTCCATGCTAGCTCCATCTTCCTTTGCCCACATCTTGCTCATTTAAGCTCCAAAATCAAAACCAAGCACATATATCTCTTAGTTAGCTCAAGCTCTTTCTTTCTATCCTTTCAAATCTTCAAGTGCTTTGATTTGGTGCCAAGCCAAACCACCATTAGAGGAGGAAACTCAAGCTTGGAGACTCCATTAGCTTCTCCATTCTCGTAAGGTATAGAATATGTAAGAAAAATCAAGTTCCCACCATTTCTTCACATGTCCGAAAATTATCACTCATGGGGCTTCATGTTTATCCCTTGTTCTAGCTTGTTTTCAATTCACCAAGGGCTAAAGGAGGTCCTTCTTGCTTCATATCCAAGCCTATTCTAAGACTCCAAGGTAAAGCAATCAATTTAATGCCTTAAAGCACATTTTTAACCTAGGGTTTATTCCTTAAGGTTAGTGCATGGTTTAGTTCTCATTGGAATAATTGAATGTTGATTAGAACATTGGCAAGGAGAGTTTAAGTGGTGACCGAGATTGTTCAAGGAAAAAGGCTAAGGAGGAACGTTTGTGAGCTTGTAAAAGAACAAGGTAAATTACTTACCTTAAGGGGTTTTATTGTTTAAGAGAATGGGATTTAGATATGTGATGAGTTTAGTGTAGAGTTTACATTGGGAAAGAGTTATAAAAACCTAGGAGAAACAATGATTATACTTGTGAACTTGTGACTAAGGAGCAAATGAGAAAGGAGATAGTTTAAGAATGACAAGGTGAATTATAAGAGAATTTATATTGCAATGGGAGCCTTGTTGTGTGTATTTGCAGGTTAAAGGCAATTATTATGTGGGAAATTTAGTGTTTAAGATTTATGCATTTAAGGGCCTAAGAGCCAAGTCATTTAAGGGCCTATGTGCCAAGCAATTTAAGTTTATGCACTATGTTGTGATGTAGTGTAGTTTTGGTGTATGATGTGTGTTAAGATGGTGTAATGAGAATTTAGGTGCTCATGGTTGTTTGATGGTGAAAAACTAAGTGTTTAAGTGTAACAATATACTAGAGAAACCATGTCAAAATTTGGTGAAGAACCTAAGTGTTTAAGATGTGTTAAGGAGATTTCATGACTAAGGAAGCACTAGGAAACTTTAGGAGTTGTTTTGATGAAAAAGAGTGAGTTTAAGGTGTTCTTGAGAACTAGAGTGACTTAGGCATTATCATGGAAGGATTAGGAATCAAATGAGAATTTTAGGATGGTGGTTAGCACCTATGCAAACCTAGGTTAAAAGAGAGAAAATAATGTGTTGAAAGGAGGAGGAACAAACTTGTGAAGAAACTTCAAAAAAATTGCGTAAAGGAATTTTAGATGGTGAAAGATGCTTGGGAGATGAAGTTATAGTGGTGAGAAAACATTGTGGCATAGTGGTTATAATAGGTATGAACCACCACTTAGGAGCCTAGTGAAAAACATTACAAGTGTTGGCATTATTATAAGGAAAGTGCATAATGACTAAGGTGGATATTGGTTAGTGATTTAATGAGTTTAGTGGAGGGTTTAAGGTGTGTTTGAAGTGCCCAAATGAGGTTAGAACATAAGATATATGGGGTGAAGTTTGGAGTCAAATGGGAATTTAGAAACAAAGGTCTAGAGTCGACCGACCTTAGGGACCGGACCTGCAAGGTTGGTCGAGCCCAGTTTACACTACCGGAAAGAGTTTCTGGAATGGACCGACCTTGGGGACCGGACTTGCAAGGTCGGTCGGGCTTGTATTTTGTGTACAAATTGAGTCTCTGGAATGGACCGACCTTGGGACCGGACTTACAAGGTCGGTCGTGTCTAAAATTTTGTACGAGAATTGGTCTCTGGAGTCGACCGAACTTGAGACCGACCTTGACAAGGTCGGTCGGGCTTAAATTTACAAAGGGAAAACTCTCGGGAATGGACCGACCTTGGGGACCGGACTTTCAAGGTCGGTCGGGGTAAAAACTTTCAACGGTAATAAGTACTGGAATGGACCGACCTTGGGTAAGGTCGGTCGGTAAGGTCGGTCGAGCCAAAAACATTAAAAAAAACTTTAAGATCAAAAGTTGTTAATTGGTGTTAGGGTACCCCATTAAGAGGGTAATGATGATTAGGAACCTAAGGAATTAAGTTAAGTTAAGTTAAGTATAAACCTTAATGTTTAAAGTTAAGTTTATAAGGTTAAGTGGTAAGGACTTAAGAGGGTATTGAATGGGAATCTTTAGGGACTAAGTGAGTTAAGTAAGGTGCAAATAACTAATGGCCTAAAAATGAATGAATGTTTTAGGTTTGTGAATTGAGACCCCGGAGAAGGTTAAACAAACGACAGTCGACGATGAACGGTACAGTCTTTCTTATGACCTGCTTGCTAACGAGGTGTCCCTCGGCTTGTGTGCTATCTGTTTATTTGCTATGACTAAGACAAGATAAAGCATGCAACCGGATATACTTGTTCTCGTTGTGAATGTGTTTTCTTTACACTAACCCACGAGACTTGAGATTGTTACTAACTAAGTTTAGTACTTATTGAGTTAAGAAGAGGAGTTAAGTATTGGTATCTGTTGGTTAATACCCGTTAAGGTTTAACTAACACATGGTTTGTAAGATTCTCACTAACTGGAACTTAAGGGAGGAGTGAGGAACCCGGGACTGACTCCGGTCATGCATGCTAAGGAAAGGGGGTCGGTATCTGAATCAGATCCGTCCTCCGCTTAAGGACTTGTCTTCGGACTTGTTGCCTAGGGTCGGTTGACGGCTCATCTACACTGGACTCCCGTCCAAGGTAGGTGGCATTAAGATGGTGCGGTAGGATCACCTAAATCCTAAGTTTAAGATAAGATACAACCATTTCCATTTTAGAAACGGTTTGTATACTGAGATTAAGATAAGGATAAGACTGAGGTAAGGTAAGGTGAACTAAGGTTAAGTGGAATCAGATCTGGAGGAGGTTATTACTAACCCACTTGATAAGAGAACGCTTGAGTCGTTCATTTGTGTGTGAACTATGCATGTTCATCTGTGGATTGTTGTTTATTGCACTTCATATTATAATTGTGTATCTAATCAATTTCCATGCTATAGACAATTAGTCGTCGTATCCCCGTTAGCTTGGGGCCACGAGAGGGTCGTACCAGCATTCGTGCTGACCCCCTTTGGGGGCTGTTTTTTTACACTTGCAGGTAAGCGGCCCATGAAGTCACACCATGAGAGTAGGAGCGGTTAGACTTAGGATGGGTTATTTATTTTTGAGCACGGGTTGCGCATGTGCACCCGTCTGTTTATATTTAAACTGATGGAAGTTTATGTTGTCACTTGAGATACTCAAAACTCAATTGGTGGGCATTTTGGGATGGTATGTATATTTTGGATAAGTGTTGTAAATTAGTAAAGTTCGGTATGTTCTTTGTTCAGACCGTGGCAAGGTCCCGGTGTTAGTTTGTTCCGCTGCGATCATTGTGATTAAGTTGTTAAGTTTTACGATAACCACGATTGGCTTTGGACGAGGTGTTACAGCTCCACATCAAACATAACCACGATTTACTTTATGCTGTATATGTGTGCAAACCACTTTCCTAAACCAATCTGTTTTAAAACGTTCGGAATTCTCTTCTGCATATCCCTTAAAGCTGTTTTACGAGCTCATTTAATCTAGAATCCCACTTATATTTTACTCAAAAACATTTGGGGTTTTAAAACCTATCACTTCATCTTAAAAAAAACTTCATTTCACAAAAATGTTATTTCCAACACAATTGTCAGAAAATAGAATTCGAAAAAACCTTCTTTCTATAAACGAATTTCAAACAACATCCTTCACCAACATTATTTCAAAATAGTTTTCGAAAATAGTTTTCAAAGTTGAGTTTCACAAACGTATTTTAAAATAAATGATTTAGTCCCCATGTTATGACCCACTATTTTTGAAGTTCAACCCACCTTCAAGAGCAGTAGTCATTACTGTGGAGCGTACTAATCATTTCGTGCTTTCACAAAAGTGGTGGATTTTCACTTAATATTTTGTGCTCGATCATTCACTTTTCCTTTCATAAAAATATCCCTCAGTTTCCTTCATCGGATTAAGTGGAGCGCATGAAGATCGACAACACAATTCGAGCAAAAATCAGAGTTGTACCAGTCCGAGTCAAGCGACATCGAGGCTAGCAACGACTATTCAAACTGTTGAAAATCAGAGGAACACCAGACCCGTTTTGTTTGATCACAGCACTACTTTGCTGTAAGAGCCCGAACACGAGCCAGCAGCCGGCTAAGAGCCCGAAGACGCGAGCAACAGGTCAAGAGCCCGAAGATGAGCGAGCAGCCGGACAAGAGCCCGAAGACGAACGAGCAGCCGGTCAAGAACATGAAGACGAGCGAGCAGCCAACCAGGAGTCTGACCGTGAGCAGTCAGTCTGAACCCCGAAGACAGACCAGAAGAGTTCAGAGGAAGTTTAGCTCAAAATTCCCCCTTTTTAATGACTTTTTAGAATTGATGATGTATAGGTTTTCCCCTATGATTTCTTTCCTCTCTTGTCCATTTCTGAATAGATTACATGTATAGGTTCATACATTCCCTTTGAATTTATTTAGATCAATGTGTATAGGGTTCCCCACTCCCTATTTTATTTGTGAATGACCGAGCATCAAAATGCATATTGAGAAAATCCACCACTTTGAAAACACACGTTTTCAAAATTGTTTTTCCAAACTTGGTTTCTTTTGGAATGCACGTATAACGTAAAGAATGAAGAAAGAGCGACCCCTTACATTTATATATCATTCATAAATCGCTTTATGGGGTGAAAATTCACGGTATTAACGGAAGGCGTCCCCTAAATAAATAGCACCAACAAATGCAATCGAGCACAAAGCAAAACACATGCATTGCATTCATGACAAAAAAGTCACTTGCGTTTCCAGTTATCTCAAATCCATCAATCATTCACGAGTTCTGTCCACTTCAAACTTTGCACAATCATGTGTTCCATTCTAACCTCATCACACACCAGCTTTCTTCCCAATATCTCAACCTCCAAAGCCTGATCCTCAGAGGGACAGAAAAGAAAGTCGGGAAGTTCAAACCCCTCCCAATTAGAATCGCCACGCGCACTAGTGACCAAAAAGGAAAATGTGTCATATCGTGGGGCCACCATGCGGGAGTTGTCACTCCCTAAACTTCCGGACCCCAGAAGCCAACCGCCAGTGAAACATCATTCTGAAACAACTTGTTTCACATCAGACCCAACAACCAAGACTGTCATCAGAGCCAATAATAACAGGATGAGCTTCATAGACCATTTCAACTGGAACCGACTCAAGCGAGACTAGGTGTAGCCTTACCACTCATGCGTTGTGTCCAAAAAAAACACACACAAAACACATTCGGTCAAAATTCAAGTCAACCATCTTCATTATCACTTTCAGCATTTCGTGCATCCTATACATAGTAATTCCATATTACCACAATAGATTGCATTGTAGATAGTTGCACTTGCATACTCTCGTACCAAAACGACATCTTTGGGGAAAATCTTGAGAGATTGATTGAACAAAATGCTTGAATCACTAAACTCTCGACCCATCAATTCACACAAGGGTTTGATCAAAATCAACACCACAAGCAAAGTGAGTAGTTTGCGAAAAGTGGTATTTTCCCTTGAATTTCAAATGAGGGCGTTGGACAATCCGATGAGCAATGAGGGAAGGTAAAGAGATTCCATAGAGGTAAAACCACGAGCAACATGTGCATTCCTTCAGCACATTGAGAGGCACAACTCGTAGTGAGATCAATGTCGATAAACAGGATACGAACTGTGATTCATGCAAAGATCCGAGAATAGTAAGAAAACAATCATTGATTAATGAGAATGATGAGGCACTTAGGAACAAAATCTCCATAAAACCAAAAAGCTTTGACTGCCCTGCACGTAATCTTTAAGTGAGCCCCGCTGAGCCTTCCAAGATAAACCTTTTTGTGCTAACTCCACAATATGCCAATCTACACATATACTTACCTACCCTTGTAATAGAGGACCCCGAAAGAGCCGGAGCCATGGCCCCTCCCCATCATCTTTCACAAAACAACAAATGAAAATTTTTGAAGAAATCAAGGAGTCAATGCAACTCCAAAGCCAAACACCACAAAAAAACATCAAAAATGTTAAAGAAATCAGCGAGTCAATGCAACTCTAAAGCTGAAAGCCAAAATACAAAGTAAAGAACGCTTGAGAAAGCCCATATAAGCCAAGCGCCATTTCAAAAACAACAAAAATGAGAAGAAAGTTAAAACCGTACACGAAAAGAGGCAAGAAGGAGAAGTATAAATCAAAAGGACCAATGATGTCCCGAAGAAACCAGCAAAAGGTTATCAAAACCCGTCCAATCATTCCACCCATGGCAAAGGTGAAACATATCCTCTATTGTGCAAAATCTCCACAGCTTACAAACAAATCCTCTAGTCCCATGTGACATACATCATACCCCTCAGCCCCATTATAACCTAATAAAAGACCTCTGACTCGTTAGTTGATGAGCGTTAACCAAAAGTATCGGATCTGAAACATGAATCATGAGCTTTGTACTTGTTATTAACATGTCCCGTCGTACCCAAGGGACCATGAGAGAATGAGTGTGGCCTTACTTCACAAGGTCTTCCGAGTACGAGTGACTCTTTGATCTAAGCACCAAATCATAAATAGCTAATCCTATTGCAGGTGAGGAATTTGTGAGGATCGGAAAGTCCAGAACCTCGAAAAGAAATTCTTAGGAAAATACTTCTCCGAGCATCAAGAGTGTCATCACGACATTAGCACACACGACCATACTCACGAGAGATTGACCCACATCCCTCCATGAGAGGAAAGTGATTCATGCATTCTAGTTCAACAATCACTCAAGATCAAACCAAAGATGTCTTATATTCGTAAACCTCATATTAACAGAGATAGTACCGTACCTTCTCTCCAAAAACTGCATATGCATTTTGCATCATATCTAGTGTTTAATATTTGCATGCATCATAAGCACTCCATTATCAACATATGATTGGTAAGAACTCTGCCTAGTCTCACTGAAATTCGACTTCAATTGTAGTCATTGAAACGTGACTTCCGATCAAAAGATGTCAAAGCTGGGGCCATCCCATGCATGGCTATACTGGAGTAACATCAATACCATGTCCAAAACCAAACTAGAGCCATGCGGGAGCCATCCTCAGACATTGGGACCGTCTCAGAAACCACCCCTAAGGCTACATAGAAGCCATTTCCTCACCAAGGCCTTGCCCACAGAATTTCGAACTACGTATGGTCTGATCTCAATACGAAATTGAGTACGTAGGCAACCCGTCCAGGGTGCGACCATCTCAAAGGAAAAATCACCTTTTGTTCCTTACTATCACCAAATAGATCCATCTCGTAGCCATTCCCGGAGCCACCCCGAGCTATCCTGGAGCCATCATGAGAGAACCCTGAAGTCATAACCAGACCGAAGCCATCCATCCATGACCAAAAGGTTATCAACCACAACAAAATGCATCAACCACATCCAAATCCGTAAATCACATTGACCCACACTCGACTCAAAATCCAATCCAAATCGAAACCCACCAACCATACTAGATCCGTTGCTCATAATGGGGTCATGAATCGTGTCGGAGCCATCCGACCGCACTAGAGCCACCCGACCGCACCGGAGCCATCCGATCATACTAGAGCCCTCAGATTATATAAAAGCCATCCAATCATATCAAAACCATAGAGTTCCCAAAATCACTCATTCATAAAAAAAACATCTACTCAAAGGCCAATCACAAAATCACAAAAACCAAAAACTCAGGAGCCATACCGGAGCCATCTCGAAACTCTGGAGCCAAGAGTCCTACCAAATCCCAAGACTACAGTGCACATCGGGCAAAACTGTCAAAAGCAAAACCGAAACACAAGTCCGACACTGACAAAGTCAAGGGCCACATCAACAAAAAACATTCGACTATCACATCCCTCATGAAAACAATCAAAAAGCATCCGGTTCCGGATCAACCCACAACCAGGATCATCCTCAAATCAGTCACTCAAAGCAGCGAGTTTTGTACAACTCCAATCAAAGTATTATAGGCCTATCATAAGTCCTATAGCTAGATGTTAAGAGGTCTAGTTGAGGCCCGTCATAAGTCCTCGTACTTTCAGTTGCATTCTAGGCCCATCATAAGTCCTAGAGCTAGATATCGAGTTCTAGTTGAGGCCCGTCATTAGTCCTCATGCATAACCCATATACCGAATGTATTCTAGGCCCGTCATTAGTCCTAGAGCTAGACACCGAGATCTAGTTAAGGCTCGTCATTAGTCCTCATACATTTCGAAGATGCATTCTAGGCCCGTCATAAGTCCTAGAGCTAGACATCGAGTTCTAGTTGAGGCCCATCATCAGTCCTCATGCATAACCCATACACCGATTGTATTCTAGGCCCGTCATTAGTCCTAGAGCTAGACACTAAGATCTAGTTGAGGCCCGCCATTAGTCCTCATACATTTCGAAGATGCATCTAGGCCCATCATAAGTCCTAAAGCTAGACATCGAGTTCTAGTTGAGGCCTGTCATTAGTCCTCATGCATAACGCTTATACCGATTGTATTCTAGGCCCGTCATTAGTCCTAGAGCTAGACACCGAGATCTAGTTGAGGCCCGTCATTAGTCCTCATACATTTCGAAGATGCATTCTAGGCCCGTCATAAGTCCTAGAGCTAGACACCGAGATCTAGTTGAGGCCCGTCGTTAGTCCTCATGCATAGGTTGATTGATCGTATTCTAGGCCCATCATTAGTCCTAGAGCTAGATACCGAGATCAAGTTGAGGCCCGTCATTAGTCCTCATACCATCAATCACCACAATCCAGGGCCCGTCATAAGTCCCCGTGCACCCGTACCCATAAGAACAAATCATAAACCGAAGTGAGAATTTTTGGCGCCCAGTCAACCTTGATCCAATTCTGCAAGGGCTTGCAAAATTTAATCAAGGGGAGCCATCTGTTGACACCAAAAATTCTCACCCCATAAAAAATCCGAAATAATGAATAAAATAAGAGGGGCTGTCGCCTTTCTTTTTCAAAACGTACTGCTGTGCGTGTCAAAATGAAACCATCATTTTATGACAAAATTTTAAACCAATTTTCAAGCATTTTAGAAAAACCCAATTTTCCGGAAATTTTCAAACAATAATTTGTTTTAGACTTACCCTTTTATTTATTTATCTATTTAGTTATTTTCATTTTTATTTCCTTAGTCGTGGGAATTTCATTTACTTTATTTCACTTATATTATTTTCTCTTTTTTTTATGTTGTTATTTTGAAAGTAAAACATTTCATTTTTATTGACTACCCTTTTAGTCTTACTCTACATATATGTTTCTGATGATTTTACTCATGTCGAGTAATAGTTTTTGTTTTATTTCTCTTAGTTTTGTATGAAGTTCTATTGTAATAATCCTTTTTCTTTCTTGTTTTTTGATGGACCAAGCCGGGTCTTAGCTCATCTTCAATCAAACCTAGCAATCCAAAACCCAAGCCCATCCTATCCAAACTTTAAGGCCCACTCCACACCAACCTCACCCACACCCAAAATAAACCCTAAACCCACACTCTCTTCCTATAAAAAGACTAACAAATACAAAACCATTGGTCATCAACAGTAGCCGACCTCCACTCTCGGCTCTCCTTGGTTTTCTTCTTCAACCAACAACAACAGCCGCCTGATCCTTCCTCTCTACTCTGGCTCTATTCCTTTCTTCTTCGAACGATCCTCAGAGAAGAAAGCATCACTTCCTCCTTTCCCATCCAAATTCATCGTCTCAACCAGAAATGACCACCATTATCAATCTCCTCCATCGGCTATCACTTCATCTTCTATAACTTCCCCTTCTCCTGATGTTCGACCGAAACCTTCAATCCCCTTCCTCCTCCCTTCATCTTCCAAATCGAACCGCCACAACAAAGAGATACCAGCCACCACTAATTTCTCCCATCTCCTCCTACTTTCTCCTTCACTAAAAATCCCAACCGGAGAACTCCTCGTGGCTTGGCGATCAAGAGCAATACCCTCGACCAATTTCATTCCCCAGTCTCCGTGTTCGAACTCAAAATACACATTCCATCCCGGTCTGCCCATCTCCACGCTCTTTCTCTGAACACCACCGTCTCCGACTTCCCAAAAAGTTTGAGATTCCATGAAGATCTCCTCACAAAATCCCTGGTTTCTTGACAATTTTCGAAGTACCAGGCCCGTCTGAGCACTAAATCGTTTCACCTCCATTTTGGTGCCTCGACCGAACCTGGCTTTGTGGTCTGAATCCGACACCACCACGGTTTCCCTTCTTCTCTCCGTCTATTTCCTTGTATCAACATTTGGCTTATGTTATTCGTGTCTCTCTACGGGACAAAGCTCAACTCAACAACCGCATCTGAGTTTGAGTTCGGTCAATGACTTTGCTATTTTGTTCCAGCTTCTTTTTGAAACTTATACTGCCTGTATGTACTCCATGTTTGATTGTGGCTTATTATGTGCTAGTCCAATCCAAAATCTCACCGCCCTGTTTGGATATCAATAGGTTATTGGGTTTGTGATTTTTTCATGTTCATCTTTCTTCCTTCTCGTTTAGTTTAATCCACGGGGGACTTGCGACCTTGTCAAGCGCCACCAACAACCAGACTGATTCTGGGTCAGGGTCTGTATATTAATTGATTGCTATTTTCTTGTGAAACCTGTTGCTTCCAGTTTGCATATGCTTTTGCGGGTATAATATTTGCTTTGCCTGATCTGAAAGGGATGGTACTTGCTCCTCTCGCACACTAGTTTAATTCGAAATGTGTCGGGGGTAAGAGGAAAATAGTTCATTCCAGGACCAGACTCATCAAGCCCATCAATACTTAGCCCGAAAAAGGAGTTATCACCCATATTCACTTCGATCTAATCAATCTTTGCTTATTTTTTTCCTGATTTCAATTTTCAGTATGTTTTCATTGATCTTGTTTTGTGTTTGATCGAGGTAAAGGGATTTGAAATTCTGAGCCAAGCTTGCGGACTCGTGGCAGAGCTTGCGTATGCTGGACAAACCTTGCAAAGTTCATGGATTTTGGACTCTTCAGTAGCACTTGCATTCGTCTAGCTTATGAACTCACACCTGGTTTGTTCTGTTGAGGAGATCTCCTCTGTCCATCTATTGTACCCATTTCTAAATATTTTTGGGTCCATGACTTCCATCTGAAGTAGCGCTTGGATGTTTGTCGGAAAATGTATATTAATCTCATTGGCTTTATTCATAATCTGTTCGGCTTCCTTTTGTTGTGAACATTAAATTGATTTGCATTCGGTTTAGGTTTTTCTTAATTGGCTCATCTATTTGAAGAGATTGGTATTTGCATTAGAATAAGGGAATAAAATCATTCTAACTACAACAGTTTTGGGTAGTGTTAATCGGTTCTGGAAAAGGTTGTCCTATGCTCTCTGTTTTAATCTTGGACTCAGATATTTTTGTCAGCCCATTGGATGAGTAACCTAAAAAAAAGTGTCAGTGTGTTTGGTCCAATAATGTGAAGCTGATTAGTAGCTGTTTTTAAGACTCACAAAACAAAAGAAAGAAGTGAAGGGAAACATAAGTGATTTCTTGGACTTGGGTAGCAATTCTTTTCTTAAGGTTTTTGCTCGTCTATCTACCATGATCGTTTGCGCTGGATTTATTTCTTTTACTGCCCACATTTTGGTTTATCTCTATTTCATGGTAATTTGTTAATTTTTTTTATTACTTCTAACATTCACTTAAGCCTTAGTTACTAGTCTTTTAGGTCCAAGCCGCTAGGATAGAGGGGTCCCCCTGATCTGATAGACCATTGGCCTATCTCGTGGTGGTAACACCCTAAACCCTAAAAACACACACCTAAAATATGTATATATATATATATATAGACTAACATTATTGTTTCGGTTTTAGACCATCAGATTTTCCTAGTCCAAAATCTCTCACCCACATTCCAGCCCAAATCATATTCTAGCCCAAATCATGACTCAGCCCAAACCAGAATTTGACCTAAATCACTCAACCTAGCCTAGAGCTTCAATCTGGCCCAAAGCTTTAATTTGGCCCAAAAGGTTCAGCCTGGCCCATAACCAACTTTGGCCCAAGTCCATTTCTGGTCCAAAACACAATCAGCCTACTACCAAAGAGAAATCAATCCACTTCAAAAAGAAAATCAGCCCACTTTTCCTACAAGCCCAAACCCATTTTGAACCCATACCCATTCAGGCCCAAACCTTGACTAAGGCCCACTTCGGCTCAATTCTACCTAAAAGTCTAACCAAGACCCAATCCGGTCCAACTTTGACCCGGTCCAATTTTGACCAACCCAAACCTTGACCCAAACTTTGACCAAACCAAACCTTGACCCAAATGTTGACCAACCCAAACCTTGACCCAAACTTTGACCAACCCAAACCTTGACCCAAATTTTGACCAACCCAAACTTTGACTAACCCAAACCTTGACCCCGACTTTGACCCAACCCGAACCTCAATCCAATTCAAACTCGACCTCAGTCCAAACCGAACTTCAATGTAATTCAAACCCGACCTCAATTCAATTCAAACCCGACTTCATTTCAATCCAATTCAAACCCAAAATTTTCAAATTAAAACCCAATTCATTCAGCTCAATTCAATTCAAACCCAATTCATTCAGCCAAATTCAATTCAAACCCAAATTTATTTCATCCAATCCACACTCTACTTGTAAACCTCATTCAAACTTCAAAAATTCAAAACACTCCTTCAAATACATTTCAAATATATTCCAAATTAATTCAAAAATCATTTTCAAAAATTTCAAACCACTCTTTTATTTCAGTTCTAAAAGAAACCATTTTGTGGAATTTTAAAGAAAAAACTCATCTCACATCACAGAAAACTCTTCTCAACAAGCAGAAAGTTCTTCTCACATATACAGAAAGTTTTCTCCTAAAACATTTCTCAAAATCAGTGTTTCCTTATCGAGATCTCCGAACAACTTCAAAAGTTTTCAAACTTAGTTTTCAACTCAAATAAACCAATTTCAAGGAACAAGAAATGCCTGACCCCTTCAAAACATTTTCTACCTGGTTAGCACATCACTTGTCCCCCTTTCCAAAATAAAAATCCGAGGCAGGGCACTGGGGTCGTAACCTCCCTTGTCGCAGTCTGGATTTCTTTAGGAGGGGCATTAGGGTGACAAACCTCCCCAAATTGTAGCTTAGATTTTTACAAGGTGGGGTGCTAGGGAAGTAACGACCTTCCTAGTTGCAGCTGGGATTTTAGAATCGTCTAACTCCCTTCCACTCGATTTCAAAGTTTTCGGTTTTTAACGTTTTTAAACCCGGGAGTTAGAGATGTTATTAGGGTTTGACCAAGAACATCTCATTCATGGTGTTTCTCTCTAAATCTTATTTTTCGACATAAATTTGTTGCCCCATCTTTCGAGTCTTGGCATTTACCATTAATTAAGTGTCGTGTTCGTGGGGGGTACATAGGGTAATCCCTTGGGATTATCCGTCCATTTACAACAAAAAATGATTTGCGGTTTTAAAAACTTTAAGAGACAATTTTGACAATCATTTCTCCAAACAATTCTATCCACCATCATCTCACGCTAAATTTGAAATATCCCAAAACCTCAAACCCTTCAAAACTCAAATCATTCCAAACTCGAAACATCTCCTGAATCCTAACTTCTTCCAAACTTCTATAGTCTCATAGGCCCGAGTGCCCCACAGACTCAAACATCTCAATCTCTCCACCATTTTCATATTCAAATGTCTCACAGACCTGAGCGTCTCACAGACCTTGATATCCCATACCTCCCACTACATGAACACCCCAAATGTCTCATAAACTCGAGCGTCTCACAGACTAATCTCTCACACCCAAAACTTCAAACCCTTCAAAACTTCCAAAACCCAAAAACGTGAACTACGTAAGGTCTGATCTCAACAGGGAGTTGAGTATGGAGGCAGCCCATCCAGGGTGTGACCCCACTCCAATCCAAAAAACCCCTTTTTCCCAACTCTAAGGTGGTATTCATGTCTGTCAAACATTCAAATCCCCTCTGACTCCCACAAACCCTCGACTTCTTCAACTCTCAAAATAAGATTCCAAATCTTTTAGTCTATACTCATCCGAATTCATCAATTCATCTTCTTGGCGCTAGCTTGGTAGAAAAGCTCGCCTCATCCACTCTCTTTCTCTCTTCCCATCCCAATCCTATCCTTGGCTCTTAAATGAATCTCTCTAAAAATGTTTTGAAAGAAGAGAATCCCGATAATTGGAGACCGAGGTTTCCTTGGGCACCAATCCAAGGTTGTGGTCGTTGCCACTTCTAAGGGATGTAACCCAGTGCGAACCCATAATAGAATCACTGGTATGATCAGATAAGTCCTATCCTTAGGCAACAACCTCAGAGTCAATTAATGGTTGTTAGAACCCGATATTCCTTCCTAGTTATCATAGGACAAACTAGGTGGCAACTCTAGTCAATTTCCGCCCTTAGGGCATAAGTCCGAGTGGAGCCCATCGAGAGCGGGTGTAGTGCACACCTACACTCCCCTTTATGCTTTCTGGGAAAGACAGACGATTTAGTAGGTATTTGAGGGATGCTAGAATAACGGGTTTTCACCCTCCACAGAATGGCATTTCTAGGATCTAGGCATTTTAGTCAGACCACATTTAGATAGACCCCCCTCATACCGAGAAATCACCCTCCACACAAGCAACAGGTCGGATACAGTTCAGAGACCAGTCGTAGAGATGTCTGTAGCTTATGCAGACAACCTAGTCTTCGTGAATCCAATTGCTACAAAACGTGTTTAATGAGGCATGGGTAACTCAAGAAGCTAGGACTAAAATGGGGAGAAAAAATGATCTTAGAACATTTAATGGTGGAAATGGGGTCAACCTTTCTATGGACCCTAACCCCATACCACTAACGTGTTAAGTGCAGGATCGAGTGAGAATGGACCCCTGCTGGTACATCGACAGTGGGTGCTCTAAACACATGACAGTAGGCAAAAAGAAGTTCTTCTCACTCGAACCAGGAAGCCAAGGAATTGTTTCCTTTGACGACAACAAGAAAGGAAAAATCATCGGTGTAGGTAAGGTTGGCATTACATCTGATTATGTCATAGATAGTGTAAATTTAGTTCATGGTTTAAAATTCAACTTGCTTAGTGTTTCTTGAATCTATGACAAAGGCAATTTAGTTCACTTCTATCCTACACATTATAGCATAGTAAGTCAGAACAACGGCAAAGAGTTGTTAAGGGGAAAAAGGTGGAAAAACGTTTATGTAACTAGTTTGGAGGATATTGACTGACCTAATCTTCCATTCTTGACTGCTTCAATAGTTGACTCTACACTATGGCACAAAAGACTAGGGCATGTTAGCACTTCTTTATTAAGAAAACTTGTCAAGAAACAATTGGTAAGAGGTCTCCCTGAGATTAAGAAATCTGAGACAAGTCTTTGTGACGCTTGTGTTAGAAGCAAACAAACTAAGATTTCTTTTAAGTCAAAGAACTTATTTAGTACATCCAAGCCACTTGAATTACTTCACATGGACTTATGTGGACCCATGAGAATCAAAAGTTTTGGAGGAAATTGGTATGTGTTTGTAATTGTTGATGATTACTCAAGATTCACTTGGACACTATTTATTGATTCCAAAGACGAAGTCTTTGAGAAATTTCAAGCCTTTGCAGGAAAAGTCCAAGTACAACTCAACCTCAAGATCAAAACTCTTCAGTCTAATCATGGGTCAGAGTTTGAGAATCAATGATTCATGGATATGTGTAAACAACATGGGATTAGTCACACATATTCAGCACCAAGAACACCCCAACAGAATGGGGTAGTTGAGCGTGAGAATAGAACACTACAAGAGGTAGCCAGGGCCATGCTATTGGGGAGCAGTCTTCCTCAGGTCTTCTGGGCAGAAGCAGTGGCAACTGCATGCTGCATCATAAATAGAACGCTCATACGACCTATCCTCAACAAAACTCCCTATGAGTTAATCAAGGGAGAAAACCAAACATAAGTCACTTCAGGACCTTTGGTTGCAAATGTCATGTCCACAACAATGAGAAGAGTCTCCTTGGAAAGTTTGATGCCAGAAGTGATGGGGCCATCATCCTTGGATACTCTGAAAGACGCCAGGCATACAAGATATACTACAAAAGGACACTAAAGTTGGAAGAAAGTGTGCACGTGGTCTATGATGAGGCTGACGTACTCAAGATTATGAAATCTGATACAGATGAAGAACTTGGATATGATCTAGTTGATCAGGATCACACAGATAATCCCAAAGATGAATCACCGACTGAAGAAAACTTGCCCGACAGGTCTACGATAGGTCAACAACAAGTCGACGAAGGAAACAATGATGTCTAGGTCCTCTATCTCCATCAACCATTCATCAATATTGTGCTTTGTACAAAAATCATCCATTGGAGAATATCATATCAGACATATCCAAAGGAACTCAGACAAGAGCATAGACTCGAGATCTTTTAGCCTTCTCAACGACAGTCTCACCCATCGAGCCCAAGAACGTCAAGGAAGCTCTTCGAGACTCAGACCGGATCAATGCAATGCAAGAAAAACTAAACCAGTTTCAAAGATGCAAAGTCTGGCATCTTGTGTCTCGTCCTACTCATCAAGGAGTACTTGGCTCAAAATGGGTCTTTAGAAACAAACTGAAGGAGATGGGAGAAGTAGTCAGGAACAAAGATCGTCTGGTTGCTCAAGGATATCACCAACAACAAGGGATAGACTTCCAAGAAACCTTTTCTCTAGTGGCAAGGATGGAGTCCATTAGATTACTTGAAATACCCCAAACCTTGATACGTTGTTAAACATTTAAACTATGATATTTAAAGGCTAAAAAGTGTCTTAGAAACATCAGTGAACAATTTAAACCATAGTAAAATGCAATAAAGCACTAAGACAGTTTGAGCAAAAACATGCTTTAAGCTTGGAGTGAACTTGGTTAGGACCCAAAGAACCTACCAAGACTAAATAATAGTCAATTATGATTTAATAAGGCTAATTAAGCCCTTAGGAAACCTTGGTAGACAATTAAAGCAAACAAAACACAAATAAATGCCTTAAAGTCAATATGGGCAAAAATGTGCTTTAAGCTTGGGATAAATTTGTATAAGACCTAAAGGTCATACCTATATCTTATAAATATGTTAATGAACATATTAAATCAATTACTAAAGAAAACCAAGCTTGAAAACAAGTTAAAACACAAAATGTGCTTTAAGGAGTCTTAAAGCACATTTTTGAAAAATTGTCTTGTAAATGAGTTTTGAATGGCTAAATGTCCATCATTACTCTTTAATTAACATGTGTACTACTTAGTATCACATTTGGAGGTCTAAATCAATGGGAAATCAAAAATTTCACAAGAATGTGCCTTGTTTTTGTGAATAGTAACAAAAAAAATGCAAGTTTATGACATAAGTCAATATAAGTAAGTTAATTGGTCAACAAAGACCAAAAAACCCTTCTTATTAAATGGGGGCCGGTTTTATCAAGGTGAGTCACCACCTTGCTAGTTGATAAGTAAATAAGTAATGAAAAAGCAAGTAAATTCACTATTTACTTTATAACATAAATATCTTAACAAAGTGTACTCTCTCACCTCATTCTCTTCTTCCCTTTTTATTTCCCACGGTTAGCCATCTTCTTCCTCCTCTCTCCATCGGTTTGCTACAGCCATATACCATTCTCCATCTTGGAATGCTTGTAACTCATGACTCCATACTCCAAATTCAATTTCAAGACCACCTTTGTCTTAGTTGAGTCAAGCCCTTCAATTCTATCTTTTCAAATCTTCAAAAGCCTCATTCCGGTGCCATGGAGATTCACCATTGATGGAGCTTGAGCTCACCTTTTCATGCCTTGTCATCCTTCTTTGCTTCAAGGTAAGGAAAATCAAAGAAAAACAACATTCCCTCTTGTTTTTGTGTGTAACCGAGAATCACCTTTGATGGTGTCTTCTCTTGTTCTTTCATAGCTCCATTTTAATCTTCAAGGGACAAGGAGGAGTCCTCTCTTGTTACATATTCAAGTTCTCTTTCAAATTCAAAGGTAATTATCATTTTAGTGTATTAAAACACTTATGTTAAACTAGGGTTTGTATATGAGTTTAAGTGTGAATTCTTAAGCTCATTACCCTTATATGTATATTGAATAGAAAGTTGACAAGTGATCAAACTCCCTGCTGATTTTCGGTACAAGGAAACAAGAAAGAAGTTTGTGAGGAAGAGAGGTAAACAAACTATCTCAATGTAGTTTAAATGCCTTAGGAAAAATGAGCTTGATTTGCTTAATAAAATACCTAAGGAGCCAATGGTGAATGACCTAGGGAAATGCTCTCAAGGAGTTTATTAAGGGCATATGTATTGTTGGGTGTATTTGCAGGTCAAAGGCAATGTATACATGTGGAAATTCAGTGTTTAAGGTTTATGTAATTTAAGGGCCTAAGAGCCATGTTATTTAAGGGCCTAAGTGCCAAGCAATTTAAGTTTATGCACTATATTGTGATATAGTGTGAATTTGGTGAAGTGTTGTGTGTGAGAAAGTTCTTGATGGACTTAGGTGTTCTTGAATGAAATAAGGTAAAAACCTAAGTGTTTAGATGTGAGAATATACAAGAGAAGCTATGGCAAAATTTGGAAAATGTATAAGTTCTAAGTGTTTTAAATGAGTTTTGGGTGAACTAGGAAGTGTTAAAGGTGAACAAGTGTTTTACTAGAGAAGAAAGCATGTATTAAGGTGATTTATAGTGATAAAAGGATTTAGGTATTATCTTGGAAGTTCTAGGAATTCAATGAGTGTTTTGAGGAATGTATTAAAGCCTTGGAGAAGTTTGTTTAAGGTTTAGGAATGTTAATGTACAAGGAGGAAATGAGGCTTAGGTAAGATGTGAAAAAGGAGATTTAGTTATTAAGAAAAGAAGTTTGAGAGATGATGTTATGATGATGAGGAAACAATTCTTGGCATAGTGGTTATCATAGGTATGAAATACCACTTGGAAAGACTAAGGAGAAAACATTATAAGTGTTAGGAATTTTGGTGAGAAAAGAGTAAGTGTTTAAGGAGTTATAAAATGAGTTTTATGGATGTTATATGAAGGGTTAAATGTGCCAAATGATGTTAGAACACATTAGGAGGCTTGAGGAAAAGTTTGGAGAAAGTTTGTCAAGTTTTGGACAAGTTCTGATGTTGTCCGACCCAGTGGTCCGACCCAGGGTGGGTCGGACAGCCCTATTAATTCACCCATTGATGTTTCTGGAATGGTCCGACCCAGAGGTCTTGGGTCGGACATGGGTCGGACAGGTGAATTTGAAAGACGGAAATGTTTCTGGAACGGTCCGACCCAGTTGTGGGTCAGACGGTGGGTCGGACGGCCCAAAACATGTAAAAAAAAAAAACAAACTAAGTGTGGTATAAGTAGTAAACCCTAGTGAGTTATAATGACAATTTAGTGGGGCAAAAGTTGTATTAAATGTAAAAGTAAACAAGTTAAAATGTGAAGTTATTGAACTAAGTTAACGGGGATAAGTTATGAGCATTAGACTATAAACAATCATGTTACCCCGATGTTAATAAAAGTACATGTAATGTTACCAGTTGTTCGAGAATTGTTCGAGGAACATAAGTGGACATGATAGAGTGGACTCCGGTGACAGGTATGGTTTTCTTGCAACCTGTGTCCTACCGGATTACAGTGGCTTGTATGCCAATGTGTTTTTCTGTATGTTTGCCACGTTATAAGATAAATCATGAAACGAGTTTACAGTCGTTATTGTTGTTGTGTGTTTACGTGCCGATGCCGGCAACCTTGAATGCGCATGAAGGGCTAGTTACCACTATTAGTAAACGTAAGAGAACGGATCCGGTGATAACGTTTCCGACCTAGGAACGTTCTAACCACGGCTATGCGTGAGTTAGTATGTGATGTTTGTGTGTGATGTTTGCGTGTGAATGTATGACTCTCTCTTCCCTTGTGTGTGTCTAACAAGACTTAACCCAATGTTTGTGATTATTTATTAAGTTCAATGTTGAACTTCTAACAAGTGCTAACGGGGGAAGTGAGGAGTCCGGTCTGTTCCGGCCACGCGTGTGAGTATGGGGGTCGTTGTCATATCAGGTTCGATCCTCTCTGTATGTTATGGTTGTTTTCCAATTTGGTTTCCAACCTTCCCTTTAGCTTAACCAAGGCTATTTTACTGACTCACGTCAGGCCACAGGGGCATACTATGTATATGTTTGTTCGGTGTGCTTGGATCACTATATCCGAGGCACCGTGTGTTAAGTTATCCGTTCATTTAATGAGGCGGTAACGAGTTATGTAACGAGCTTATCATGCGACTGGCAACATTCTCTAGGCTACAAGTGAACTGACTATGTTTGGGCCGGTTCATAAAGGGAACCGTTCCCGTTATGTTATGTATTATTGATGTGCTGCAATTCTTATTGCGATGTGATGTGATATGTTGTTAAGATGTGAAGTATGTGGACTATGGATATGAATTCCAGTTTATAGTAAAAGGCGTTTAAGGATAACCCGATTGGTGGGTATGTGTCGTCTATTAAGGAAGTAGCTCCGTTAAAGGAGAAACACTCTAGGGGTTAAAGATCACAATGAGTGATTTGTTAAGTGTAGTTGTATTGGCCGTTTTAATGAGCCATTGTTGTGCAGTGTAATGTATTGTGTATTTGTCGTTTACATGCATGATTCAAATATAATCAACCGCATGCTAAGACGACAAGTAGTTGAGCGTGGCCCGGTAGCATGCGGGCTGCGGGATTACCATACCAGCAAAGGTGCTGAGCCCCTGGGGGGGCACCCTTTCTCTTCTTTTCCTATTTCAGGTACAAGGAGCTGGAAGCCGTTTGAGAGTAGGACGGGGTAGTCGTTGTACATGGGTAATCATTTAAGTTGTATATATACAGTAGGTGTAGTAAGACCGAAATTGTTATCGGCATTAGTTTGTGAATACTTGGTACAGTTGGAAGGTGTATGTTGTTTCTATTGTTAATGGAAGGTTCAGTAATGTGTAGTCGCTCGGGAATCTAGTCCATCAGACCGGTACAATATATATGTAATAGCCTTCACTAGTGGAAAAAATGTTTTTAACCACGGTTATTTTGCCTATATACCACGGTTAGGAACCGTAGTTTATGCTCGCGTCGTATATTCACAAATTGAGATAAACGACGGTTCATAACCGTGGTTTAAAGTAAGCGAAAAAACCACGGTTTGTCGAAACCGTCGTTTAAGACCCCTTCTCCCGCGAGCATTCACTGACTTTATACCACGGTTGGGAGTCTGAACCGTGGTATATAGTGCATTATAAATGACGGTTTTACTTAAAACTGTGGTATAAAGTCTATAATAATCAACAATAAACCACGGTTATATGTAAAACCGTGGTTTATAGTATGTGTTTTTTTCCCAGTTCACCGGCGATTAAACGCCGCCGCCTTCAATGTAATTTCTCCGCAAACAGAAGAGAATGAACAGGCCAGAACATGTATGTTACTTGTTTGTGTATTAGGGTTGCTAAAAAAATGAGTGAAGTTACATTATGTTCCTTGTTCGTCGGTAGGTTGCAAAATTACCGTGAAAGAGAATGAGAGAGGGCGAAGCGCCGGTTAGGGTTGCACAAAATTACAGAGGCGCAGCATGTCCTTGTTCTCCGGTTAGGTTTGCAAAAATTACAGAGGCGCAGCATGTGTTCCTTGTTTTCCAGTATGGCGAAGAGCATGCATGTTCGCCGGTGGGTTGAAAAAATTACAGAGGCGCAGAAGAAGAAGAAGAAGAAGGAGAAGAGTTGCAGAGCATCCTTGTTCGACGGTGTAGGTTGTAAAAGAGTGAGGAGAAAATATATATAATAAGAGAAAGAGAAAGAGCCGCGTTAATTTTCGGTGAAAATTTGAATTCCCGCGGAGACTATATACCACGGTTCTAACAAGGAACCGTCATTTAAAGTTTTGTGACCACGACTAAAAATGACGGTTTTAACAAAACCGTGGTATATAGAAACCCTATATACGACGGTTCTCCAAGAACCGTGGTATATCGACTCTGGCGTGTACTATATACCACGGTTGGCCTGAAAACCGTGGTATATAAGTAACCTATATACGACGGTTCTCCGAAAACTGTGGTATATGCACTCTGGTGTGTATTTTAAATGACGGTTGCTATCATAACTGTGGTTTATAAACTTTAAACCACGGTTTCCCATTTAACCGTGGTTTAAACACCGTCATTAAAAATCTTTTTTCTACTAGTGCTTGTTAGCCACGTGGGTGGTTAACGGCGTGTAACACCAACGAGTTAAGTAATGTGATGAAGCTTGTTTTCCGCTGCAGTTTGTTATTAAGTGCGTAAGTGTTGGATGGGGTGTTACATTACTAATTGTATTTGCTGCACATAAAGGAATCAAACTCTTCCAACTTGACATCAAAAGTGCCTTTCTAAACGGGTACATCAAAGAGGAAGTATATGTTGAGCAACCCCCTAGTTTTGAGACACAAGAAGAAAAGAGAATGGTACTTAAACTCGACAAAACTCTTTATGGGCTCAAACAAGCTCCAAGATCATGGTATGATCGTCTTTCTTCCTATCTCTTGGAAAACTAATTCAAAAGGGGAAAGGTTAATAAAACCTTGTTTGTGTACAACAACAAAAGGGATTTCCTAATTGTGCAAGTATATGTTGATGATATAATCTTTGGGGACTCTGATGAGAAATATTGCAAAAAGTTTGAAGCATTGATTAAAAATGAATTTGAGATGAGTGATCTAGGAGAATTGAAGTTCTTTCTAGGACTTCAAGTCAAGCAAAATGACGAAGGGACTATCATATCCCAAGAGAAGTATGTAAAGGATTTACTAAAAAGCTTTGGAATGGAGGAATGTAAGACGTTTGACACGCCAATGGCAGTCGGCACCAAGATGGGCATCTTGACTGGTGATCGCCGGTCGACCAGCGATCATATAGAGAGATGATTGGTTCTCTACTATATTTGACTCTAGTAGACCTGACATTATGTATAGTGTTTGCTTATGTGCCAGGTTTCAACCAGATCTAAGAGAAAGTCACCTCACAGCTGTAAAACAAATCCTATGTTACTTAAAATGAACCATGAATCTTGGTCTCTTTTATCCTAAGTTCACTAACTGTAACGTTGTAGGATTTTCAGATGCAGACTATGGAGGATCTATCACTGATAGAAAGAGCACATCAGGGACAACATTCTTTGTTGGGTCTTGTCTGATTGCATGGGGATCAAAGAAACAACAAAGTATTGCAACCTCAACAGTTGAATTTGAATACATTGTTGTGGCAAGCTGTTGTGCTCAACTCCTATGGCTTAAATAACAAATTGGTGATTATGGCGTCAAAACAGGTACTTTACCAATTATGTATGATATTACAAGTGTCATCTCTATTTCCAAAAATATTGTGCATCATTTTTGTACCACACATATTGACATTAGACATCACTTTCTTAGAGATTGTTGTAAAAAAAGAATTAGTCGGTTTAAAGTATATTTCTATTGAGGACCAACTAGCTGACATCTTTACTAAGCCGTTAAGTAGAGAAAGGTTTACTAAGATTGTTCACGATCTTGAAATGATATTCATTGATCACATTTAAACTGTCTTTTATTTCCCATGATATGTCACCGACATATGAGCAACACCTGTTATATTGTCGTTCAGTAGTCAACGATTAGTTTAATGCATAGAAATTATGTCAAACGACTACTTGAAATAGATTTGTCATTTTCCACAACAAGTGAGATTAGTTAGAGAGAGTCCAATGGTTAGAAATGGGAAAATCGCCAATGATCGATGACAGACTGTCACGACCGCTGCCCATTATGAATAGTACCGTTACGACATGTCAGCAAGCGAACAAGAAGCGATCACCGACTGTTACTTGATATCTATAAAAGGGCGACAAGAGTTCCTCTCTTGTCATACTATTGCCCTCACTCTCTCTAATCTCTCTAACCACTCGAAGAAATTTCTTTTCTCTCTTCCAAACACTCTTGTCAGATTTGTGCAAAGAACCCTTGCCTCACAGCCGCTAAAAGAACACTCGATCGAAAAGTTTTAAACTCCAATACAAAATCCTCTAAAAAAATGGCACCCAAAACTGTTATTTGATCAAAGGCTAAGGAAATTCTCAAGGAAGCTTCCTCACAACAAGTGACCGACATACAACCGACCAAATCTCTAGCTTGTCTGACCAAAGAAGAGGAAGATCAGCTCGTGATCAAAGTAGTACAAGAAGGCGAACTACAAGTGAATGAGGTAGAGTACATAAGAACTCATATTCCTAAAACCTACTACCTCATTGAAACCAGCACCTTCAAACCTACTATTCTTCCTAACCCTGCTCCCACAGAAATTCCACAAACGTCTTCTCCTGTTCCTTCACCAAAAACCACCAAAATCATCAAAAAGCAATCCAAAAACAAATCCAAGAACCATTCCACCGCTATAACTGGTCGCGTGACACGTGCATCAAAGCATACTCAAAAGCCAACAGCCCCACAAAACTCTCACTCTACCCTAGAAGAGGCCACACGATGACTGCACTTCTCCGATGAAGAAGAAGCAACTATCTCAGCTGAAGTCGAGGCAGTTGTGCAACAACAGGAAGAAAAAGAGGTTCAACACGATGAACCAGCGCAAAAAGATGCTTTAGTAGAGGAGATACACCATGAGACAGCAGCTGACTCAAAAGAAGAGGCGAATCTCATCGCCGTGTTTGGGGAACCACTCATCGACAGATCCCCGACACCTCAACTACAGCTTCAGGTTGAAGACAGTGACACAGAGTTGCAATCACATGTCATACTCACACACGAAGAGCGTGAGCAACTAAAGAAGGCAAAGGGCAAAAAGAAGATGGTCCTTTCGCCACATGCTGAAGAGATCGAGGAGCTCCTTTAAGCCAAGAAGGTCGTTGCCAAGCCTCAACCACCTCAACCTCTAAAGTGCCTCAAGAAACTCAAGGAGCTTGAGCCAGCCTTGATCAAGACTGAGAATGTCAACGACCGATCTTGTCTCGTCTTACCCAAGACGTTGGAAATAGAGTGGATGGAAAAGATGGGCTTGGGAGAGATCGACGAGCTATTGGAGTTCCAACGATGGGTAGACTTCTTCTAGAAGCCTATCCCTGTCTACACTGAACTACTCAAAGAACACATGAGACAGCTAGGACCTCTCCACAAAGACGAGGACGATGACTACCTCTTCTCCACAGTTCAAGGCATCCACATCAACATAACAAAGTCCTGGATATGCAAAACCTTCAACTTAAAGCCAGAAGGGCTGGTCATTTCCAAGGAGACAACGTGGAATGACTTAGGACAACAAGGTGGGAAAATAGTGAATATGTTCAACAAAGGAGCAGCTATGAAAAATTTTCATGCTGTGGACATGTCCATCTCCGACAGAGTCCTGTACAATATGATCACTCATAATATAACCCCAAGGCATCAACGAACTCACATAGTGAGTGCAAGAGACGTAAAACTTCTGTACGCCCTCAAGACCAAGGAGAAGATTGACCTCCCAGCCATGATTCTCCTCACACTTGATGAAAGCCGACACATCAACCAAGGGCTAGTACACGGGGGAGTGGTCACCGCGGCACTAAAAGACTTTGGAGTGGATACCGACAGGTTCCACGAGTGCGCGCAGACTAGTCAGGACTGCATCTGTTTTGAGATGCTTTCCAAAATGGGAATCAAGACTCGAGGAGATAAGCTCGTGGCTATCCATAAGCCCACAAAGAGCGAAGATGCAAGGTCAGAACCTAGACCAACGGCAAGAGCCTCAGGAATCAAAAGGATGAGGAGTCCCACACCGGTCTACTACAGGTTGGGAACCATTCTGGATACTTCAGCTCGCGATGTTCTTCAGCGTGTAAGAGTAACTCTTACCGCTGTGCAGGTTGTCTCTTCTTAACCAAGTGTTCATCACATGGTTCAAGGAGCCATAGATTTTATAGATTCTCACATAGTCTGAGTGTTCATTGTCTCATAGAGACTCAAGTGAAACTGTGAGAGTTAGATTTAGGATTAGATTTTTCTTCTCCATCAAATGTTTTATTTGCCTTTGACTATCTGTTTCAAAGTAACTTTTTGATATCAATGAAAATGCAACTGGTTTCAGTGTACTTGAATGCTTATGATAGGTACGAAATAATTTATTGTTTTGGCTACTTCTTCCTTGATTAAAAATTACAAAATGATCTGAGATATTTAGTCTCATCCATTCCACTAATCCAATCTTGGACCTTGACACCTAAAAAGCCTACAAGCGTAGCCCACAAGACGTAGCACCGCATTTATTACCACTCACCGATCAGTCGTTGAGTATATCCAAAACGTCTATAAAAACATGCTTACTCCATCCACCACTCACACCCAGTCCTTCACATGTCACAAAATGGCACAAGCTCCACAAAGTTCATCCAGTTCAAATGAACAAACAGTATACTCCATAATTCACAAGTTCATGGCAACAAAACACCCAAAGAAGTATGTCGCCCAAAGCTATGCTCAACCAGACTCCGATTTACTCTCAGCTTGGTCTATCAGCTCAAGTGTCACTCACATACACGTTCTCCACACTGCATGGAGTTCACAATAGATTCTAATGAGTCCGGCCTTTCCACTATAGCTGAATCACCTTTGATCAATCCTACCACAGCCCACCCTCTTGGATCACAGCTTCTTTCTCGAAGGATGAACCATTTAGCCCAGAAGATTATGAATGGGATACCCAAACCCGTCACTCTATCTAGATTATCTTGATCATGTTTTGTAGTTGATACTCTATGGAATGTCAAGGCCTTTACAACATCTTACGTCGTGTAGTTGCTCCCTATTTTGCTATATGGCAAAGGGGGAAAGAAAAAGTATAAAGTATATGTACTTGTGAGACTATGTCTATCGCCCTTGTATTATGTATCATCTGAATGAAAACTCTATCTACTTTGGTCATAGTATAACATAAAAGTTGTCACTTATTGTGCATAAAAGTTGTCACTTATTGCTATCATTCGTTAAAGTTTTCCATTCTTAAATCCCTTAACAAACTCAAGGGGAATCCTTCTTAGGGGGAATCTCTCAATTTTTGAATTGCCAAGTACATATAAGTGTATAGGTTGCCATCATCAAAAAGGGGGAAATTGTTAAGACAAGATGCTTCAGTTTTGATGATAGCAAACCTTGTATTGTCTATCTAATGTGTTTGTCAAGATTCATGATTCAGATAGACAGGCGAATAAGTGGCTTATCACGCAAAGTTACAAGCGTACTTAGGTCATGAGTGGCTTAGCACACAAGGTTGCAAGCGCGCTCAGTCCACGACATGTGCCCAACCAGTCGGGCACCTGTCTGCGAGAGCTCCGTAGAACTTCTAGCACAGGCAACCAGTCAGACACCACATGAAGATATCTCTCATGCTTAAAGATGAAAATCAAAGACAGAAGACTGCAAGGGATCGACACATTCAGATAAAACACATACATCCACGTAGGCAACTTGTTCATGACAAGCTCATGACAAAAGGAGAAGCTCATTAATGCACAAGATAACAAAGCTATAAATGAAAATCATTACATAGCCGTAATGAATTCAGAAGAGGGCATTTATGAGCATTTAATGAGCCAAACAGAATCAGGCAAGTGGGGGCACACAAGTGGTGATTAACCTATCAAGAGGGTTGCCGCCAACTTGACCAACCATGAGGTGACACGTGGTTCAAGCCTCGAGATCAAGTTGAAGAAACTCTGCAAGTCTAGTGTGGTTGTTATGTGAATAATCGAAGTTGTAGTCAACTCCTAGAAGTCTAGGTATTAATAGGACGGTAGTTACATCTTAACAACCGTGTATATATACTTGCATTGATGCCATATGTAAGCAAGCCTGTACGAGAGAAAAGATAGAGATAATCTGGGCAAGTGTGGATCAGACTTAGGAGTGTGTGTAACTGCTAGAGAGTTGGTGAGCTAGATAGGAATGGGTTAGAGTATCAATACATTGGGTATTTGATAGAACGATAGGTCAGGGAACGGTCGCTGAACCGTAGGCCGATAATTAGGAGAGGGTTGACGACTTTAGGGGTAAAGTCGAAACTGTCACGGGAGTCCATGTGTGGGGCAAGGGAAGTTAAGTGAATTTCGTGTGTGTAAATTCTCAATAGAAATGTGTTTTCCAGTTTAAGTTTATCTCGCGTCCATTCCTAAACTATCAAGTTTTATTAGAGTCCACGATACGTCCACGACACGTCGGGGACGCGTCAAGAGTGCTTGCTGGTTTCAGTTTTGCCCCTCATCATATACCAATTCTTACCATGTGATTAAGTAGCTTAATCAATTTATGATCTTATCTTAGGTTATGGAGCATACATTTTCATTTAGTTTCCATCTAGGTCTTACACAATACCTAGAAGTCATCTAGGTTATATTATTGTTCGAGTCCATGCTCTTGAGATTGGTAATACCGAATCTCTTTCCTAAGTCTTACTTAGGTTGATTAGGAATAAATGGTATTCATTGAACTTTAGTAAGTAATGATCCTCCTAATCTTGCTCGCAATTTAGTTCGAATTACAGTCAGTGTTACATGTTTGAAAGACGTCCGTGCACAGTTAATAACGCGTGATAGTCGAGCATAATAAATCATATAAGCACATGTATACATCACACATATCGCTCTAAAATACTTAAACACACAATACATTTGAACCCAAGGAAACCCTCAGGGTGTTCTTACCACACAATAACATAACGTACACCGTCGGTAAGGAGAGCAGAAGTCTGAATCCTGGGCTTGCTCTCTACGCACTAAGATCTGGAATATATGTATAACACTAGGTATTAATTCCTATGATCTCAACTTAATTCGGTATCCTCGAATAAACACTAACCCCCTGGTAATTGATCCCTTAATGGTTACTATTACCAGGTGTTCGTATGTGCTCGAGATTAGTTAAATCACCACCTAGTTATGTTATAGATAACATATAGTGTTTGTTAACTACTTAGGATTTAATCCTTATAACCTATCTCATCTATTCATATAGGTTATTATGTACATATATATATATAACAATATAGTTTATTACTATATGTTACAATTGACCTTGTAGTTTATTAAACCTTAAACTCTCATTTAATTCATGAGTTGGTCAACTTGACCTTCTTTAGTCAATAAGGTTGACTTGGTCAATTGGGTTGACTTGGCCAATGCATCCAAGTCATCATGTTTCTATAATTCATGTTATAATGCCTGAAGTTGTGATCTAAAACACTTGTTCAACACTTTATTCAAATCAAGTTTGAGATTCTATCAAAGAATCCCACTTCTGGTTGTGCCCTTGCCATGATAAAAATACACAAATTGCTAACATTGCAATTCTTCTTAAGGAACATATCATGGAATCAATGACAACCGGTAATAGATAAAGTATTTTGCAAAGTTTACTAGCGGCTCGCACACTTTCAAGCATCTTTTTATGGTAAAAATCCTACTGTAAAAGCGATGTGTTTCAGTTCTGTTTTGCTAAAGTTTTTGAGTCTTTAAAATGTCATCATGTCACTAGTACAAAAAACATCTATTTTGGCGGTTGTTTTGGGCCTATTTCGGCGGTTGTACAACCGCCGAAATAGGTTCTCAGACTTATTTCGGCGGTTGTGCAACCGCCGAAATAGACACCCTATCTCGGCGGTTGTTAGCTAAAAACCGCCGAGATAGGCCCGTGTTAGAACAAAAAAAACACACCTATTTCGGCGGTTGTTAGCTAACAACCGCCGAAATAGGTCCTTTTTTTAAAAAAAATTTGATTTTTGTGTCGTCTTCAACCTTGCAGTAGTTCCAGTGATTTTCGACAGAGGCGCAAACACGAGCGCAAAGCGTGTATGTACGCATGCAAGTTTGAGTATATTACTGGTTCGTAATGAAATGCTTCAGTTTGAGTAGATTATTTCGACTCTAACTACAGATGGAACAACAAAAACAAGCAAAACGAATGGACTGATTTACACCTTTGAAAATCTCCAGAAGTTATTGGCTCTAGCTCTTTGGCACCCTCATCGATTCGTCCCACCCGTTCTCTGTTCCAGCCGCGTCTAGTGTCGAAGCTTCACCATCGCCGCAGGGTTGCAAATCCCGTAAGAAGGAGAGGGGAGGTGCGAGCGAGTATGTTGTTGCCAGTTAGGGCTCAAACATCACCGAGGTTTGAGAGGAATTGAGAGAGTTCGATGGTGAGTTGAGGGTGTCGTTCGAGAGGGAAAGGAAATCGAGAGGATGAAGAGGATGAGGCTGGCGAACAAATAATATAAATAAAGTCTATTTCGGCGGTTGTTAGTAACAACCGCCGAAATAGACTGAAAATTAAGCGGCATTTCAAAATTTTCGGAAAAAAATCCCAGGAAATGACCCTATTTTGGCGGTTGTAAAGACAACCGCCGAAATAGGGCTCCGAGATTTCTAGTGAATTGAAAAAAGACACCTATTTCGGTGGTTCCTAGCTAGGAACCGCCGAAATAGGTGTCTTTGGAACCCTATTTCAGCGGTTGCCTCTACAACCGCCGAAATAGGGGCGCCGAAATAGGTGTTTTTGTACTAGTGTGTTTTGACAAAGGATAGCTTGTTTTAGAGAAACAATGGGTAGTTCAACAATAGTATTGGGCACTTCATGTTTCAGTTTACTTCTTTTTTTTAGGAATTAGTATGAGTGTGACCAAAGTTGATCTTATTTGAATTGATGACCTTGTTTCTAAGCTAAGAATAAAGTGGGATCTAAAAACCTTTGTTATTCTAGTTTTTACTACCTAATTATACAACGGTTTATAATTTATGATTTAAGCTACTTATTCAGATGGGCAACATCTAGGATAGTTAATGACATGAAACTACAAGCCAGAGACCTCAGCTTTGGGCTGATTGTAGACGCTAGTTAGTACTGGTACATCGGTTACTAAGTAAATATATTATGAAAATGTCCAAATGTAATATAGCATATGAGATTATACAATGTGCAACGGGCTCTCTGGGTCTATCTGGTACGTTATTAAACTGCTACATTATACTATGATATTTTCCCTCTGATTTTACCATTGTACCAAATCTCTATTTCGGCAACCAAGGTCTTAAAATTGTCTTTAAATTTACTTCTGTATACATCCCTCTACGGATCACTGTATAGGAATATTTGAACATATTTTGTGTTTGACATACTCTATTTTCTTTTTATCATCTACTACTAGAATCTAGGCACCTATTTACTTCTAACTGTCAGTTGATATTCTATGGATAAGCTTGCTTACGTTTCTACACTATCTTTATTTTTAATTATTCGACACTGAATTATGATGTTACTCACCGATTTTGCAGACTGTATGACAGTGATCTAAACTTTTTTCTTCCCATATTCTTGCTATCACATTCTGGACATTATATTTCTGCGTTCTTAAGTTGTACATCCCGCATAAAACTTTCTTTTGCCTTTATCCTAAGCTGTTGGAAAGCACTTTAGTTGCTTATATGATGTCTTTTACACTACTGCAAGGATTTGAGCCGCATATTGACACTAATTTCGCTAAAATCTATTACAATACTTTGTAAATACTTTAAATTCGTTTTACAATTTTAATTCACAATTTGTTACAATACTTTGTTTAGAAATGAGTTTGGAGCTTTGATGAGCAACAATTGGTCCAATCTTGAAATATGACAATAGGTATGTCGTGATAAGTCACTAATTCTTCTTCTGTTATATGCCATGGTATGTGACTGGTGGAACCTACTTCTGTTTGACTTTAACCTTTTTGTGGCCTATCTAAACTGTTACTAGTAAAACAATACAATCCCTTACTCGCTGCTACAATTACTGCTTGGATAATGTAAATTTTCTACAGTTTATTGTTCCAAATTATGACCGTACTGCATTTGTTTTAGCTGCTATTTTATAACCTAACTCTGAGATTTCACTATACTTCTTGGTGTTCGGTTTATGGAACCAATCATATATACATTTCCAGTGATCCAGCTTGTTCTTTAGATGATGTCTATTTTTAATTGAGGATCTTTTCTTGCTCTACTATTGGAGGTAATCATTTTTATCAGCCTTGTATGTTTGCTTCAACATTATTAACATTCCAAGATGGGTTGCTATTTTGCTTTTAACATGTTTCTACTACAGCAGCCCTTAATTGATTTTGTTGTTGCTGATTTAGTGATAATATATAATTGACTATGAATTTCATGTTGCTGTTATAATCAATGTTAGTGGCGAATATGTCGGGAGAAGGGCACACCACACTGAAGTACAAACCAGAGAGCTTGGCCATGATTAGTTGTTGGTGTTTCAGCTTGTCTTTTAGATAAAGACTAAACTAATAAATGTCACCCATGTTCAAGTCTTTGATGTTGTATGGGATCTTCTTATATAACCATTTTTTATAATTTTTAAGATGGGATTGAATTTGTATGTTGTAGACGTGTGTCTGACTATATCCTCAATGTGTAAGTTTGTTGGTTTTGATGGTTATTTCAGTTTTTTGAGAAAATTATATACTTTTGCGACGCAAATGTTGTGTCGTATATGAATAATATCATTTGAGTGGAAAAGATCATTTACGACATAAATTTCTGTTAGTTTAATATTCTTTTCAATGCAATTTTTTGTAGAAAATCTAAACTATTTACGTTGGCAATATTTTTTCAACCATGTCAAACTCGACACTTTGGTGTTGTGTTGATTACTAATTTTTGACACAAATATGTGTCGAAAATTGAGAATTTCTTGTATTGAAATACACAAATATTTTTGTAGTTAAACATAGGCAAAACCACTTAGAAAAACAAAAAGCAAAGCCCTCCTGGATGAAAAGTGTTGGCAAATTCGTATATGCAGAGGGAGTCATGTGGACAAAACGCAAAGATGAGCCAGTAAACAAGGAACAAAAAAGGAAAGAAAGAAAAAAATGAACCATTTGATAAATGATCCAACAACCTCAACAAGAGTCGAGCAAAACTTCCTAAATTAGATTAAAGTTTAGATCAACATAGGTAAAGACCAAAGAAAGGATATTATAGAGCTAGGAAGACCCTCTTACCAAGTAGAGGAAGGAGAGGAAAACACTATCGCGTAAGACAGATCCCTATTATATAGTTAATACAATAAAATGTAGAAGGGAACAGAACTTAGCAAGTCCGTATGTACGTAGTCCTTATTTATTACTCCCTCAGTTAATCAATATCTGACATTTTAGGGTGTGATTCTCGTTTAAAAATATGTATTATTCTAGCTTTTTGACACACTTTTTTCCACTTTTAACCCTACTATTCAACACAAAAGTAATTATAATCTAGATATTAAAGTAAAATGATAGATAATCCAACTTTCCTTAATAAGTGTGTAAAATTGTAAAATGACAGATATTTTTTAACCGAGGGAGTACCAATTATTACTGATCAACTATTCCAAAATCCACTTTGGATCTGGCATCTCCCTCCCATTATATCTCACACAATTTAACCACCTCGATAGCTCTAGCCTCCACATCAGCTACTCCTCCGCACTCTTCATTTGCGACTAAAGATAAGTGTGATGATTCGGATTTAGTCCCTGTGTCACCCCTCTCGGCCACTGCTTCACAAGATAACCTTGTTCTTCAATTCCCTTCAGAGACTGGATGTGAATAAGGTGAGAATTAATGGCTCCAAATGTTTCTCCGCGGGTCTATCTCCCAGCCCAAATAATGGGCGGCCCACCCCAGCGGATGGGAGTACACTTCCGGAGATTGATCTACAAGTAGTAGTCTCTCTAGATTTCTCAACAAAGCAAGATAAGACGAGGACAGCTCGAGCCAGAAAGCCGCACAGAAGATTTGCAAACATCTCTACGGAGCCTCGAGAATGTTTTAAATATGGCCGGCGATTGCGTATTCACACTCCCTACCCTCAAAAATCTTTAATGAATATTGACCGCATCTCGAGGAAAAGCGGGGTGAAGAAATAGAATCATTGAACTCAATAGCATTTTCGGAGCATCATTAACATTTGCCAAACACTTAAGCCCTCTGGCTCCCAAATGTTCGGTATCGAATTTGGGGCCATCTATTTTATGGTGCTAGCTCTAGAGTGTTGTACTGCTTTCATGATCGATTTGGGATGAGTCTATCTGATGAGAGTCGTCCATATTTCCTGGAGAGCCCGTAGTATTTCCATGTTGACGAGGCTAGCAATTGGTGATCAGAGATAGCTATGGACATGGAGATAAATGTGCTGGAAGGGACAAAATGACTGGAACTTTGGTGGACTAACGAATTTTGAAAAGCCCAGAAGTGTATCGAAGTTCCGGCGGTGGGAAGATCGGGTGGTCTATTGTTGGTATGGGATGATTCTCAAATTACAGTACTACAGGAGTGGAAAAAGGAAAGATGGATAGCTGTGAAGGCAAAAGTAGTGGAGAATGGATTCGTTAGTCTGTTTCTGTTTGTATACAGCCCAACACTGGAGGCCGAGAGAAGGAGAATATATGAGGAACTTCTAGCATGGAAAGAGGAGGAAGAGGGTGAGCTAATATGCATGGGCGACTTTAATGAGGTTCGAAGCCCCGAGCAAAAGCGTAACATGTCCAACGGCTCCCAAAGAGCAAGGACAGCGGGTATGAGGAGATTTGATGACTGGATTAATAATATGGGGCTTATTGAACTGTACTGCCAAGGTGGGGAATTCACGTGGAGGAGAAATAACTGCATGAGCAGACTGGACAGAGCTCTAACAAGTGGAGGGTAGGGTACATAGTTCCCACATGTAAGACTTGATACAAGGCCGTGGAATCTGTCTGACCATCGGATGATTGTAATTCACACTGATAAACAGTCTGCATGGGGACGGTGACCATTTAGATCCTTCGACGTCTGGCTGGAGGACAAAAGCTTCCCGCCTCTGATTGAGGAACACTGGAGCCAAGCGACAGGGAGTTTTTCTGTCAAACTGAAGAGCAGCAAACCGGTAATTAAGTTATGGAATCGTGAAATATTCAGCTGGATCGAAAAGATGATTGAGCTGCTAGAGAAGAGAATCTATGACCTGGATGCGAAGGCGATGTCGGGCGAGTTATCACAGGCCGAAATTTCACAGAGAAGAGAGGCGCATGTTAGCCTTCTGCATGCATGGATGATCCAGGAAAGAATGTGGAAGCAGCAGTCGAGGGAGAAACACCTGAGGGCGGGCGACCGGAACACGAAATATTTCCACACCCGTGCAACCATTAACAGGAGGACCAATAGTATCACTAAATGGCAGGTTAATGAACAGTGGGAGGAGGACCCGACGGTGATTAAAAAAACCATAGTTGGTGAATTCCGGAAACAGTTCGTGTTTCGGAACACTTCCAGGATGGAGCCTCCACATGCGGGGCGGCCCAAGCTGCTATTAGAGGAATTTGTCGCTCTTGAAGCTATCCCCCTAGCGGAGGAGGTCGAAGATGCTGTAATGCAAGCAAACGGGAGTAAAGCCCCTGGGTTTGACGGCTTTAACTTCTTGTTTATCCAGAAGATGTGGAAGATCATCGGTAACGATTTTATCAACGAGGTATTATCCTTCTTCTCGACGAATAAGCTTCTGGAGGGTTATAATATGACTTGGATTACGCTTATACCCAAAAAAGGCGGGGCATCCAACCTGGACGAGTTCAGACCAATTAGTATGGTGGGTTGTGTTTATAAGGTTATAGCCAAGCTAATGGCTAAGAGATTGAAAGGGGTGCTGCCAAAACTGATTGGCGAAACCCAAACAGCCTTTATCAAAGGTAGAAACATTCTTGATGGGCCTTTGATCGCAAACGAGATAATCCGATGGTATAAGAAGAAACACAAGAAGGGAGCTATTCTCAAAATCGATTTCAGGAAGGCCTACGACTCAGTTGCATGGGACTTTGCGGATTGCATGGGTAAATTGATGGGTTTCCAACCGAGATGGAGAGGGTGGATCATGGAGTGTATTAGCTCGGTGGAAATGTCGATTCTCATTAATGGGGTTCCATCCAAGCCGTTTAAACCAAGAAGAGGGCTCCGGCAAGGAGACCCACTATCTCCCCTTCTGTTTGTGATGGTAGTAGAAGCGCTAAATTGGATGCTACTGGAAGGCCGCGATGCGGGAATCAGGAAAGGTATGGTGGTTGGCAGAGAAAGAAAATGCATATCACACTTACAGTTTGCTGATGA
The DNA here is from genome assembly GCA_023374045.1 of Limonium bicolor. NCBI lineage: Eukaryota > Viridiplantae > Streptophyta > Magnoliopsida > Caryophyllales > Plumbaginaceae > Limonium > Limonium bicolor. The sequence continues at coordinate 52,942,386 of CM041781.1, forward strand.
TACCTTGATATTTTGTGAGGCGACGATGGAGGAAATTATTGTGACTAAAGGTCTCGTTATCCTATTCGCGGAGATGTCCGGGTTACACATCAATTGGAACAAATCTAGGTTGTTCGGCATTAATCTGGAGGATGAGGAGAAAGGGGTGTTTTGTCATTGGATGGACATGGAGGAAGGATCACTGCCATTGATAAGTGTCCAAATGAGCATGTTTTATAGGTGTATTTCATATATAATATTAGCACTTTTCTTGCTCATTTCTCCACTTCGGTTAGTTTTCCTCTAGTTTATGTTTTATTGTTTATCTCACAAATTTATTGGTTTAACATGAGGAAAACCAAGCCGGGATTAAAGTAGACGAGGAGACGAACGCATAGACGCAAACGGCTCAGAAAACGGAGTCCAAACGAAGAATCTAGAGCCAGTCGAAGTTTGACACAAAATAGGTCACGGTCACACTTGTGACCGCCTAAAGGACCGCCTACACAACCGCCTAATAACAGGCGGACACCACAATTGCAACCGCCTATACCCCAGGCGGACACTAAGGCGGACTCCAGCAAATGGCAGGCGGTCACCAGGCGGTTGAAGAGGCGGACGTGCATAAAACCGCCCAAACAGAGGCGGTTGCTAGGCGGTCGTGACTAAAATCAGTCACGAAACAGTTTTCTTCTTCGCTCGTCGACTTCGCCCGTCGGCCTGTCTGCAACTTATCCATCTACTCTGCACACGCTCTGTCCCTTGCAATAAATGAGCAATCAGTGAGCAAATCCCTTCACGCGTGATCCAGCTCTATCTTCATTTTCTCTTCTTCCTTTCCCTATATAAACGCACGTAACTTCACCATCAATAAATACATTCTCACCCATACAATCCACGACCCAACATCCACTTCACCACACATCATCCCATTTCTCTTCTCTCGCATTCTCCATTTTATTTATTTCTACATTCCACCGTATTCACCTCTAGTGCTACGTATACAAAATAGCAGAACGAATGCAAGAGTGACTACAGATGATTTCTACTACTCTTGTTTATGTTTATCTACTTAATATGTTAGGCTAGAATATTTATACTCTGGGAATGGTTATTATGTGTTTGTATTAATTATGCAATATTTTTACTGGTTTAATTTAAATATAGTTGTTACGTTTTAAAGCTCATCTCTCGCCTTTTCAATAAATGTCATGAGTTTAATAAATTGCTTGCTAAGTCTATTTTGATCAGACCAGGTGATAAATAGATAGGTTAATTAAGCCGTAAATTTGGAGAAAGCTTGTTATGATTTAATAAGTTAGTATTTTCAGATGCATAAATAATTTCTCATATCTAAACCGTCCGTTTACACGTATTGTGCTTGAACCTTGATTAGAACCTTGCACTTTCAGGTAAACGAGTTCTTTTGAGGCTATGATTTAGTCCTTAAGATAATAAGAGGAATTTTGCCAAACAATTATATTAAACCAGTAGAGATAGCATAATTAAGCAGATTATATTAACCTGACCCAGAGTCCCGTTTAATTTATTTATCAACTTAGTTTATTTTATCTTTCCTTTTTATTTATTATACAAGTCAATTAATCCCCCCTATTTGTGACACGCTTAGGTACTATAATATGTACATTAGTCCCACGGTTCGACATCCGGTCGCTTACATTTTACTATACTACCATGACCGGGATTTTGTTTGCAGCCCGACGTTTATTTTGAGTTTTAATTTCTTTTCCTTTTAATTTTACACCAGTTTAACCACTCACTTTACAACGTCTGCAAAATGGCGCCGTTGCCGGGGACTAGATTTATTCTAGTCCCTAAGCCCCGGATTATTCACTTGTTATATTAGAATATTTTGTTTATATTATTTTTGTTTGTTATTTATTTTAATTATCTTTTATATTTTGTTTATATTTTTAGTGTGTTTATTTTCTAATCTTGTTGCAGTACGTAATAAAAAAAACGAACAGAGGTGTGTCCGCCTATTTGGACACGGACAGACACACGGACAGATAGAGCGTGTCCGCCCCATCCGAGGCGGTTGTCCAAGCGGACGTCGCTGAGCTCCGCACGCGCACACTGGTCCGCCTCCTATCCGCCCCATTCCAGGCGGTTGTCCAGGCGGTCGCCCCACCCTTGTCCGCCTAACAATAAGAGGACGTCCAAGCGGACGCCCCTTGATTCAGGAAAAAAAAAACTCCGCGTTTCAATTCTGTTTTTCTCCAATCTGCTCCAACTTCTTCAATCTGTTTCTACTTCATTTTATATTTTGTTTATATTATTATTGTGTTTGTTTCTAATATTTTATTTTTCTAATCTGTTTCAGTAGTTACGTTTTTTATACAAAAACTCAAAAAAAAAACTGTACGGGCAAATGGAACAGGTATTCGAGCAAGAGTTTTGCTATTCATACTGCTCCATATGTGGGGGAGCTCATGATTATGAGGATTGTCTCATATTGCAAGAACAACTCTGGTTAGAGGATCAACCAGATTACCTGGAGAGACTCACTCAACCAGAACAGCAACCGAAGAGCGAAATAATTCATGAGGTAGAAGACCCCACTACGGATGTAAGTTACTCTCTTCCCTCTATAGTCACCTACCGCCAGTTTCCATCCTTCTCTATGCTCTATCCAGAAGATGAGGATATTTACATCCTCGAAAATGAAGAGAAGGAATTGCCATCACCTCCCGCCAAGATATCCAAACAGAACGCCACTATCACCTTCGAAGAATTAACTTTCTCTGCAGATGATATCGATCAGCGTTCTTTCTACAAGCCTCACCTACAAGAGGATGATGTTTACATCCTCCAATTTGAGGAAGAAAAATCATCACCACCGGGTCTTCTGTTAGAACTACGTTCCCGGCAGTACCTCCTCAAACACCAGATTTTGTGGAGTATTAATTTTCTTATTTTATATGCCGAGGTAACGTTTTGTTTTGATCCAGGATAACGAAGCAGGCGTCTAGCCAAAGACGTTAAAGAAGGGCAGCTTCGCGGGAGGCAACCCGGATGTACTTTTTTTTTTTATTTTGCTTTTATGCTCTTTTTAATTTTCAGGTTCTCTTTAAATTTTATTTTTGCTAAATTTTAACCCCATTTTTAGTATGGATGCTTCTAGTGTCTTATGCAGGTGCACCTTCATTTCTACACTGCAACCAAGCTACGCTACTTGAGGCTGAAGCTCAAGTGTGGGGGAACTCCTATAAACGCAAGCAAAAATAATATCAGGGGAGTACCAGTTTCTTTAATTATGCTTTTATTTTAAATAAAAACTGCAGAGGAGCGTTTATGTGCTTAAATGTTTATTTGTGATCTTTGTGTTATCTCTATTTTATCTACTTACCGAAAAGGTCTTCTGAAACCTTCCCTTGTTTTTTTCTGGTGAACAATGAGGACATTGTTCAATTTAAGTGTGGGGGAGTGTGCCCTTTTCGGTGACATTTTGTGCTTAAATGTTTAATCTCTCTCCTTATCATGCGTTTGTCCAATTCAAATATTATGGACCCTTTATATGTGGATTGTTCTCTTTAAGAATAAATACTGTTATGAATTGTGGGATAAATGGTACAAATTTTAAAAAATTTGATTACTTTTGAGGAGCATTTTATGCGGTGGTGACCAAATCTGTAAATGGTTGGATTTTATTACTCAGGGTTTCTTTCTGTCTTCTCTCTTAGGGATTGCTAAGGGGTGCTTCTTGTTAAAAAAAAAAGAAGAAAGAACGGAAAATAGGACTTAGGAAACCATTGGTAACAAAGAGAGTTGAGTGTTCTTAAATACAAAGGCGTGATGCTTACATTTTCTCATCCCTTATGCAAAAGTGAAACAAATGCATAAATCTATTTTTCCTTTTGTTTTCTCCTCAATGCCCATTCTTGAGAGAAGTTGGCCATGGTAAAAGTTCTCAGAGTCACCTAAAAAGGAACATTGAAGTACCTTAGATCATACCCCAAAATTCTATATTTTATTTTTACTCTGAGCACACCTATGCCACCAGCAGTTGATTTTTCACACTCCTCAATAAGTTTAAAAGATCATGTTTATCCTACCCTTCATAATAATATTTGTTAGTATTGAGCATTCCTTACTTGGGTACGTGATTTTGCTTGAGGACAAGCAAAAAGATAAGTGTGGGGGTGTGATAAGTGTCCAAATGAGCATTTTTTATAGGTGTATTTCATATATAATATTAGCACTTTTCTTGCTCATTTCTCCACTTCGGTTAGTTTTCCTCTAGTTTATGTTTTATTGTTTATCTCACAAATTTATTGGTTTAACATGAGGAAAACCAAGCCGGGAGTAAAGTAGACGAGGAGACGAACGCATAGACGCAAACGGCTCAGAAAACGGAGTCCAAACGAAGAATCTAGAGCCAGTCAAAGTTTGAAGCAAAATAGGTCACGGTCACACTTGTGACCGCCTAAAGGACCGCCTACACAACCGCCTAATAACAGGCGGACACCACAATTGCAACCGCCTATACCCCAGGCGGACACTAGGGCGGACTCCAGCAAATGGCAGGCGGTCACCAGGCGGTTGAAGAGGCGGACGTGCATAAAACCGCCCAAACAGAGGCGGTTGCTAGGCGGTCGTGACTAAAATCAGTCACGAAACAGTTTTCTTCTTCGCTCGTCGACTTTGCCCGTCGGCCTGTCTGCAACTTATCCATCTACTATGCACACGCTCTGTCCCCTACAATAAATGAGCAATCAGTGAGCAAATCCCTTCACGCGTGATCCAGCTCTATCTTCATTTTCTCTTCTTCCTTTCCCTATATAAACGCACGTAACTTCACCATCAATAAATACATCCTCACCCATACAATCCACGACCCAACATCCACTTCACCACACATCATCCCATTTCTCTTCTCTCGCATTCTCCATTTTATTTATTTCTACATTCCACCGTATTCACCTCTAGTCCTACGTATACAAAATAGCAGAACGAATGCAGGAGTGACTACAGATGATTTCTACTACTCTTGTTTCTGTTTATCTATTTAATATGTTAGGCTAGAATATTTATACTCTGGGAATGGTTATTATGTGTTTGTATTAATTATGCAATATTTTTACTGGTTTAATTTAAATATAGTTGTTACGTTTTAAAGCCTATCTCTCGCCTTTTTAATAAATGTCATGAGTTTATTAAATTGCTTGCTAAGTCTATTTTGATCAGACCAGGTGATAAATAGATAGGTTAATTAAGCCGTAAATTTGGAGAAAGCTTGTTATGATTTAATAAGTTAGTATTTTTAGATGCATAAATAATTTCTCATATCTAAACCGTCCGTTTACACGTATTGTGCTTGAACCTTGATTAGAACCTTGCACTTTCAGGTAAACGAGTTCTTTTGAGGCTATGATTTAGTCCTTAAGATAATAAGAGGAATTTTGCCAAACAATTATATTAAACCAGTAGAGATAGCATAATTAAGCAGATTATATTAACCTGACCCAGAGTCCCGTTTAATTTATTTATTAACTTAGTTTATTTTATCTTTCCTTTTTATTTATTATACAAGTCAATTAATCCCCCCTATTTGTGACACGCTTAGGTACTATAATATATACATTAGTCCCACGGTTCGACATCCGGTCGCTTACATTTTTACTATACTACCATGACCGGGATTTTGTTTGCAGCCCGACGTTTATTTTGAGTTTTAATTTCTTTTCCTTTTAATTTTACACCAGTTTAACCACTCACTTTACAACGTCTGCAGCCATGCAAATATTTAGGCTGCCCCCTTGGTGCAAACCCAAGGAAATGTTCGACGTGGCAGCCGGTCATTGAAAAAATTAAAGGTCGACTAAGTGGGTGGAAAGTACGGTGCTTGTCCAAGGCGGGCAGGGTGGTGTTAATTAAGGCGGTGCTAGAAACAATACCAACATACTACATGAGTTTGTTTCGGGTCCCGAAGAAAGCCATCAAGCAGATTGAAGCGCTACAACGCAAATTCTTTTGGGGAAGCGTGGACCGAAAGAAGATGTCTCTTATAGCATGGAAGAAGATTGCTCAGCCGAAGGAGCATGGTGGTCTTGGGTTAGTGAATCTTGAATTTAAAAACGCTACGCTGTTGCTTAAATGGTGGTTTCGTTATCATAACGAAAGAGGTAGCATTTGGAGGGAAATCATCTGCGCGGTATACAATGCTAACCCCAACATTACTTTTGACTGGAGGGTGATGGGCTCATATAAAGGGGGTGGGATATGGAAAGAAATATGTAACATACTGGAGTGGGAAGTTCTAAGAGATAGTGAGATCAGGAACCGGCTGATATGGAGAGTGGGGGTCAGGTTTTGGCATGACGTATGGCTGGGGGACAAACCGATCAAAGAAAAATACCCAAGACTGTTCCAATTAGCGGTGGTTAAAGAAGCGATGGTTGGTGAGATTTTCAGTGTGGAGCGGGGCGTGGTAACTTGGTCGTTCCACTGGAGGAGGAGTTTATTCACATATGAAGAAAGCATGGCCGATGAACTCACGGAGCAGCTGCGGCAGGTTCAGACCAACTGTGAGAGGCCGGACTCGTTCACCTGGGGGCTCTCCGGCGACCGATACCGGGTGAGCAGTGGTACCCGCGCCTGTTTGCAGCCGGGAATCCCACAATGGCCTGCGCAACGCCTCATATGGGCTAAAGTCTCCCCTCCCAGAGCTGCGATCCTACTATATGAATTATTCTGGGAGAAGTTGTGTACCCGTGAGCTTCTATTTGAGAGAGGAATGGTAAGTATATCTAGAAGCATGTGTGCACGATGCTCGTCGGGGATGGAATCTGCGAGCCATGCTTTGGTCTGGTGCAAAGAAATCCATGGTCTTTGGAGGGGTATTATCCTTTGGTGGGGGATGTTTATTACATTACCGAGAGACATAAAAGATATTATACACGTATGGGATCACACAATGAAAGGGAGGTAGGAAAGATGGGTGAAATACCCCAAAATTTAAAACAGTGATTAATTAAGCTAATTAAGATTTTAGAAGCTTAATTATGCTAAAATAATCATGAGGGAACAAATCCCGAAGAAAACGGATCCTTAAAACGGATTAAAAACACAAACGAACCTTAAAGCGCGTTTTCGAGGAAACCGGGAAAGACATGACTTTAAGCGGGTTAAATAGACCCGTAATAATTTTGGTCAACCAAATAGTCATTAGCAAATTATAATGAGGGTCTAGAATAAATAAAATTAATTAAACGAGGAAATTCCGGAAAACGGGTTCCGGGAATGAATAGTGCAACAAAAATGAAAGTTGTGGGGTAAGAGTATAAATAAGCAAAGTTAGTGTGTCCACTTTGCAATAAAAATTTAAAACACACTGGTGTGTGTGGGTGTAGCCGTCCAGCATCTCTTTCCCCCTTCCTTAATTGGTCCTAATACACTACAAGACAAAGGAAGAAAAGAAATGAAAGTACAAAAGTAAAAGAAGCTTCTCTCTCTCCTAAACCCCCACTCCCTCACGTTTTATTTTCTTCTCTACTGGCTTCTTCTTCCTCCTGGGCGCAGCAATGGCGATTTCTCATCCCACCTCCAGCTCCTCTCTTCTTCTCCATTTTTGAGTGCCCAAATCAACTCCAAACTCAACAAAAATTACACCACTGCACTCATCTCTTCAAGAGCTTTCTTTTCCACCCCTTAAAAATCGAAAAGCTCACAACTTCCCACCATGGCTGTAGCACATTTTGGAGCTTGAAGACCCTCATTGCGACCCCCTTCATCTCCTCTTGGTTCCAAGGTAAAAATAGCCTTCAAAGTTCAATTTTTCTAGCCTTTTGGGGCAAAACGAAAACCTGAAATTTGCTTAGTTCTTCTCCTTCTTCTAGCCGGTTTTGGTGACTTGTTTTGGAGCTGGAAACCCCTTCTCTTTGCTGTTCAAAAGCCTCTCTGAGAGCCTAAGGTAATATCCTCTTGTAAACCCTAGATTATGTGAAGTGTAAGATTTGGTTAATGGATCATTTTATAAGTTGTACGGTATGGGGTGTTTGGCTGTAGCTTGCCGGTTTGGTGGGGAAAATAGTGAATAAGAATTCAAGAAACAAGGAAGAAGGAAGAAGGAGAGGGAAGGAAGAAAAAGAAAAGCTAGAAAAACACAAGGTAAAGACACACACCTTGAACTAGTTTTGATTGTGTGTTTGCAACAGTTTAAATGTTTAAAAAGGAGGAATTCGAATGATTTGGATAATGTATTATGTTATGGTACAATGAGGAAGGTGTTAGGGTGTTTTAGAATGGTTTGGATGATGTTTATGAAATTGGAGACTAAAGAAAAACAATGGTTGTGGTGCAGGAAAAATACTTGTGGATTTAGTTAACTTGTGTGCTGTTAGAATCCCTTGAGGGATTTGGTTAGTTGTGGTGATTACAACTGAAAAGGTATGTTGTGGGAATGTCTAGAAATGTAGGGAAGCTATGGCGAATTTTCTGTAGCAATGTGGAGGACTTAGTTGCTTAAATTGGGCAAAAACAGTTTTGAAGACTAGTTGTGTTCTAGGCGGAGTTTAGATAGTTAATGATGTGGGAAATTAATTGGGGAAGGAGTGTATATGTGGGGAGGTTGTATAAGAGTAATAATGTTTGCGGTAAAGGTGGAAGGACAATAGAAATGAAGCTAGGAGTTAAGAAACAACAAGAAACAAAAACTGCACTTGGTGCCTTAGGAGATGTGAGTGAGACTATGTAAGTTGGCTAGATTTTTAATGGGTGATTTAACCAAATGATTTATGTTGGTTTGGAGTGTTTAATGATGCTAAAACATAATTGGATACTTAGGAAAAAGATTAGGGAAGGACTGGGTGAAAGACTAAGCCTAAAACAAAAACTGAAGCGTACAATCTGTTGAAACCGTAGCAGGGTCCGGGACTTAGGTCCAGGACCAAGTCCCGGACCACCCCCTAAAAATTGGTCGAGACTGCCTTACTGAACTGGTCCGGGACTTAGCTAGAGCATAAGGACCCGGACCACCCACCTAGAACACGCCGAGAGTTTGCCTCACCATGGTCCGGGACTTAGTCCCATGGCAAGGACCCGGACCACCCCCTTGATTTCTACCGAGAGTTTCAACCTTCACTGGTCCGGGACTTAGGTCCCTGCTAAGGTCCCGGACCATATATGAAAAATGCCCCGAGAGTTTGATTCAAGCCTGGTCCGGGACTAAAGTCCCTTACCAAGTCCCGGACCCATCTGAAAGTAGCTACAAACTTATAAAACTTGCATTATAAGGTGGGGATTGGTGGTAATGGTTATAAGATGCGGAGTTAATTAATAGGTTTTAAAGGTAATTAAAGGCTTGGAACAAGCTTGAGGAAGATTGGAGTTAAACAACTTAAGTGTGAAAGAACGTGCCAGACTAGATAATACAAATCGGAACGTAAAGAGGAGGAAGTACACTGGGTTAGTAAGATTTAACCGTACGACTTCATGATATGTTATAGGGGCCGATTAGTCGAATCAAAGGGAAACGAGAGTCCGAGATCGACGGTGCACGGTATGATTTCCTCATGCGCTGTGTCCTAACGGGGTTACCCCGGCTTGTTTGTTGTGTGTTTATTTGCCACCACCTAAGCAAGATAAAAGCATGTAACCGGTTTACCGCACTTTCATATAAATATAGTACTTGCTATGCTTGGGTTGCACGGTGTATGAGCTTGGAGTTGTGCTGGCTTGTGAAGTGCTTGGCTGATCATTGTGAAAGCTTGACTGATTGTTGTGGCTTCTCTCTAACTCCCTAACCACCTAACATTCTAACTTTGGGGAATTTGAATTGGGAGTACTTGAGGAGTCCGATATAGTTTCGGCCACGCGTGAGGATGAGGTTGCAAGAGAGATTGTTAACCGATTCCTGGCTATAATCCTTTCCATGGTCCAAACCCCTTAAATGGGTAGCAACCTGGTTAGGTGGGCCAACTTTGAGCCCGGTGGTGGGATAGTCTTATCCCTGCCCGGAGGCCATACCGGCTTAACTTGAGATTTGATAAGAGAAGGATAATTTGGTTTGGGAAATACTTGGATTGTTGATTTGTGGAACTTGAGTATTGGGGTAAAGACATCCGATTAACCCGGATGGTAATTGGGCTAAATTACGGTGAGCTTGTGGAGATTGGACATGGTTGTTGACGGTAAGCTTGTGCCTTGTTTATTGTGCATTGTGAAAGTGTGTGCTAAGCATGATTATGTTTCCCGTATTGAGCATGTTGTAATTATTAAAACGAACCCCATGCTGGCGACCAATTAGTTGGCGTACCCCCGCTAGTACACGGGGTATGCGGAAGTCATATTCAGCTTTTGCTGAGCCCTTAGGGGCAATGTTTTTATTTGCAGGGACTCGAGACTGTTGATAGGCCGGAAATGACCGGGATGTTCTTCATGTAGATTAATTATTTCGTTTGGTGTACCGAGTGGTACACGGTTAAGATGTGGCCGGGTACCGTGGGGTACACCTTTTTGGATTTTGAAAGATGTAAACAATTGTGATACAGTTAGAGGTAATCCGTTAATATTTTGTAGACTTGGAAGGTTGTAAATTATGAGCTAACGATTAGACTCGGTAATCACTTTTGGATTTGTTTTGGGAAGCAAGGATGTATGCACTGTTAAGACTTGTCTAAGGATTGTTGGTGGTTATTATTGTTAACTCGGTGTTTATTGCTATCAGACCGCACTGTTGTTGTTTGTTGAGGCCTAGTTAGTCGTATGGGCGACTAACGGCGTGTATCACCCGCTACTTAGGTTGTGTGTTCCGCTGCGATTAGCCTAGAGGCCGTGACGATTAGGAGATAATTAGGGAATTAGCGGTAGGGGTGTTACAAAAAGTGGTATCAGAGCGAAGTTTCGCTCTGATAGCCGAGAACCACCGAGTGTAGTGATTACCGAGTAGGTTTATCAACCGTTCTACAACGGAGAGTGTGGAATCAAATCTTGAATGACCGTAATCATTACGGATACCCTTAACGCCCGCAAAGACGATACAACTGTTTAGACTCAAGGCCAATTGGTCACAGTACCTAATGCAAATGTTAATTGTTCAGATGTCAGGACGAGGTCGAGGCCGACCCCGTGGGGAGTCTTCTAATGATCCGGGCGCGCAGACGGTAGCTGAAATCGTCGCCGCCACTGTAGCACAAATGCTACCTCAGGTCATAACAGCTGTACAACAAACCCAACAAACCCAACAAAACCAGCAACAACAACAACAGCCCGACCCACCGCAGCCCCGAGAGCTAAATTGGGTAAAGGCCGTCGCAGATCTCCGTCCTCCATGCTTTAGAGGCGAGAGCGACCCGGCTAAGCTGGAGGCCTACATTGCTGAAATGGAGACGGTATTCGAGACACTCGAAGCTCCTGCTGGAATTCGAGTGAGAATAGCCGCATATTACCTCAAGGATGCCGCCATGGATTGGTGGAAACTTGTGAAAGCTGAGCACACCGCTGATCCGACCTTTGATTGGGAAGCCTACACCTCCCTCCTTAGAGCAAAATACTACCCCGAGCATGTTAAGACCAAGAAGCGCTTGGAGCTTGACGCCTTGAAGATGACGGATAAGATGACCGTCGATGAGTACTATACCAAATTCACCTCCATCCTCCGTCTATTACCTGACTTGGGGTACACCGGTCAGGTGTTGGTCGACCGCTTCTATGGCGGCCTGAGCCATCGCCTCCGGTATGGCATGGGATACACCCGCTTTACCTCCCTCCAGGTAAGCCTTAAATTGAAACCGTTATGCCAATGTCCATATGAGATAGTAATTTGTTTGTGAAATATACTCTCTAACACCCAAGAACCTCAGGAGTGTTACCATGCCGCCTCAAGAGTTGAAATCACCGTCCAGCTAAGGGACGAAGAGAACGCGCTCAAGCGCAAGACTAACCCAAAGAATGCTAGCCCAGAGGAGCAGCATAAGAACAAGGGCTGGAAGCCAAAGAAAGGCAGGTATACCCACCCACCTCAAAAGAGTACCCCCACTGAAAACAATGCCCAGGATGAGAAGGGCAAGACAACTGAGCAGTTGCGGATAACCTACCCTGCAGCAGTGGCTGCTAAACCATTGAGATCCCAGCCGTATAAGGGTAAGATAGTGGATAAAAACTTGTACTTATATGAATTGATATTGCCACCTCGGATATTTCTAACCCTCAAACCTCAGGTTCTAGTTCCGACTTCGGTAAGACCCACACGAGAAGCCGGTACTACCACTGCAGAATATGCGGGGGGAACCACCCCGGTCTCGACTGCCAGGGGAAAGAGGTGAGATGCTTTGAGTGCGGCCAAATGGGCCACCGCCAGTTTGAGTGCCCGAACAAGTCCAAACCCAAAGGCAACTACCAAAGCAACTACCAAGGCAACTACCGCGGCAATTACCAAGGTTTTAAACAGAGGGAGGGTAAGGAGGTTGCATCTGGCGATGCACCAGCCCAGCAGACCTCACAGGGACAGGGGTCCCGAGGTCCTCAGAAGGGCGCACCCCAGAGGCAGCCGGCCTTGCACATCATTGATAGAGATGGGACCGGCACGAAGTCCGGCTTAGGTAAATTCGTACACCTTTGATCCTTGAGAGCATGCCTAAATGTTGAATTGTTTGTATGGGTGAATACTTGAATGACTTAGAATTATTGTGTGAGTCGAGCATGAACCAAACTAGTTTAACAACTAGAACTCACGTTAGATAAAATTTACCACCATAGGAACCTTCAATATCTGTTACCCAATCTCGGCAAACCCACTCGTCGAAGAAGCCGACCTCACCGCTTACCACATCACCAACGAACAGTGTCAGGTCATCCGACCAGGTATGATATTAATAAAAGGATACCTGACACCCGAAGCGCAAATATCTATCATCCGACGATGCAACGAACTAGGAGCGGGTCCAGGGGGATTTTACACACCCGAATTTCCTGGTGGAGCAAGATGAAGCTGAAGATGATGTGCTTGGGAAAGGACTGGAACCCTTATACCAAGACATACCAGGAGACACGAGCCGAAGATGGAGCAACACCACCAGCAATACCCAGTGAATTTCAAGCGGTTAACGCACAAGTTGTAGAGATCGCGCAGCAACTAGAGGCTGACCCAGTTCCTACACTTGAAGCGGACCTTTGCATTATAAACTTCTACGAAGAAGGTGGACGACTTGGTTTACACCAAGATAAGGACGAGACAGCGGAATCTCTCGAATTGGGAGTGCCCGTAGTGTCTTGGTCCATTGGTGATGACGCCGAATTCTTGTTTAGCGAGCAGAAGCGTGCGGACCTCGCAGAGAGACTGATACTTAAGTCCGGAGATATCTTAGTCATGGGAGGTAAGTCGAGAATGCTGTATCACGGTATCAAGAAGATAAGGATGAATACGGCACCATCGACAGTGGTCAATGCCACACACCAAAAACCCGGACGCCTGAACCTTACCTTTAGAAAGTATTAAACTTGTAATATCATGCAATATGGTAGTGATGTGTATTAGAGACACACGTTGTAAAATGGATGTTTATCAATAAGCGATGTTAGTTGTCAGATTTCCACTTGTGTTATACCCTCAACTTATAAAGCTTATGAATCAATAGGTTGTGGCCTCGGTACGGAAGGTTCCCTCAGTATTCTCACCGAGACACAGGCCGGTAAAAGCGGCACCATCATTACGGGTTCCTTTCCGGTGAATGGCGTTGATGCCACTATATTATTCGACACTGGCGCCTCTCATACCTTTGTTTCGCCATCGTTCGCGAAGAGGTTGGGGCTCGATGCTGAAGAGTTGCCGAATTTCATGGTCACTCTCCCGTCGAAAGAGCGAGTTAAGTGTACGAAATACTACCGAGCTGCCACTATCCAAATTAAGGGCGAGGCGTTTCCCATTTCCTTCATCGAGTTCGGTGGCTTGGGATTCGACCTTATTGTTGGGATGAATTGGTTGGAGCGGCATAAGGGGCGAATCCTCTGCGCTGAGCATAGATTGCTGCTCAGGAGCCCATCTGGGGTTACAGTTTCATACCGCCAGAGGCCGAGAGAGCCTTCGACCAAAGTAATCTCTGCCATGTCCATGTACCGAGAGCTCAGAAAGGGGCACGAGGTATTCCTTTGCTATGTGCGAGACCTTCAGCGAGATCCAGAGTTCGACCCCGACATACCGGTAGTGTCGGAGTTCCCGGATGTGTTTCCGAAGGAACTTCCCGGCATGCCACCTCAGAGGACAGTTGAGTTTGAGATAGAGCTTATACCAGGCACGGGTCCGATTGCTAGGGCGCCGTACCGTTTAGCACCGGCAGAGATGGCTGAATTGAAAGTACAATTGAAGGATTTACTTGACAAGGGGTTCATACGCCCGAGCGTATCACCCTGGGGAGCACCGGTCCTCTTCGTGAAGAAGAAGGACGGTAGTCTCCGCCTTTGTATTGATTACCGTGAGCTTAATGCCGTCACCGTGAAGAACAAATATCCATTGCCACACATCGATGACTTGTTCGATCAGTTGAAGGGTGCTTCAGTTTTCTCCAAAATTGACCTCCGATCAGGGTATCACCAGATTGCCATCAGAGATTCCGATATTGAGAAGACAGCATTCCGTACGAGATATGGCCACTTCGAGTTTACAGTGATGCCATTTGGACTGTCGAATGCGCCAGCTAAGTTTATGGATTTGATGAATCGGTTGTTCAGTGATCAGTTAGACACATCAGTGGTGGTCTTCATCGACGACATTCTCATCTATTCGAAGTCGAGAGCCGAGCATGAGAGCCATTTGAGGCGTGTACTTGAGACATTACGTGAGAATCAGCTATACGCGAAGTTCTCTAAATGCGAGTTCTGGCTTGACCAGGTCTCCTTCCTTGGTCACGTGATCTCGAGCGCTGGTATCTCCGTTGACCCAGCTAAGATTGAAGCAGTCCGTTCATGGCCTAGACCTAAGAATGTTTCCGACATTCGGAGCTTTCTTGGTCTAGCCGGTTACTACCGGAGATTTGTTAGAGATTTCTCAAAGGTTGCGAAGCCCATGACGGCACTAATGAAGAAAGATGCACCGTTTGTGTGGACAGACGAGTGCGAGTTAGCCTTCAAGAGCTTGAAAGATTCATTGACCTCGGCACCCATACTCACACTTCCAGAGGGCACAGAGGGATTTGAAGTTTACTGCGATGCATCAGGCAAAGGCATGGGGTGCGTACTCATGCAGCATGGCAAGGTAGTAGCATACGCCTCGCCAGCTGAAAAAGCATGAGGAGAATTACCCGACACATGATTTAGAGTTAGGAGCCATTGTCTTCGCCTTGAAGATATGGCGACACTATCTCTATGGGGTAAGCATCACCATTTATTCTGACCATAAGAGTTTGCAATACGTGTTCACCCAAAAAGAGTTGAACTTGAGACAGAGAAGATGGATGGAGTTCTTATCAGATTACGACATCAACCTTCAGTACAAAGAGGGGAAGGCAAATGTTGTAGCCGACGCCCTGAGTCGCCGAGCACACTCACTCCATTCGCTGCTCGCTTCTTACAGCTTGGTTGATGAGGTGCGAGAGGCTCAGTTGTGCGACCCCTATATGAAAGAGATCAGGCAGAAAATTTCTGAGGGCACATTTGAGAAGCGGAAGTATGACTTCAAGCTACATGAAGATGGTCTAATCCGATTGAACGGCAGATTATGCGTTCCCCGAAGCAATGCTGAGCTGAGGGATCGCATTCTGCGTGAGTCACACTGTTCCACACTGCATGTCCATCCGGGAGCCTCTAAAATGTACAAGGACATGAAGAGGTACTTCTGGTGGTCAGGGATGAAGTCCGATGTGACTGAATATGTCTTAAGGTGCCTCACGTGCCAGAAGGTAAAATTCGAGCACCGTAGACCGGGAGGAATGGTACAGTCTATGCCTATTCCCGAGTGGAAATTTCATGACATCTCTATGGATTTTGTTGTTGGACTCCCACCTGCTAGGGGAGGACTCAACATGATTTGGGTCATCGTCGACCGCCTCACCAAGGTTGCCCGATTCATACCGATGAGGGACACCTGGAAGGTGGCGAAGCTCGCTGAGCTATTTGACCGGGAGATTATCCGACACCACGGAGTTCCCAAGACCATTGTATCTGACCGCGACACCAGATTTCTTTCGAGATACTGGAGAGCTACCCGGGAAGCGTTGGGCACCGAGTTGAAGCTTAGCACCGCCTTCCATCCACAGACCGACGGTCAGACAGAAAGAACCATCCAGACACTTGAGGACATGCTTCGGGCATGTGCCTTAGACTTTCAGGGGAGCTGGATTGATAAGCTACATCTTATCGAGTTTTCTTATAATAACAGTTATCATGCTTCGATTAAGATGTCGCCTTTCCAAGCTTTATATGGTAGACCTTGCCGTACCCCGCTGTGTTGGGATGAGTCGAGCGAAGCGGTCATCATAGGACCGGAATACTTAGAGCAAGTGCAAGCTGAAGTTCAGCAGATTCGAGCGAATATGAAGGCAGCCCAGGACAGACAGAAATCTTATGCTGATGTGAGACGACGCGACCTTGAGTTCGCCGTGGGCGACCAAGTGTTTCTGCGCGTTTCTCCTATGAAGGGTGTCTTTCGATTTGGCCAGAAGGGCAAGCTGAGCCCGAAGTTTGTGGGGCCATATGAGATTACTGAGAGAGTTGGATCCGTGGCATACCGATTAGCGTTACCTGAGGAGTTGGGACGAGTTCACGATGTGTTTCATGTCTCTCAACTCAAGAAATATATATCTGATCCTTCTCATGTGTTGGAGCCCGAGCATTTATCCCTTGAGCCGACGATGCGATATGTCGAGACTCCTCTACGAATTCTTGATACCAAGACTAGAGACACTCGCAACAAATCAGTGCGAATGGTCAAAGTCTTGTGGGCAAACCACGATGTCGAGGAAGCGACTTGGGAACTTGAGGACGCCATGAAGGCGAAGTACCCACACCTATTTGTAGACTAGATGGTCTAGCATTAGAGGGTACGGGTCGTACCCCTTTTAAGGGGGGTAGGACCGTTTTGTTTTTAGCATTGCTTCGGGGTAAGCATTGCTTTGTATGTAAGTTGTATTATTTTGGATGATGATTGTAATTGTTGAAGTGATTTGTGTTGAAGTGAATGAAGTTGTGGTATCTTTGGAATCGTATTGAGATTGGTGCAAAAATTGTATTGAGTTGGATGAAGATGGTATGGTTTGAATTGTGTTGAAGATGTATTGTGTTTGGGGGTGAATACCCTTGTGTGACGGAATTTTAATTCTGTAAAATGTTGTGTGTATGGTCTTTGACAATTGAGAGTCAATTGAACAAAGAAAACTAGTTCACCGACTCGAACAACTTTGTGGACAAAGTTCCTTAAGGGGGGTAGATTGAAATACCCCAAAATTTAAAACAGTGATTAATTAAGCTAATTAAGATTTTAGAAGCTTAATTATGCTAAAATAATCATGAGGGAACAAATCCCGAAGAAAACGGATCCTTAAAACGGATTAAAAACACAAACGAACCTTAAAGCGCGTTTTTCGAGGAAACCGGGAAAACGTGACTTTAAGCGGGTTAAATAGACCCGTAATAATTTTGGTCAACCAAATAGTCATTAGCAAATTATAATGAGGGTCTAGAATTAATAAAATTAATTAAACGAGGAAATTCCGGAAAACGGGTTCCGGGAATGAATAGTGCAACAAAAATGAAAGTTGTGGGGTAAGAGTATAAATAAGCAAAGTTAGTGTGTCCACTTTGCAATAAAAATTTAAAACACACTGTGTGTGGGTGTAGCCGTCCAGCATCTCTTTCCCCCTTCCTTAATTGGTCCTAATACACTACAAGACAAAGGAAGAAAAGAAATGAAAGTACAAAAGTAAAAGAAGCTTCTCTCTCTCCTAAACCCCCACTCCCTCACGTTTTATTTTCTTCTCTACTGGCTTCTCTTCCTCCTGGGCGCAGCAATGGCGATTTCTCATCCCACCTCCAGCTCCTCTCTCTTCTCCATTTTTGAGTGCCCAAATCAACTCCAAACTCAACAAAAATTACACCACTGCACTCATCTCTTCAAGAGCTTTCTTTTCCACCCCTTAAAAATCGAAAAGCTCACAACTTCCACCATGGCTGTAGCACATTTTGGAGCTTGAAGACCCTCATTGCGACCCCCTTCATCTCCTCTTGGTTCAAGGTAAAAATAGCCTTCAAAGTTCAATTTTTCTAGCCTTTTGGGGCAAAACGAAAATCTGAAATTTGCTTAGTTCTTCTCCTTCTTCTAGCCGGTTTTGGTGACTTGTTTTGGAGCTGGAAACCCCTTCTCTTTGCTGTTCAAAAGCTCTCTAAGAGCCTAAGGTAATATCCTCTTGTAAACCCTAGATGTGAAGTGTAAGATTTGGTTAATGGATCATTTTATAAGTTGTACGGTATGGGGTGTTTGGTTGTAGCTTGCCGGTTTGGTGGGGAAAAGATTGAATAAGAATTCAAGAAACAAGGAAGAAGGAAGAAGGAGAGGGAAGGAAGAAGAAAAGAAAAGCTAGAAAAACACAAGGTAAAGACACACACCTTGAACTAGTTTTGATTGTGTTTGCAACAGTTTAAATGTTTAAAAAGGAGGAATTCGAATGATTTGGATAATGTATTATGTTATGGTACAATGAGGAAGGTGTTAGGGTGTTTTAGAATGGTTTGGATGATGTTTATGAACTTGGAGACTAAAGAAAAACAATGGTTGTGGTGCAGGAAAAATACTTATGGATTTAGTTAACTTGTGTGCTGTTAGAATCCCTTGAGGGATTTGGTTAGTTGTGGTGATTACAACTGAAAAGGTATGTTGTGGGAATGTCTAGAAATGTAGGGAAGCTATGGCGAATTTTCTGTAGCAATGTGGAGGACTTAGTTGCTTAAATTGGGCAAAAACAGTTTTGAAGACTAGTTGTGTTCTAGGCGGAGTTTAGATAGTTAATGATCTGGGAAATTAATTGGGGAAGGAGTGTATGTGGGGAGGTTGTATAAGAGTAATAATGTTTGGTAAAGGTGGAAGGACATAGAAATGAAGCTAGAGTTAAGAAACAACAAGAAACAAAAACTGCACTTGGTGCCTTAGGAGATGTGAGTGAGACTATGTAGTTGGCTAGATTTTTAATGGGTGATTTAACCAAATGATTATGTTGGTTTGGAGTGTTTAATGATGCTAAAACATATTGGATACTTAGGAAAAGATTAGGGAAGAACTGGGTGAAAGACTAAGCTTAAAACAAAAACTGAAGCGTACAATCTGTTGAAACCGTAGCAGGGTCCGGGACTTAGGTCCAGGACCAAGTCCCGGACCACCCCCTAAAAATTGGTCGAGACTGCCTTACTGAACTGGTCCGGGACTTAGCTAGAGCATAAGGACCCGGACCACCCACCTAGAACACGCCGAGAGTTTGCCTCACCATGGTCCGGGACTTAGTCCCATGGCAAGGACCCGGACCACCCCCTTGATTTCTACGAGAGTTTCAACCTTCACTGGTCCGGGACTTAGGTCCCTGCTAAGGTCCCGGACCATATATGAAAAATGCCCCGAGAGTTTGATTCAAGCCTGGTCCGGGACTAAAGTCCCTTACCAAGTCCCGGACCCATCTGAAAGTAGCTACAAACTTATAAAACTTGCATTATAAGGTGGGGATTGGTTTGGTAATGGATTTATAAGATGATTAGGAGTTAATTAATAGTGTTTAAAGGTAATTAAAGGCTTGAACAAGCTTGAGGAAGATGTGAGTTAAACAACTTAAGTGTGAAAGTTAACGTGCCCTGACTTAGATAATACAAATCGGTAACCGTAAGAGAGGAAGTACACTGGGTTAGTAAGATCATTAACCGTACGACTTCATGATATGTTATAGGGGCCGATTAGTCGAATCAAAGGGGAAACGAGAGTCCGAGATCGACGGTGCACGGTATGATTTCCTCATGCGCTGTGTCCTAACGGGGTTACCCCGGCTTGTTTGTTGTGTGTTATTTGCCACCACCTAAGCAAGATAAAAGCATGTAACCGGTTTACCGCACTTTCATATAAATAGTACTTGCTATGCTTGGGTTGCACGGTGTTTGAGCTTGGAGTTGTGCTGGCTTGTGAAGTGCTTGGCTGATCATTGTGAAAGCTTGACTGATTGTTGTGGCTTCTCTCTAACTCCCTAACCACCTAACATTCTAACTTTGGGGAATTTGAATTGGGAGTACTTGAGGAGTCCGATATAGTTTCGGCCACGCGTGAGGATGAGGTTGCAAGAGAGATTGAACCGATTCCAGGCTATAATCCTTTCCATGGTCCAAACCCCTTAAATGGGTAGCAACCTGGTTAGGTGGGCCAACTTTGAGCCCGGTGGTGGGATAGCCTTATCCCTGCCCGGAGGCCATACCGGCTTAACTTGAGATTTGATAAGAGAAGGATAATTTGGTTTGGGAAATACTTGGATTGTTGATTTGTGGAACTTGAGTATTGGGGTAAAGACATCCGATTAACCCGGATGGTAATTGGGCTAACTTACGGTGAGCTTGTGGAGATTGGACATGGTTGTTGACGGTAAGCTTGTGCCTTGTTTGTTGTGCATTGTGAAGTGTGTGCTAAGCATGATTATGTTTCCCGTATTGAGCATGTTGTAATTATTAAAATGAACCCCATGCTGGCGACCAATTAGTTGGCGTACCCCCGCTAGTACACGGGGTATGCGGAAGTCATATTCAGCTTTTGCTGAGCCCTTAGGGGCAATGTTTTTATTTGCAGGGACTCGAGACTGTTGATAGGCCGGAAATGACCGGGATGTTCTTCATGTAGATTAATTATTTGTTTGGTGTACCGAGTGGTACACGGTTAAGTTGTGGCCGTGTACCGTGGGGTACACCTTTTTGAATTTTGAAAGATGTAAACAATTGTGATACAGTTAGAGGTAATCCGTTAATATTTGTAGATTGGAAGGTTGTAAATTATGAGCTAACGATTAGACTCGGTAATCACTTTTGGATTTGTTTTGGGAAGCAAGGATGTATGCACTGTTAAGACTTGTCTAAGGATTGTTGGTGGTTATTATTGTTAACTCGGGTTTTATTGCTATCAGACCGCACTGTTGTTGTTGAGGCCTAGTTAGTCGTATGGGCGACTAACGGCGTGTATCACCCGCTACTTAGGTTGTGTGTTCCGCTGCGATTAGCCTAGAGGCCGTGACGATTAGGAGATAATTAGGGAATTAGCGGTAGGGGTGTTACAATGGGCATGGAGGGCGACGCTACGTATCCTCACCATGGTAGCTTGGGAGACGAGGAATAAGGCCATATTCCAACAGCAAACTGTACCGATTGTAACACTAATGGAGCGCGTGAAGGTTATGGTTTGGAGATGGATGTCAACCAACGGTATTCAGGCTCCGATGGAAATGCATTCTTTTATCCAAGAAAATGATCTACTACAACGGTGGAAGCGGGCTCGGTTGGCTTAACGGACAGCCACTGTAGGGAAATGGCCTTAATGATAGTTGTATGGGCGTATGTATGGTGTTCTGGGTAGTGCTGGGTGTGATGGCTGTTAGCCTCTGGTTATTTTGTGATATGTGTTGTGATATGTGATGTATAGTAAACAATTTATTTTGATTCATATATACAGGCCTGGCGCCACAAATTACCAATCAAAAAAAAAATCTAGAAGTCTTTCGTTTTAGTTTTCTTGTTAATTTCTGACTAAGAGTTTTCCTAAACTGATCAGACGGTTATCGGTCATTTCATTGCTACAACTGTAACCCCCCTTACAAAAAAAAAACAAAAAATGTTACCTTACCAAACTCATCTACATAGTATGTGCCCTACCAGCGGACCGAACGAAGCACGTATACTCTCGCCATTTGCTGTTCGTTCGAGCTGTAAACCGTACTACTATAATTGGACCACAGATCTTCACTTGAGTGCAGTGCAACCACATTGTTATGCGCAGCAGGATTCATTTATATGTAGTATAACCGAAAAAGGACACGTCGTCTTACCTTTTTCTCAGAGCTAGCTAGGTAGATCATTCCGTTGTGACAAAATCAGTACAGTATTATTTTTGTTTCCACCACCGACATTCGACTGGTCATCGCTTACCGATTTGTCGTGTTTTGGTAGGCTGGGGACTTAAGCTTTGATAACCAATCTTTCTATCTGTCAGTGGAGTTATTTCTTCAACCATCCACAGTCACTGCAGAATTATTTAGTGCCGTCTCCGCCCCAGCTTTTTCTGCTGACCATTACTACTACTATAATCTTGGGCTCTTCAACCATCAATACTTTGGGTTGTGCTCCTTTTTTATTCATCAATCGATCTCTGTTGTATGCCCTTTTTAACTTTTTATAGTCCATGTGAAACTTAAAAAAGAAAGTGTCTATTATCATGGTACAATCGAAGAAGAAGTTCAGAGGTGTCAGGCAACGGCACTGGGGTTCATGGGTGTCTGAGATTCGTCATCCACTATTGTACTACTTTATTCTATTCATTCTCTACTCTCTCTCTCGATCGATTTCTCTCTATATCTATTGAATATTGCTTCCATTGACTTTGTTTGCTTATTGGGTTCCATCCATAACATTACAGAAAACGAAGAGTGTGGTTGGGAACATTTGACACAGCGGAGGAAGCAGCGAAGGCATATGACGAAGCAGCAATCTTGATGAGTGGCAAGAATGCCAAGACGAACTTTCCACAATCTAATGAATACCAACCTAATTACCCAACCGCAAACATATCATCGTCCACTTCAACCGACCGTCATATCCCATCTTCATCATCTCTACCTCAAAAAACCCTATCCTCAATCCTAAGCGCCAAGCTTCGTAAATGCTGCAAAGGCGCAACTCTATCTCCTTCCCTCACTTGCCTAAGACTCGACCCTGAAAACTCACAAATCGGAGTTTGGCAGCAGAAATGTGCCGGCGCACGGTCGGATTCCAAATGGGTCATGACTGTGGAGCTTCACAACGGGCAAGTGGGTGATCACAACAACAGGGAAGGTCAAGGTATTATTATTTCTACTGATGATCAGGTAAATATGGAAGGAGACGTCCCTGAGCAGCAGCAGCTGAAGGAAGGAGATGGTAATAAGGAATTAGGAAGAGGAAAGGAGATCATCAATGGCGATGATGATAGTGAGGCTATGATAATGTCAGTAAATGAAGAGGAAAGGATGGCGTTACAAATGATAGAAGAATTGCTAAACAGTAACTAATAACATGGTAGATGGTGATGAAACATCAATATTAATTAAGGCCGTACATGCAATCAAATTACTCGTATTTATGGTTTTCATTTACCAATGATGGTACCCAGTGGGGGCGGAAAGTGTTGGCTACGCTTGAAGAGGACAGTGAAGGAAGGAAGTGAAGAGAGGCAAGTCAATTATATATCTCCAGCAACCAGAGCAATCAAACAAGGAGGATATATATACGTATAGTCATCAATATCCAGTCTTCATGTATTTCATTTCACATTCTATAGTATACTATATACATTATATACAAAAAATAATTAAATAGTATAGTCAAAAGTTGGATCGATCTCACAAATGTAAGTGTACGATATAGCTATATATATTTATAATAATTGCATTGTAACACCCCTACCGCTAATTACACCATTAGCTCATAATCGTCTCGTTCATCATTACCATCGCAGCGGAAAATCCATAAACAACGGAGGGTGGTACAATGTCGTTAGCCACCCACGTGACTAACAAGGCCTAAACAATAACAGTAACGGTGATGGACCGGAATACCCGAGTACTTAAACAAACAATAACATTCACTTTCCGATTATAAACCGAGTCACATACAATATTTAATTCAATACTATACCGAGTCTTTCACGTTCTCTATGCCGATAACATATTCGGACTTACCCTACTAACAATTACAAATACACATGTATTCAAATCATCTACCCGTGCTTAACCGTCATCCCCCCTACTCTCAAACGATAATCATCTCCATCATTCCTGAAAAAGAATAGGTGGCCCTAAAGGGGCTCAGCACCTTAGCTGGAATGGTAGACGTGCAACCCGCTACTACCGGGTCACACCCAACTAATTCTCATCTTAACATGCGATTGATTTTATTTAAATCAAAACATGAAGTGCAATAAACATACCACATGCTCGCAATCAACAAGTATTCAAGCAATAGAATACAACCAACAAGGATATCACATCAAGTTCATTAGACTTATCACTACTAGGAAAAAGCAAATTACCTACGGACGATTCAGTAGGTAATCCGTAGGTAATCAGAATTACCGACGAAATACCGACAAAATTTCACCCAAACCATCCGTCGGTATATAATTGGTCGGTAATAAGATTACCGACTGAAAAATGTGTCCGTCGGTAAATTACCTACGGATTACCTACGAAAATGTCAGCCATATTTACCGACGGATTACCTACGGAACTGTCCGAAGGTAAATTCCCTACGGAAAATCCGTCGGTAATCTGATGCCACGTCATTGTTTCCTCACATCTTAGAGCCGATCGTTTGAGGTCTCTCGATCCCTAGCTAGCTCCCGCCTTTCTATATTATTTAGGGATGACAACGAGTCGGGTTTGGGTCAGGTTCAGGTTGGGTGGCGCTCAAGTCGACCCGTGACCCGTTTTTCACCCATATCACCCGACCCGACCCGTCACCCGCAAACTCTTCACCCGTCACCTATTTCATCAGTCACCCGCGGGTGATGCGGGTAAAACGGGTGGATTCACCCTTTTTTCTAACAAGCCTTTTTTAGCCTTTAGCATTGATTTTTTATAGAAAAATACTCATATTTGTTAAATAACACATAAACTAATGTCAACAATATACTTAAAACATAGAGTATTAATCAAAATATTTTTCCAAACAATCTCAACAAATATGAAACAAAAAGAGACCATCACATTTTGTCTCTAATTTTTGAAATGTTCATAATAATACTACTCCAACAATTCTTCCCCACAAGCTTTAAGCCTTCAACTTCAAATGTCTTCCCATCTTCATAATCAACAAGACAATAAGATCTGAAAATTCAAATTGAGAAAAGTCACATGGTGGTTCAAGACAACATATTCAAACTGTTCATGAAAATAAATCAATTTTGCAAGTCATTTGTAAATGTCATGTGTGCCTAATTTAGCAGATCCATAATCACATGATTTTATTTGAGACAAGAATGCAAACCACTGCATAATTTATGCTCTATAAAAGACAACTTACACGTCTTCCTTAAAGCAGCAACATACATTCAATCAATGCCAAAGCTATACCCCTGGTGTGTCTTTAGATAATATATACGTAGGAAATAGGAATGTAATCATTCATGAAATGTTATGCTGATGATAGCCCATCAATTCGTGATAGGAAAACATGGAATCAAATGTATAAAGGAAAAAAAATGTAAAAGGATGATCAGTAATCTTTATGTGTAACATCAAAATCATATTCACAATTGTTTCGTTCGTCCATGTTCATATGCCAAGTATGTCATATCGGTGCAAAAATATATCATGTACATGACAGTGCATGACAGCTTCGATGTATTCCAGAACTTGACCGTCAATCTAGTGAAAAATCTTCTACAATTACATATATGACCCAACATAGCACATGCTATTACTGAACAAAGAAGAAACTCTTTGAGCAAAAATTGAAACATAAATTGAAAGACAGTAGTTCATAATTATTATAATACCTTTAAGCTGTAAGAGATAGACATTAAGATAGGCAATGACCTCAAATGAAATCCATGAAATCTGCATCTGAATCATTTTGCTATTAAGAGAAGAAAAATTGTAAGTATAGGATTGCATAATAACAAAAAAAATAATGAAACTGTTAATGAATAATTATTATCAAATCCAAATCATGAACTTCACTTTCAAATTTGTTCCCCATATTGTTCTCACTCACTGTGTCATGATCTTCCCAAATTGTAGCACAAGGTTCAATTGTATCAAGAGATGTATCTAATTTATATGAAGAGAAAATTGTTAATAGATAATCATTGAAAGCGTGTGTGAGTGAACGAAAAATGAGAATGTTAATACCTGAAGAAAACTCCCCTAGAATCCAATTTTGCATACACATCAACACATCAACTGTACTTGGAACAAGTCTTGAATAGTGTTCACTAACAACTCTTCCACCCATGCTAAAAGCACTTTCTGATGCCATAGTAGAAGCTGAAATTGCTAGGATATCCATAGCAATCCTTTTCAATGTTGGATAGTTGAGTTCAACCTTCTAATATTGTAAAATATTGAAATTGTCATCTTCTGGCAAGGCACTCTCCTCCAAATAGTAATCCAACTCATAATTCACATTAAGCTTCCTCTTCTTAGTTTTCTTCACTCTATTCCACTTATCAACTCTCTTATGACAGTTACCTCCTTGAATGATCAACTAGCTAGTTTCAGTGGTAGTTGAATGACATCCCTCGGGGTTATCTTCATACTCTCGTAGAAGGTCATACAAAGTGTTCTTCACCATCAAAATCTCCATTTCAGCATTGTCACCAAAAATATCCTCATAGTAATATTCAACACATTTCAACTTGTTCCTAGGATCTAGGCTGCTCTAATACCTGATTGATATTCATCCAATACCTCTCATACTTTTCATTCATCTTCGTTGCCATATCTTTAATGACTTGGTTGTCACTTTGTAACCAAGAAGTCAATGCAAGCTAAATTTCACAAACTTCACGAAAAAACAAATTTGAAGTAAGATATCTCCCACCAGATATCAGCTCTGTCAAGTCACGAAAGATGATTAATTTCTCACAAACCAAAGCAGCCAAATCCCAATCAGTTTGGGTATAAAGGGTGAACTTCAACCTAGGTTTTTAACGATGGATACTAGCAAAGACATCTTTATAAGGTAAGACACTTTGAGGTATTAGGAAAGTAGAATTCCATCTTGTTTTGCAATCAAGACATATCTTTCTAGCATCTTCACATTTCACCGACTTCACTTTGTTCTCAAACATCTCAATTATTTTTGGGGTTCCTACCCAAATAGAAACACAATATCGGACTTTCTCAATCCCTTCACCAATCACATTTAATCCATTTTGCACAATCAAATTCAATATATGAGTAGTAGATCGCATATGCAAGAATTTACCCCTCAATATAAAAGAATCTTCACCTAATCTAGGTCTCAAAACATTCACCATGGAATCATTTGTACTACAATTATCAACAACTAAACACGAGATCTCCTCCTCAATGTTTTACCCATTTAAAGTGTCTAATAAAACTTGTGCTTGGGTATCCTTCGTATGTGGACATGGGACATAAGCAAACCTATATTTACACCATATACCATTTTAACATACATTTTAAGAAAACTAATTTAACATAGTAATTATAAAATAAATATAACATAAGGAAATATATTATTGGATAATGTAGTAGTAATTACCTCAATGTTTTGTTGAGTAAGACTCAAACTTGGTCAATAAAGTGCGCAGTCACAACCATATAACCTCTATTCTGGTTTGAAGTTGTTCACATATAGTGGCAATCTTAGACTTGTTGCTATCAAATATCTTCTTCAAATTTGCTTTCTCGCATAAGAACATCCTCATAATGTCAGCTCTTAGAGTGTTGTGAGATATAATCTTGATACTAGGATTTAAACTACTCATAAATCGTCTAAAACCAATGTGATCCACCATAGATAGTGGATACTCATGCAAAATGACCATATTAGCTAGCTTCTTCCTAGAAGCATCCTGGTTGAAGTTATAATTTCCCAAACTTGTGGTTCCATCAGTTTTTGTACTCGCTTGTAAGAAGCTCCACCGAATATCGACCTTCTTATTTGCTCCACTACATCTCAACTTTAAATGATCCTTAAGATGAGATGTCCCATTACTGCTTCCTGCTGACAATAACTTATTACAATATATACACTTTGCAGTGGCAACACCATTGACTACAATTTTTTCAAATGATTGCCAAACTAGAGATTTTAGCTTTCTTAACTACCCAGTAGCTGTAGATTGAGTTGGTTGTAATGCATTTTCAACCGATTGACTGGGTTCAGAAGGACCAAGAGGAGCAGAAGGTGTTGGTGATATGGGTGTTACCCGAGTAGATATTGATTCATTGGCACCTTCCATGATTAACTACACCTTCAGCCCCGTTTTCAGTTGAATGGAAAGAACACGAAGAAGAGTTGTACCAGATAGAAATCAAGCCTGATCATGAAGAGCACAAAAAATCAGGCAATTATCTTAATACTAAAGCAAAGCCGCAACTTAGATGCTAAATATACGAGACACAAGTAATATAGTAATCTATCTGATCGACGATGAGGAGAATATTTGCCACACAAAGCATCAAACTTAAGATTATTGAAATACCCCAAACCTAAGTATGCTAAGTAAACATCAAATTATGATGTAGTAAGGCTAAAATATGCCTTAGAATGATTGGTAGACAATTTAAACCAAGGAAACACAAGAAATTGCCTTAAGGGCAATTAAGGCAAAATGTGCTTTAAGCTTGGAGTGACTTTAATTAGCACCCAAATATCATTATAAGACTTTAGTAACATGCTAATGGACATGTTAAATCAATTAGCAAAGAAAACCAAGCTCAAAAACAAGCTTAAACACACAAAATGTGCTTTAAGACTCCTAAGCACCTTTTTGAGAAATTGTCTTAGAATTGAGTTTTGAGTGGCTAAATGCCCATGATTAAACCTTAATCAAATGTGACTAATTATTATCAATTAGGAGTCTAAATCAATGGGAAACCAAAATTTCACAAATTTGTGCTCTAATTTGTGAATAGTGCCAAATAGTGCTAGTTTAATCTTTAATCAACTTAGTTTAGTTAATTGGTCAACAAGGCCAAGAATTCCTTATTTAACAAGGGGGCCGATTTTTTAGAGTGGTGAGTCACCACATGGAGTCATCAACTTAAGAAAAGAAGAGGGAATAAGTAAAGTTACTATTGCTGTATTAAAAACAATATGTCCTTCATAAGTACTTGTCCTCTTCTCTCTCGTATTCTTCTTCTTTACACCAGATTCTTCTAGTCTCTTCCTAAGGAAAACGTGAAGCTCCATCCATGGCTCCTCACCTTCATTCACTTGCCAAATGCAACTCCAAGCTCCAAATCCAAAACAAATTGCATATTTGTCTTAGTTAAGTCAAGGCCCTCCTTTCTATCTTTTCAAATCATTCAAAGCTCCATTTCGGTGCCAAGAGAAAACTCCATTGATGGAGGAAAATCAAGTTTGAAGAGCCCATTTGGTTCTCCATTCATTCAAGGTAATGAAAATGTAAGAAAAACCATGTTTCCACCACTTCTTCTTCATGACCGGAAATTACCTTCTCATGGAGCCTTGTTTTATCCATTGTTCTAGCTTGATTCTATTCTCCAATGGCTAGAGGAGGTCCTACTTGATTCATATCCAAGCTTGTTTTGAGAATTCAAGGTAAAGCATTCAATGTAAAACCTTAGAACACATTTTTAACCTAGGTTTTCATTCCTTAAGGTTAGTGTATTGTTTAGCACTCATGTGAGTCATTGTATATTGATTAGAACATTGGCAAGGGAAATTAAATGGGTGGCCGAGATTCATACAAGAAGAAGGTCTAAGGAGGAAGTTAAGATAAGCTTGAGAAAACAAGGTAAATTGCTTACCTAATGGTGGTTTAAGGTTTAAGGGATGGTATTTAGATAAGTACCAATGTAGCTTAAGCTACATTAGGTAATGGGTTATATAACCTAGGAAAAGGAATTTAAACAAGCTTGTGAACTTGTGACTAAGGAGCCAATGGGAATGAGTTAGTAATATAAGCCTAAGATGGATTTTAAGAGCATTATAACTACTATGAGATTGATGGGTGTATTTGCAGGTTGAAAGCTTTTATATGTGGGAAATTCAGTGTTTAAGTTTAAGTCATTTAAGGGCCTAAGAGCCATGTTATTTAAGAGCCTTAGTGCTATGCAATTTAAGATTATTGCACAATATTAGGTTTATTATGAATGAGTTGATTTGGGTGAGGAAACAAGATGAGAAAGGA
Source organism: Limonium bicolor (assembly GCA_023374045.1). NCBI lineage: Eukaryota > Viridiplantae > Streptophyta > Magnoliopsida > Caryophyllales > Plumbaginaceae > Limonium > Limonium bicolor. Next base: position 52,972,423 of record CM041781.1, read on the forward strand.
CTTGAGGTGTGTGAGTTGGTTGAATGAGGAAAACAATGCATTTGGGCATGATAAAATACTAGAGAAGCTATGGCGAAATTTGAGTAGAAAACAAAGCGTTTGAGTGGTGGTGGTGAGTTAATGTGCCCTAGGGTTTACTAGGGAGCATGAAGAGGAATTTGAGTGGAAATGAGTTAACTAAGTAGGTCTTGAGGTTTAGAATGACCTAGAATTGTCCATGAGGAAATTAGAGTTTAGATGGGTGTATTGGACACACCAAAGTCATGGTATGAGGAATGGTAAGACTTGTGCAAAATTTGGAGGAAATGGGTACAATGTTTTAAGATGACTTAGGTATGAACTAGGGAATATAACGATGAGAAGTTTTGATATCTGTGTAAGTGGTGAAGATGCTAGTAGTAGATTAATAAGGTCATAGTTGGATGGTAATGAGTGGACTTGGGTGGTGGAAGTGAAGATTGAAGGAGAATGTTGTCAAATGTCAAGGAAAATGACTAGGAATGTAAAAGAGCGTGTGATCATGAGAATGGTGAGTAAGTTGAGTAAAAGGATGGAAATGTCTAAGGAGGGTGTAGGTTAGTCAAGGTAAAGAAAAACAAGGTTAAGGTGCTAAGAAGATGGGGAGAAATGCATAGGTAAGTTCATGAGTTTAGGTTGATGAGTAGCAAAAGGAAAAGAAAGGAATTGTGCATGGGCATGCAAGATAACCTTGGAAGGTTTAGAAGCAAAGAGGGGATGCAATAATGCTTAGGGAGAAGTTATATTGATTGGGAAGGAAACATTTTGGATAGTTAGAGTTTTAGACAAAAATTACATGTTGGAAAAATAAGGAAATAAGTAACAAGTGTTAGAAATTCTTGTAAGGATTGAGAAAATGGTTAAGAAGGTTTTAAAGGATGTTCTAAGGTGAGTTTAAGTGCCTATATGGTATTAAGACATAATGGGACACTTGTGGAAGAGTTGGGCATTTTTGCAAGAAAGGAGATAAGTGTTTAAGGGTGTAGAAGATGAGTATTCTGGCCTGTCCGAACTTCCGTCCGAATTTGGAAGCTCGGACATGCCTTGTTGCGATTAGAATTTTTGAGTCTCGACCAGAGTCCGAACTACCGTCCGGACTTAGATGTTCGGACACTTGAAATACTTCCTTTGATTTTTCCTCGACCTATGTCCGAACTTAGGGAAGTTCGGACACACGTCTGGTTGCACCCTTTAGAGTCTCGACTTGCGTCCGAACTTCGGAAGCTCGGACACAAGTTCGGAAGCGGTGCTGTTTTGACCAAAAACTTTGTTTAAGGTTAGGAAATGACATCTAATGGTGGGGATTGATATGTAATAATAATATAAGGTTGTTTAAGACATGTTTGGTGGGTAACAATGATAATTTAGTGGGTGAATAAGTATAAGGTATGAGGAGTAGTGATTCACTTAAGATTAAGTTTATAAGAACTTAAGTGGTGTTAGATGGGGATCATTAGTGACCAAGTGAGTTAAGTAAGTTAGCTTTATTGGAAAAGTAATTAACAACCTAAAATTGAATGAATGTTTTAGGGTTTGAGAATTTGGACTCCAGAGGAGAGTAAGCAACCGAATGACCAACGGTGAACGGTACAGTTCTTCTTGTGACCTGCTTGCTAACGAGGTGTCCCTCGGCTTGTGTGCTATTAGTTTTTGTGTGCTCACTAAACAAGATAAAGCATGCAACTGGAACATTATGTTTATTGTATTGTTGTGTGATGTTTGAAAACTAACACAACTTACTGTGAGAACTTACTAACCAACGTTTAGTAAGGAATTGAGTGAGACTAAGGAACGCTCCCTAATATAAGTTTGTTATAAACCGAAAGAGGTTAACCAACAAACATTGTCTTGAGACTTCTACTAACTGGAACTTAAGGGGGGAGTGAGGAACCCGGGACTGACTCTGGTCATGCATGCTAAGGAAAAGGGGGTCGGTATCTGTAGCAGATCCGACTTCCACTTAAGGACTTGTCTTCGGACTTGTTGCCTAGGGTCGGTTGCCGGCTCAGCTACGTTGGACATACAGTCCAAGGTAGGAGGCATTAAGATGGTGCGGTAGGATCACCTAAATCCTAAATTATAAGATAAGTTGTTTATTCAACCAATGGAGTTAATAGCTCATTGGCTAGGGTTGCTTTTGACCCGACAAAAATAAACATTGAGGTAAGATGCAATCATTTCTATTTAAAGAGTGGTTTGTATTCTAAGATTAAGATAAGGTTTGAGATAAGTTGCAACCATTCCTTTTTAAAGGATGGTTTGTATTATAAGACTAAGATAAGCTACATCCATTCCTTTTTAAAGGATGGTTGTTTCTAAGGCTAAGATAAGACTAAGATTGAGGTAAGATAAGGATGGACTAAGATTAAGAGGAAACATAACTTAAGGAGTTAAATAATTAACTCTCTAATTAAGGGAATGCATTTAAGTCGTTCATTATGTTTGAACTTTGATTGTTCATATTTGGATTGTTGCTTACTGCACTTTCTATTATGTTGTGCATCTAATCAACCTCCATGCTATCGACAATTAGTCGTCGTAGCCACGTTAGCTTGGGGCCATGAGAGGATCGTACCGGCATTCGTGCTGACCCCCTTTGAGGGCTGTTTTTACTACACAGGTGAACGTCAGGAGGCGGCCGTCACGAGAGTAAGATGGGGTACAAGCGTTACGGGTTAAGTGTGGCCTACGAGTTGTGCATGTACACTCGTATGGCATTTTGAGTTAGTAAGATGTATAGGATGTGAGGGGATTGTAAGAAGGATATGTATTTGGTTAAGATTGGTATGTACTAATGTTCGGTATATTCTGTCAGTCAGACCGTGGCAAGGTCCTGGAGTGTAATGAATTCCGCTGTGACATGTATATATATATGTTGTTAAGTTGCGAGACCACATTTGGGTTGAGATGGGGTGTTAAAAGTGGTATCAGAGCGTAGTTACGCTCTGAAGGCAAGAATTACCGAACTTAGGAGAATATTGAGGTTGAGGTTGAGTTATGGGTTAAGGGTTGAGTGATAGAGTGAGAGGTGCATTAGTTAGGACTTCCCGGTATTTACCGGGTATCCATAGTACCTAGACCCGCCCTCCACATCCCTAACCCTGAATATGGGGAACAAACGCCAGAGAGAAGAAAGCCTTCTCTTACTCGGGAAAAACCCGATCTGGTAGTTAGTTAACAGTAAGCAATACGAGAAATATCTTGTTGCACAACAGTTACGGAGAACTTGGAGGTTATTAATGGAGCGCAACAGAGAAACAGGCGCTACCTATGGAATTCTATCACTAAGGAATGGTAATTACCGGCAACAGGGTCGACTGCTACGCAGTCGAATAACCGCCATACCCAATGATATAGAAGACACTAAAAGTGCAATGGGTAAGAAAAGATAAGCGACGTGAGTACCGGACAGTGGTTCGAATGAGCATAACAGTGGGATAATATAAATCTTGAGGGTTAAGACTACCGGAAGCTCCAGTTAGGAACGGGAACTCCAAACCCCCATACAATGAAGAAGGTTGCAAACCTGGCCGACATAACGCGGACGACGGTAGAAACACATACAATTGTATACCGGAATAGGACTACGATGTAGTGCCTAAAGGAGAATCATTACTTAGTAACCACAACAAAATGTGTGGAGACAGGAGCGAGGACTAAGACAAGAGTAAATAACAAGGGGTTTCCTCAGAAAGAGGAACGCCTGATAAGTGATAGCACGATCAAAACGGCAAGGAAACTGCTATAGGGTCAGTTATCCAAACTAAAGAACATCGAAGGAGTCCCGAGGACTATCAAAGATATGGAAACTAGGTGGAAGTACCACTACCGACGCACACGATACCGGAAGCTCATCTTGCATGGCGCACTTGCCATAGCAAGTGCTACCACGGTTAAGCTACACGGGAGAATGAGGCCTTGGAAGGGCCTGGCGGCCTGACCAGGATGAGATGAGTGGACACACCAGTCAGCAGGGAGCTGAACTTGGACATAATACTAAACGATAAAAATATTAGCAACGGTTCAATCTACTACAACAACAACCGACAGTGCGGTAAGAACATCAATCCCAAACCCCGAGAGGAAAACGTAAGAGATCGCTCAGTAATGCGAGCAAAACACTATGCAAGTGATAACGTACAAGGATTGCATTACGGAATACAATGGAGACCGTCGACATAAAAAAAAAAAACTTTCAACAAGAATGGGATAAGACTCCCAGATTGATCACTAAGAATACCAGTAATAAGCATTCTTTAATGAAGATGTTGGAAAACCCAGGAAACAGGGATAAAGGAAATGAACGTAAGCTATAACCTACTAAGGATTAAAGACGTACAACCCTGGAAAAGGAGCAAACTGATGTATGACAGTTAATACTGTTTGTCTAACTCATTAACACCCAAGTATAACTTATCATCAACGGGTGGCGTAGTCAACGGAAGTTGAACAAAGCGTTGAGATGGAAGCATAGGATCACAGAATGATATCCGACTTGGACACCGTAAGGCAAACGTCTAGTACGAACTTAGCCTTATTTGCTAAAAGACATAAGTCTGGTAAAATGACAGTATTTTCGAGGACACTAAGTAACCTCAGATCACTGAATAAGCTTCCATAGCAGGAAGCAGGATGCAGCAACTTACCATGAAACCCGGTACTACATTCAATATGTAACCTAACGGTGAATAATGTTCGAAGAAACAAAAACCTATAAGGATGACCTACAGATGAATAAGAATACAAGTAATGGACTGAGGCATTAAGCACTAAGAGCCTACGAGCCAAGGATGCTAACCACATCAGAGCCCGAGGCGCAGTATGTTGTAAGAGAGCTTATTTAAGCCACGAAGGAACTACAATTCGTAAATATGAACGGTTACCAAACCTATAACTTAGATTAGGGAAAATATTGCCAAGAAAAGGCACCAATGAGAATATTGAGATAATGCTAAAGACAGGGGCGGAGAACGAACCATGCCTTTAGGGTGGGGATACCTCTCCTTGTTGTGAGGCCAAGAGTGGGAATAAACCCCTCAAAAAGGGCTTTCACTTATTCGGGAAATAATACACTTTTGTTAGAGAATGGAAACTGTAAACCTTGAGATTACTGATGGAGAAATATGTGACTACTTCTACCACATAGGCAGTGTACCTATCGTTTTGCGGATATAGTGATTAAATGGGGTTGTCGATCTCAGGGACCTCGTATAATTAATTGACAAATATTTGATTATCTGGGAAATTAAGTTAAACTAAAGAAAACAGGAAATATCACTTTTTTGGTTTTGATTAAAAAGAAACTAAATTACAAGGAAAAATAAAACAACTTAAACAAACATAGAGGGATTTAAAGAGTGATGAATGTGATAAATAGAAAAGCGCACCCCGGGTTGTTTGCTTACCTATTCCTTTTATATCTGTTACTAAATTCTTCCTTTAATTTTACTGCAATAACTCAGAAACTTTATTTAATTCATTAACGACTAAGTATAATGAATCCTAACCAATTGTTAGACCTAGCAGCAGACTAATGCTCTAGACCGGACACAATTAATCGCATAAAGAGTAGTTTCTATTGGAGTCTAATTAACCTATAGGCCGAATCAGGCTTCTAGCTGTTAATTAGGTTCAACTTCCTCTGTCTAGTTATTTATCCCAGCTCTCGCATTTTAATAAAATAACTACAAGGGTTGTTTTAACTACCGGCCAAATAATTAAAACACTTGAAGGACAGGAATTGAACTGTTGCAGTTAACTAAATTTATTTAAAGAAATACATAACAGAATTTAGGAAATAGGTTCGCTTCCCAACCCGGGAAGCTAAAATACTTACTCGCTCATCGTTACAGAAACAACGATAACAGAAAAGGAATGCATTAAATAAATTAAAGTAAGGGTAAGAGATAACTCCAGTTTAGAAGTTCACTCCGGTTCCTCGCTTCAACTTCGTCTTGCGTTGCCCCGTCTGCTAATTTATTTCTGTAGAGCTGGTGCGTAATAGTGAAAATAAAAATGGAAAGTGGGGTGTATGTATTACGTGGGAATTTAATGGAGTGGATGGATGATGAATTTTGATGAAGTGAATGGAGTGCGATCGTGGGAGAATGCGTGGGTGAACGGATTAATTCGTGGACTGATAAATGAATGGATTGATAAATGGGTGCGTGGATGACTGGATGGATGGATTGTCGATGACTGGATGGATTGATCGATTACATTTTTTAGCTTCCAGTAGTGTGGGTTTATATAGGCGGAGGACATGGGAAACAGACAAAGGAGAAGTGACAGGAATTGTGAGCTACTGAGTAGATGGCGGTGGAGTTGGTGCAGATCCGTGAAGATTTCAATCAGAGATTTCATCGGGCAGAGCAATTGATAATTGATTACAGTCACGCGTGCACAAATTAAGGTGGGCGATCGTCTGCAATTAATGAAGGTAGTTCGACTGCGGCGGCGTGGAAGAAGAAAACTCGGTGTGGAAATTCCAATTCTGTTCCGTGCGCTGCTCTTGTCCGCGTGTGTTGGTCCCGTCCGCCTCGCGGTCGTCTGTGTGCTGTCCGCCCGATAAGAGGCGGTAGTCTCTGCTCCTGTCCGCCGCGGTCGCCTGAGTTGTCCGCGAGATAAGAGGCGGTCGTCTCTGCTCCTGTCCGCCAGGCGGTCGCCTGAGTCTTGTCCGCGAGATAAGAGGCGGACGCCTCTGTTGTGTCCGCGACCAAACCAGGCGGACGTCTATCCCTTGTCCGCGAGATAAGAGGCGGACGCCTCTGTTGTGTCCGTGCCTCTCCTGTCCGCCAGTTATGCTATATATATATATGTATATATATACACGATTGTAGTCCAATCTTGAATCGGCTCCAGATTATTCGTTATAAGTCCGTTTGACTCGCCGTTTGTTGCGTTGGAAAGCTTGTGAAGTAAACTACTTGATTCCAACACTTTTTCCTACATTTAACACATAAAATATATCAATTCATATCAAAACATAAACCTAGGAAAATCGTCAGATAAGTGAGAAATATTACTTAAAATACTGCAAATTATAAGGTAATTAAACCCTTAAAAGTCTATATATTTCGCACTTATCAAACTTCCTCACACTTATCTTTTGCTTGTCCTCAAGCAAATAAAGAACAAACTTTCTCTAAGGTTACAGTATCAAACTCCGGGATTCAACAATCGTGGAAGGAAATCAAGCTAAATGGCAATCAAAAGAATAATCCTGCTCTTAGATGTAGGTTTTTGTAAACAGTGAAACAGAAAATTTTTAATAAGAGCATGGATAAGTCAGATTGTAAAAATTGAACATAGATTAGCTTGGAACCTTCCACCAATTTCTTTTCTCTAACCTTTGGATGACAAGGGGTGTGAAGTAACGCCTTATTCCGTGATACCTTTCAACACCACATACTCATGATCAAAATATGAAAAATTGTGACAATTATTCAGCATTAAGAGTTTTGCATGTTCTTTTTTTCTTTTTCTCTTCTCTTTTGTTTTTTTTCATTGTTTGCACAATTGTTTTCATCCCCCAGACTTTTCTCTTCACCCATGTAGCGGTTTTGGGCCTTCTATCCCAGATCACAAGACCTTAGGTAGATGGGTGATAAGGCACCCCAAGGACTTAATAACCGAATGAACGAGGCCTGTTTTGGTTCAGAAAACTTCATTATATGATCAGAGGAGTACCTTGCCTTATCCTTTCCATACCAAACTTTCACTTAGTCCCATGATTGCCAAGCTAAGGTACTCAATTTCCACAATCAGCTTATCCACCAGATTTCAGTGAAAATAGATTTAATTTTGAAAAGAAATTGATACATACAAACAACGTCAAGCAGAACGATTCTTGAGGTTGTCATCAGGCTCGATTTCAAAAACTTCCACAAAAAATTTTAGCCCGAAAATTCAACATGTATTGGCCTTTAGAGAAGCTTACTATCATAATTAGAGAACAATAAAAATCAAGTGTGGCATTAGGTACTACTGGCATATTTTCAGGGAAAGGTCTAAACTTCCTCACACTTAAGAGGAGCAATGTCCTCATTGTTCATAAAATAATCAAGAAAAGACCTTTCAAAATATGCCAGACTCATGAATCAACAGTTAAAGCTCGAGTGGCTGAACATAAATATTAAAAATAAAGGAACTGAGACTCCCCTGATATCGTGAGATTGAGGAAGGTGCCCTTCCTCACACTTAAAGCATTGGCGGTGGGGTCGATGTTCCTCACACTTGAGTCTAAGCAAGGGTTCAGCTTGGAGTGATTGCAACAAACGGTTTACCTACACACTGTCAAATACCAAAATAACGCTAGGAAGCGTTGCGTTAATAGCACAGGTCTAATTATCTCCTTCCTCTTCTTTCTTCCTCGCCCCTTTTTTTTTATATATATATATATCACAATATATTAGAGAGAAATAGATGCGTAGCTTATAAAACATGAATTTGAAAATTACCCCTGGGTTGCCTCCCAGTCAGCTGCCCTCTTTATAGTCATTGGCTGGACTTTGTGAAGTAGCTAACCTGCAGTTGGATCTTTAAGAGATATTTCATATGTAGCAGCTTGATCCAGTGTAGTACCCAGAAATTTCTTGACTCTTGACCCATTGACTTTAAATGTTTCCCCCTTTGCATTGGCGAGTTCAATCGCACCGAATGGGGAAATGCTAATAATAGGGTAAGGTCCTGACCAGTATGATTTCAGCTTACCTGGGAAGAATCTGAGCCTGGAGTTGAAAAGTAAGACTTGGTCCCCCACCTTGAGTTCCCGATTGGCAATCATCTTGTCATGCCAGCGCTTGGTACGTTCCTTATATATTACAGCATTCTCGTAAGATTCGTTCCTGAGTTCCTCCAACTCTGTCAACTGGAACTTGCGTTTATCACCGGCTTGCTGTAGGTCAAAATTAAGAGCTTTCAAAGCCCAATATGACTTGTATTCTAATTCCACAGGCAAGTGGCATGCCTTCCCAAAAACCAACTTGTAGGGAGACATGCCAATTGGTGTCTTGAAAGCAGTGCGGTAGGCCCAGAGCGCTTCATCTAATCGAAGTGACCAATCCTTTCGAGAAGAGTTCACCGTCTTTTGCAAGATCCACTTGAGCTCTCGGTTCGTCACTTCGGCCTGCCCATTTGTTTGAGGATGGTAGGGTAAGGAAACCTTATGTCGAACCCCATATTTCTTTAATAGTGCTTCAAACTGGCGGTTACAGAAATGGGAGCCACCGTCACTGATTATGGCTCGAGGAACGCCGAATCGAGTGAAAATATTTTTCTTCAGGAACTTCACAACAATTTTAGCATCATTAGTAGAACAGGCAAGGGCTTCCGCCCATTTTGAAACATAATCAACAGCTACTAAGATGTAAAGATTACCGAAAGAGTTTGGGAAGGGACCCATAAAATCAATACCCCAGACGTCAAATAGCTCAACTTCTAACATGTTATTCAGTGGTAGCTCATTTCGACGAGATAGATTACCTTGCCTTTGACACCGATCACATGTCGAAACAAACGCATGACAATCCTTGTGAAGGGTGTTCCAGAAAAAACCTGATTCTAGTATTTTTGCTGCGGTTCGAGTGGCGCCATGATGTCCACCGGCTTCTCTGGAATGGCAATGGAGGAGAATGTTTCTGACCTCTGACTTCTGGACACATCTCCTAATGATACCATCTGCACAGACTTTAAACAGATAAGGGTCATCCCAAAAATAATGTTTGACAATGGAAAAGAACCTCTTTCTCTGCTGATAAGTCATATCAGCTGGAACAATCTTCCTAACAAGGTAGTTAGCGATATCAGCAAACCATGGATCCTCAACATCTTCAGCTGCAAATGCTGACTCATCGGGGAATGACTCGTTGATGGGAGTCCCATCATCAGATGCCTCCATTCTGGACAGATGATCAGCTACCACATTTTGTGTTCCCTTTTTGTCCCTGATCTCAATATCAAATTCTTGCAATAGGAGAATCCACCTAATTAACCTGGGTTTGGACTCTGCCTTAGCAAACAAATACTTAAGAGCAGAGTGGTCAGTATGCACAATAATTTTACCACCCAGTAAATAAGATCGAAACTTATCTAGAGCAAAAACTACAGCTAGTAATTCTTTTTCTGTGGTCGCATAATTTTTCTGGGCATCATTTAAAGTTCGACTTGCATAATATACTACCCGAAGAATTTTATCAACCTTCTGACATAACACGGCTCCCACAGCGTAATCACTAGCGTCACACATTATCTCAAAAGGGAGTGACCAATCAGGAGACACAACGACAGGTGCAGAAATTAGCTTTTCTTTTAATAAATTAAAAGCTTCAGACATTCTTCAGAAAAATGGAACTTAACATCCTTCGCCAGTAGATCACACAGAGGTTTAGAGATTTTGGAAAAATCTTTGATGAATCTTCTATAAAAACCTGCGTGTCCAAGAAAACTACGAATATCTCTAACAGAAGATGGTGGTGGGAGCTTTTCAATTACCTCGACTTTAGCCCGTCTACCTCAATACCTTTTGAAGAAATTTTGTGGCCCAGGACGATTCCTTCTCGAACCATGAAGTGGCATTTTTCCCAATTTAACACCAGATTGGTTTCTTCACACCTGGACAGCACAAGATCAAGGTTTTCTAGACAGGATTCAAATGTTAGACCATAAACAGAAAAATCGTCCATAAAAACCTCAATGCATTTCTCAATATATTCAGCAAAGATGGCCATCATACAACGTTGAAACGTAGCAGGAGCATTACATAATCCAAATGGCATTCTTTTATAACTATAGGTTCCATACGGACAGGTAAAAAAGTTGTCTTATCCTGATCCTCAGGAGCTATAGGGATTTGAAAATAACCTGAAAAGCCATCCAGAAAGCAGTAGTAGTCATGTCCAGCTAGTCTTTCCAACATTTGATCAATGAAAGGTAATGGAAAATGGTCCTTACGAGTGGTCATTTAACTTTCTATAATCAATACAAACCCGCCATCCTGTAGTGGGACGCTGGGTAATCAGCTCACCCTTTTCATTAGGAACCACAGTTATTCCTCCTTTCTTTGGTACTACCTGAACTGGACTTACCCATTTACTATCTGAAATAGGGTAAATAATGCCTGCATCGAGGTTTGATTACCTCTTTCTTAACTACCTCTTTTAGGACTGGGTTAAGACGTCGCTGAGGCTGAGCCAATGGTCGGTAGTTATCTTCCATATAGATTCGGTGAGAACACAACTGAGGGCTGATTCCTTTAATATCTGCTATCGACCAACCAATAGCTGATGTATGATTGCGCAACACCTCCAGTAGTTGCTTCTTGAGTTCCTGTCAAGTCAGAAGAGATTATAACAGGTAATTCCGATGGTTCATTAAGAAAAGAATATTTCAAATGAGAGGGAAGAGGTTTCATCTCCACTGTAGGAGGTTTTTCAATAGATGGTCTTGGCCGGTCAGCACTTCGCTCGACTTTCTCAAATATGCTGCTGGTACTTGTGGAAGTGTGGCCGCCTTTTGTTTAACTCCTCAGCCATGAGGGCCATATCTGGATCCTCATCATCAGCTTCACAAGATGCCATAAGACATCTTTCCAGGATTTCCTCTTCTTCTTTGCTTAAAATAGTTTCCTGCACTAAAGAGTCAATAATCTATAGCAAAGCAGGATTGAACAGTGGCAGGACGCTTCATGTTGCGTGTCATGTCGAAAACAACCTGCTCATCATGAAATCTTAGAATAATCTTCCCTCCTTCCACATCAATGAGAGTGCGGGCAGTTCTCATAAACGGTCTGCCCAAAATTAGTGGTACATCTGTATCTTCCTCCATATCAATGATGATAAAATCAGCAGGGAAAATAAATTTATCAATAGAAACTACCAGTCCTCAACTTTTCCTTTAGGATAAATTATGGAACGGTCTGCTAGTTGTAACTGAACAGATGTGGGAGCACATTGACCTACACCTAATTTCTTGAAAATAGATAAAGGCATCAAATTAATACTTGCTCCTAAATCACATAAACCGTTACCGCAATCAACCTTCTCGATAGCGCATGGAATGATGGGAAGACCCGGATCTCCTAACTTGGGTGGCAGTTTCTTCAGGAGAACTGCAGATACTCTTTCTGTCAACTTGACTGTGTCAGACTCTAGCAAAGAACGCCTGTTAGACAAAATATCCTTCATAAATTTAGCATACATAGGCATTTGAGACAAAGCATCAGAAAAAGGGATATTAATAGTTAATTTCTTAAAGATATTAAGAAATTTCCCATATTGCTCGTCCATGTTCTTTTTCTTTAGTCTGTTAGGGAATGGAATAGGAGGATTATAAGAGAGTTGAGAAGGTTTAATAGTGAGAGATTCAGGAGACTCCTTCTCCTTGGGATTTGTTGTTTCCTCCACTTCAGGTTGAGATTCAGCTGGCTTATTAAAATCTTCTTCAACTTCTGGAACATCAGAAACTAGTTCCTTGCCGCTTCTCAGAGTTACTGCTTTTGCATGCTCCCTTGGGTTAGGGTCAGGCTGACTGGGAAGTGACCCCGTCGGTCGCTGTGCCAGCTGTTGTGAAATTTGACTCATTTGCCTCTCTAGGCTCAGGTTGATAGAAGCTTGATCAGCGTTTTTAGCGGCTTGTTCAGAAAGTTTAGCTTCTATTTCGGCAATCCTGGAGTTTGTAGTTTGGCCTTGTTTAAGGATTTCTGCCAGCATATTCTCAATTTTACCACTGCCTCCTTGAGAATTTTGGGATTGCTCCTGCTGTCTAAAGTAAGGTGGTCTATTTTGATTGAACCCAAAATTACCTATAGACTGATCATTACCCCTCCATGGAGGTTGTTGATTGTTCCTCCAATTATTCTGATTGAAATTGTTAGGATAGGGGTTACCTGGTCTGTTGTTGATCGATTTTAGCTCTTCGGGGTTACCTGCAAAGCTAGGACCTTCACAGTTGAACGTTTCGTGGGCTCCTCCACAATTCTCACAGCAAGGATTCAGGAAAGGCGAAGAAGTAGCTGCCTTCGCGGTTTGCTGTTGCGTCTGGTTTACAGCTAACTTTTCCACAACTTTAGTAAGAGCTGTTAGTTGAGCGGATAAATGATCCTGTGGGGGAATATTATACATACCTGCTTTTGGCTCACCTCTCCCCTTGTTCTTGCACCACTGTCTGGTACTAGCGGTCATGGTGTCCAAAAGCTCCATCGCTTCATCCCCAGTTCTTGCCATAAAGTTTCCTCCAGATGAGGAACTTAGTACCATCTTGTTTGAATCATTAATCCCTTAAAGAATGACAGTACTAGTTCTTCGCTACTCATACCATGGTGTGGGCATTGAATCTGCAGCTCCTTGAATCTATCCCAAGAATCATACAGGGACTCACCTGGTTCTTGACAAAAGTTTGTGATTTCAGCGATCTTTTCCCTTGTCTTTGACGGTGGATAGTACTTCGCCAGGAACTTGTTTGCCAAGTCAGCCCAAGTGTGGATGCTACCCGGTTGCAGACTCCTTAGCCACCTGGACGCTCCGTCTTTCAGAGAATAGGGGAACAGCTGTAGACGAATGCGCTCGTTCAGGTTCCCCGTCTTGTTGAATGTATTGCAGAAGTCCAGGAATGCAGAGATGTGGTGTGGGGCATCATCTGAGTCAAGTCCGCTGAATTGTCCCTGGTGGTACAACGTGGTGATGAAGCTCGTCTTGAATTGCCAGGCGTCGAGCTCAGTTTGCGTCACTTGAGGGAGGACGATAGCAGAGGATCGTCCTTCTACTGATGGTTGCTGGTACTCCCCCAGAGTTTGTCTGGTCGTCATGGCAAACTGTAGTTGTCGCCTGCTGTGGAGAACTCTTTCGATCTCTGGCTGAAATTCAGCTATAGGTTCTCCTGCAGATCGAGTCCGACGCATAAGAGACGAGTTGGTATGAATATGGAAAAACTAGATTAACTATATACGTGGCAAAAATAAAGAGAAAATATCAAACAGAAAATAAAAATAAAAGAATGAAAAATTTAACTTATCCCAATTAAATAATAATTGTCAATTAACCGTGCCGGAGGTCCCCGGCAACGGCGCCAAAAACTTGATGGAGAAATATGTGACTACTTCTACCACATAGGCAGTGTACCTATCGTTTTGCGGGTATAGTGATTAAATGGGGTTGTCGATCTCAGGGACCTCGTATAATTAATTGACAAATATTTGATTAACTGGGAAATTAAGTTAAACTAAAGAAAACAGGAAATATCACTTTTTCGGTTTTGATTAAAAAAAGAAACTAAACTACAAGGAAAATAAACAACTTAAAAACACAGAGGGATTTAAAGAGTGTGAATGTGATAAATAGAAAAGCGCACCCCGGGTTGTTTGCTTACCTATTCCTTTTATATCTGTTACTAAATTCTTCCTTTAATTTTACTGCAATAACTCAGAAACTTTAATTAATTCATTAACGACTAAGTATAATGAATCCTAACCAATTGTTAGACCTAGCAGCAGGCTAATGCTCTAGACCGGACACAATTAATCGCATAAAGAGCAGTTTCTATTGGAGTCTAATTAACCTATAGGCCGGATCAGGCTTCTAGCTGTTAATTAGGTTCAACTTCCTCGTCTAGTTATTTATCTCAGCTCTCGCATTTTAATAAAATAACTACAAGGGTTGTTTTAACTACCGGCCAAATAATTAAAACACTTGAAGGACAGGAATTGAACTGTTGCAGTTAACTAAATTTATTTAAAGAAATACATAACAGAATTTAGGAAATAGGTTCGCTTCCCAACCCGGGAAGCTAAAATACTTACTCGCTCATCGTTACAGAAACAACGATAACAGAAAAGGAATGCATTAAATAAATTAAAGTAAGGGTAAGAGATAACTCCAGTTTAGAAGTTCACTCCGGTTCCTCGCTTCAACTTCGTCTTGCGTTGCCCCGTCTGCTAATTTATTTCTGTAGAGCTGGTGCGTAGTGGAAATAAAATGGAAAGGGGGTGTATGTATTACGTGGGAATTTAATGGAGTGGATGGTGATGATTTTGATGAAGTGAATGGAGTGCGATCGTGGGAGAATGCGTGGGTGAACGGATTAATTCGTGGACTGATAATGATGGATGATAAATTGCGTGGATGACTGGATGGATGATTGTGGACTGGATGGATGATGTTATTTTTTAGCTTCCAGTAGTGTGGGTTTATATAGGCGGAGGACATGGGAAACAGACAAAGGAGAAGTGACAGGAATTGTGAGCTACTGAGTAGATGGCGGTGGAGTTGGTGCAGATCCGTGAAGATTTCAATCAGAGATTTCATCGGGCAGAGCAATTGATAATTGATTACAGTCACGCGTGCACAAATTAAGGTGGGCGATCGTCTGCAATTAATGAAGGTAGTTCGACTGCGGCGGCGTGGAAGAAGAAAACTCGGTGTGGAAATTCCAATTCTGTTCCGTGCGCTGCTCTTGTCCGCGTGTGTTGGTCCCGTCCGCCTCGCGGTCGTCTGTGTGCTGTCCGCCCGATAAGAGGCGGTCGTCTCTGCTCCTGTCCGCCAGGCGGTCGCCTGAGTCTTGTCCGCGAGATAAGAGGCGGTCGTCTCTGCTCCTGTCCGCCAGGCGGTCGCCTGAGTCTTGTCCGCGAGATAAGAGGCGGACGCCTCTGTTGTGTCCGCGACCAAACCAGGCGGACGTCTATCCCTTGTCCGCGAGATAAGAGGCGGACGCCTCTGTTGTGTCCGCGCCTCTCCTGTCCGCCAGTTATGCTATATATATATAGTATATATACACGATTGTAGTCCAATAATCGGCTCCAGATTATTCGTTATAAGTCCGTTTGACTCGCCGTTTGTTGCGTTGGAAAGCTTGTGAAGTAAACTACTTGATTCCAACACTTTTTCCTACATTTAACACATAAAATATATCAATTCATATCAAAACATAAACCTAAGAAAATCGTCAGATAAGTGAGAAATATTACTTAAAATACTGCAAATTATAAGGTAATTAAACCCTTAAAAGTCTATATATTTCGCACTTATCAATTACCTTAGAACATACCAGATACACTTGAGTAATAAGGAAGGCTGCAGAGATAGACCCCATATCCAACACCCAGGATGTAAGAATCAGTGATCGTCAGAGATAAACATTGTGAGTGCACATTATGGCACGTCAAGTGACCAATGCTCAGAAGAGCTTGTGATTCAGCGGATGAATTCTTTAGGAACCGGTTAAATTACATGGTAAGCAACATCATAAGGATGAAAGAATGCGAGAGAAATTAGCCTACTTACGAATCTGAGATTGAAGCAGAACATCTTCATATCAAGAGTCAACCATTTTACAACACGGTACGGCAACCGCCAAACACCGAAATTTGAGAACTCCCAGTGTGTTTACACCAAGAAGGGATTGAATATAAGATAAGATGATAGAGTAAATGAGTAAGTAGTTGCGCCATCAATGGGCAACATGGTAAAGGCCAGCTACCACGGTAGTAGTGTCGTGAGTACAATATTTATATAAGGGATTAAGTCATGGTGCGCGGTTTAAAGCGACTGTTATGTATGAGCGTCGAATATTGACACTGAGGCAATTAAATTTATAAGCTAAGACGATATAAGTAAGGGAATAAGATGGTAGACGAACTGTGCATTGATGCCAATAGTCTGGACCTGGTTAGGTAAGATTTCACAGGAAGCACACTACCCATTCCTTAAGGAACTGGAAGTGCATTCCTAGTAGAGCAAAAATGAGAAAGAAGATAAGAGGCTCTATGGAAGAGACCTCAGTTACTAAGAGACCGAATCAGTACGGAAAACATAAAGGACTAGAGCATACCATAAAGAACGTAGTAAATGGATTTCCCTTGATTAAATTCAAGAAGAACAATAAGTGTTATTATGGAACGATGAAAGAGGAGATCGACAGTAGAATACTTCATAATTAGCAATAGCTAAACGTGTGACGGACACTACGAGTTTACTAAAATGAGATGTGGGACGACTGCACCCCACAGGGGCTTGTAGGCCTGACACGCTCATTTATGAGTTAGTCGGGTAAGTAGTAATGTACCAGTAAGGTACCCCATGCATGTAGACGAGTGGTGTAAGGAACACGGGAAGTAGTCGACTCCGTACCACGGACAACGACGCAAGATCAGACAAGAGCAGCTACTACCACAAACAGTTGAAGGGAAGACTTCAGTTGGACAAACAACACAAATGAATCAGAAAACAAATAATTAAGGACTACGAAGTGCGAAGAGCATGGATTGTTAAGCACAGACATTGAACATGTCTTAAAGTGTTAAGGATAAGACTGTAAGCGAATAAGCACTAAACAGTAGTTTAGATTAAGGGTCATCCTCAGACCAAAGGTCAGTTGGAGAGAACAATTTAGACATTCGAGAAAACACTAAGAGTATGAGCATAAGATCTTCAAGGAGGAATGGTAGACGAGGTTACAATTATTAAGGCCGTGTATATATAAAGATAACACATGTCCACTGAGAGACCAATATTCCTAAATTGTAGGACGCGGAAGGATATTCAATATATGAACCGATTAGAAAGGCAGCGCTAAAGCTAAGCCTTATCGAGTCTGCAGCTGGAATGCTTAGAAGACCATACTTTGAGATTAGACCAAAAAGTAAGGAAATGGTATAAGTACCGTTAAGAATCCTCGATGCAGAGGACTAAGTTCATTAGCATAGTTATGACCCTCTGATCGATATAAGTGAGATAAACGACAAGAAGCTAGAATGCTTGGAAGAATTAGACATCTTGAATTATGTTCAAGGATGATATAATGTTGATTACGTGGGCGTAATCCATTTTAAGGGGGGTAGAGCGAGAAAACCGCTTAGGCGTTGTTGTGTACTGAGTACATAAAACTACGGTGTGCATACCACAAAATATATTGAGAATATGTTTTACATAAACATTTGGAGATAAAATCATGGTATTGCACACAAAAGATGTGAATACCAAATATTAAGTACCTATCTTGTTAAACTCCGGTTGTGAGTACAAGTTAAGAGAATAAGGAAGAGGATAAGGAGACTTAAGAAATAAGGAATATAGGCGGTATGAGTCGATAGAGCCTAGGTGAGATAAGAATAAGATAAACACTAGGATACAATTCGATGTGAATATAAGGAAGAAGATAGTAATGCTATGAGATATAAGATGGTGATAATTGGTATGAGACGGTTATAGAACTTAGTAGGAATTTAAGTCTTGAAGTAATTACTAAGAGATGAACTGGGAATGATTGATGGACTGAGTCCACACTTGGAGATGTATTGATTACGATTAGAAGACTAAAAAGATAGAAAATTGGACATGAGTGAATTATTTGATGTTTGAAAATGGCGTGGGAGGTGGAACTTGATTTGCTAGGGATCAAGGGAAACCGAACACAAATTGGGGTGGAAGGATAGTTCTACACTGATGCTGATCACATCAGGGTTGGATGATTCCTGAAACTCCCTACCAGTGGTCACAATTAAATCACTAAGGATGGAGGCGTTAGTATAAAACGAAATTGGAGTTGATTGTATTTTAATTAGAGGAATTATTCCTCACATGACCTCATAAAAGGATTACCTTTTTACTGAGTCTCGCCCATGAAGTCGAGGACGCACGAGCCTTTGTCTTCGGACCGGTGACATGGGGAGAGCAGAGTTGTTTTGTATTCTGACCCATGGTGATGAGGACAAACGAGCCATTGTCTACGGACCGGTGACATGGGAAAATACGTTGGAAATTATGTGAATGTTTTAATCATCAAAAGGAACAAAGGGAATTTTGAGTGCTACGCATGCTTAAGCATGTTGTGTGATATTTAAGTATAAGCATATGGTGGATCTAATGATTCAATGAGTTTAAGTATACATAAGTAGGATCTATATGATCTATGGAATGAGGTAAGACAGGTATTCTAATAAGATAAGATGCATGGGAACTTTGGGGACAAAGTTCTTTTAAGGGGGGTAGATTGAAATACCCCAAACCTAAGTATGCTAAGTAAACATCAAATTATGATGTAGTAAGGCTAAAATATGCCTTAGAATGATTGGTAGACAATTTAAACCAAGGAAAACACAAGAAAAAGCCTTAAGGGCAATTAAGGCAAAAATGTGCTTTAAGCTTGGAGTGACTCTAATTAGCACCCAAATATCATTATAAGACTATAGTAACATGCTAATGGACATGTTAAATTAATTAGCAAAGAAAACCAAGCTCAAAAACAAGCTTAAACACAAAATGTGCTTTAAGACTCCTTAAAGCACCTTTTTGAGAAATTGTCTTAGAATTGAGTTTTGAGTGGCTAAATGCCCATGATTACACTTAATCAACATGTGTACTAATTATTATCACATTAGGAAGTCTAAATAAATGGGAAACCAAAATTTTCACAAATTTGGGCTCTAATTTGTGAATAGTGCCAAATAGTGCCTAGTTTAGTCTTTAATCAACTTAGTTTAGTTAATTGGTCAACAAAGGCCAAGAATTCCCTTATTTAACAAGGGGGCCAATTTTTGAGAGTGGTGAGTCACCACATGAGTCATCCAACTTAAGAAAAGAAGAGGGAAATAAGTAAAGTTACTATTTGCTTTATAAAACAAATATCTCCTTATAAGCTACTTTTCCTTTCTTCTCTCTTTATCTCTTCTTTCCACCGGTTTCTTCTTCCTCTTCTCTTCCAAGGAAAACGTGAAGCTCCATCCATGGCTCCTCACCTTCATTCACTTGCCAAATGCAACTCCAAGCTCCAAATCCAAAACAAATTGCATATTTGTCTTAGTTAAGTCAAGGCCCCTTTATCTCAAATCATTCCAAAGCTCCATTTCGGTGCCAAGAGAAAACTCCATTGATGGAGGAAAATCAAGTTGAAGAGCCCATTTGGTTCTCCATTCATTCAAGGTAATGAAAATGTAAGAAAAACTATGTTTCCACCACTCTTCTTCATG
The DNA here is from genome assembly GCA_023374045.1 of Limonium bicolor. Taxonomy (NCBI): domain Eukaryota; kingdom Viridiplantae; phylum Streptophyta; class Magnoliopsida; order Caryophyllales; family Plumbaginaceae; genus Limonium; species Limonium bicolor. The sequence continues at coordinate 52,992,395 of CM041781.1, forward strand.
ACCGAAAATTACCTTCTCATGGAGCCTTGTTTTATCCATTGTTCTAGCTTGATTCTATTCTCCAATGGCTAGAGGAGGTCCTACTTGATTCATATCCAAGCTTGTTTTGAGAATCCAAGGTAAAGCATTCAATGTAATACCTTAGAACACATTTTTAACCTAGGTTTTCATTCCTTAAGGTTAGTGTATTGTTTAGCACTCATGTGAGTCATTGTATATTGATTAGAACATTGGCAAGGGAAATTAAATGGGTGGCCGAGATTCATACAAGAAGAAGGTCTAAGGAGGAAGTTAAGATAAGCTTGAGAAAACAAGGTAAATTGCTTACCTAATGGTGGTTTAAGGTTTAAGGGATGGTATTTAGATAAGTACCAATGTAGCTTAAGCTACATTAGGTAATGGGTTATATAACCTATGAAAAGGAATTTAAACAAGCTTGTAAACTTGTGACTAAGGAGCCAATGGGAATGAGTTAGTAATATAAGCCTAAGATGGATTTTAAGAGCATTATAACTACTATGAGATTGATGGGTGTATTTGCAGGTTGAAAGCTTTTATATGTGGGAAATTCAGTGTTTAAGTTTAAGTCATTTAAGGGCCTAAGAGCATGTTATTTAAGAGCCTTAGGCTATGCAATTTAAGATATTGCACAATATGGGTTATTATGAATGAGTTGATTTGGGTGTGGAAACAAATGAGAAAAGGACTTGAGGTGTGTGAGTTGGTTGAATGAGGAAACAATGCATTTGGGCATGAAAATACTAGAGAAGCGATGCGAAATTTGAGTAGAAAACAAAGCGTTTGAGTGGTGGTGGTGAGTTAATGTGCCCTAGGGTTTACTAGGGAGCATGAAGAGGAATTTGAGTGGAAATGAGTTAACTAAGTAGGTCTTGAGGTTTAGAATGACCTAGAATTGTCCATGAGGAAATTAGAGTTTAGATGGGTGTATAGAACACACCAAAGTCATGGTATGAGGAATGGTAAGACTTGTGCAAAATTTGGAGGAAATGGGTACAATGTTTTAAGATGACTTAGGTATGAACTAGGGAATATAACGATGAGAAGTTTTGATATCTGTGTAAGTGGTGAAGATGCTAGTAGTAGATTAATAAGGTCATAGTTGGATGGTAATGAGTGGACTTGGGTGGTGGAAGTGAAGATTGAAGGAGAATGTTGTCAAATGTCAAGGAAAATGACTAGAAATGTAAAAGAGCGTGTGATCATGAGAATGGTGAGTAAGTTGAGTAAAAGGAGATGGAAATGTCTAAGGTGGGTGTAGGTTAGTCAAGGTAAATAAAAACAAGGTTAAGGTGCTAAGAAGATGGGGAGAAATGCATAGGTAAGTTCATGAGTTTAGGTTGATGAGTAGCAAAAGGAAAATAAAGGAATTGTGCATGGGCATGCAAGATAACCTTGGAAGGTTTAGCAAGCAAAGAGGGGATGCAATAATGCTTAGGGAGAAGTTAAATTGATTGGGAAGGAAACACTTTGGATAGTTAGAGTTTTAGACAAAAATTACATGTTGGAAAAATAAGGAAATAAGTAACGAGTGTTAGAAATTCTTGTAAGGATTGAGAAAATGGTTAAGGAGGTTTTAAAGGATGTTCTTAGGTGAGTTTAAGTGCCTATATGGTATTAAGACATAATGGGACACTTGTGGAAGAGTTGGGCATTTTTGCAAGAAAGGAGATAAGTGTTTAAGGGTGTAGAAGATGAGTATTCTGGCCTGTCCGAACTTCCGTCCGAATTTGGAAGCTCGGACATGCCTTGTTGCGATTAGAATTTTTGAGTCTCGACCAGAGTCCGAACTACCGTCCGGACTTAGATGTTCGGACACTTGAAATACTTCCTTTGATTTTTCCTCGACCTATGTCTGAACTTAGGGAAGTTCGGACACACGTCTGGTTGCACCCTTTAGAGTCTCGACTTGCGTCCGAACTTCGGAAGCTCGGACACAAGTTCGGACGCGGTGCTGTTTTGACCAAAAACTTTGTTTAAGGTTAGGAAATGATATCCAATGGTGGGGATTGATATGTAATGATAATATAAGGTTGTTTAAGACATGTTTGGTGGGTAACAATGATAATTAAGTGGGTGAATAAGTATAAGGTATGAGGAGAAGTGTTCACTTAAGATTAAGTTTATAAGAACTTAAGAGGTGTTAGATGGGGATCATTAGTGACCAAGTGAGTTAAGTAAGTTAGCTTTATTGGAAAAGTAATTAACAACCTAAAATTGAATGAATGTTTTAGGGTTTGAGAATTTGGACTCCAGAGGAGAGTAAGCAACCGAACGACCAACGGTGAACTGTACAGTTCTTCTTGTGACCTGCTTGCTAACGAGGTGTCCCTCGGCTTGTGTGCTATTTGTTTTTGTGTGCTCACTAAACAAGATAAAGCATGCAACCGGAACATTAAGTTTATTGTATTGTTGTGTGATGTTTGAAAACTAACACAACTTACTGTGAGAACTTACTAACCAACATTTAGTAAGGAATTGAGTGAGACTAAGGAACGCTCCCTAATATAAGTTTGTTATAAACCGAAAGAGGTTAACCAACAAACATTGTCTTGAGACTTCTACTAACTAGAACTTAAGGGGGGAGTGAGGAACCCGGGACTGACTCCGGTCATGCATGCTAAGGAAAAGGGGGTCAGTATCTATAGCAGATCCGACTTCCGCTTAAGGACTTGTCTTCGGACTTGTTGCCTAGGGTCGGTTGGCGGCTCAGCTACGTTGGACATTGTGAGCCTCGATTTTTAAACCCTATCCTGTGTTGGTTAAAGCTGATTAGGATCTAACCGGGTTTTAGGTCCACTTATAACCTAAGGTTAATAACTATGTCATATAACAATGATTATTAAAACCTAAGCTAGCTCACTGGAACCTATTATGAGTCGCCACCTAATTTTAACCTAGATCAAATTAGGAAAGGAGAGTTCGGGTTCGGGGGCTTGATATTCGACTTAATTAGGGTTCAATTACTTTCATTACCCCTAGAAGTCGTTTTCCTCTACTTAGTTAATTACGGCTTATTACGAGTCGTTTTAACCTAAGTGCGCGAGCTTCTGTTTTTTTTGTTTTTTAGCATTTTTTGACTGAAAATAAAAGTGAAAGTTGAAATTACCTAACTAGGGTTTTCGGAGGCAGAATTAGGTCAAATTTTGTTTCCGTCCGTAGCCACAGACCTAATGTCCGTAACCACGGACCCTAGTTAATCTATGTGAAAATAAAAGTCGAATTAAACAGAAAACAAAAAATTTGAAAAGTCCGGGCCACGGACAGGACGTCCGTAGGCCCGGACATACTTTAGCAAAACCTAAATTTTTAAAATTTTAAAATCCCGCCGCCATCCGTGGGTGTTCGTGGCCACGGACAACCCGTCCGTTGTCCCGGACCATAGGTCCGAGATCCCGGACACCCACGGACAGGGGTTTTATGGTGGTTCCCGAAGGTGTTTTCGGCTCAAAATTTATGCACGTGTAGCCTGAAAGGTATACAATTCGTTAGTAATTGAAAGATGCAGTTTGAAGTCGAATTATGTACGAAACTTGACGAACAAGTAACAAGGCAGAAACAAAAGTAATTAGCAATACAGAAGCGTAAAAAGGTTAGTTTGAACCCAAAATTTGACAGAGAGTTAATAAGGTCGTGGAGATTAGAAAAGTAGAATTGCAACCTGTTTACCTTCGAATTCAGGAGGATTCTTCACGTCGGGATTCTTCGGAGTCTCCGATGGTGCCAGTTCCGGATTGAGTTCGACCTGAGCTTCTGGTTGTTGATTGTTGAAGGTGTTCTTCACGTTTTAGAGGTGGTTTGGTTGATGTTTGATGATTGTTGATGTGTTGGGAGTTGAAAAATGTGTTTAGATGGTGATTTCGGGGGATTTTTGATGTGATTTTGGTGTGGATGTGCAAAAACGTGAAGAGAATGAGACGCTGCCTTCTTTGAGGGTCTAGGGTTCTTGAGATTCTGATTTGATCATGGGATAAGGTTCCTTATACAGGCTTCCTTAAAGATAGAAAAATCCGGTAAAAACCGAGATTTACTGACGTTTTAGCTCAAGGGCTTCCAAAAGGAATTTGATTATGAAATTTTACAATGGGTAAAGGATGATATTTCTGAATTTATAAAGTGGAATCGAATTTTTGGATATTGGAATATTTTTAAATTCAATTTCTCGTAAGATTCAATCAGAAATTGCTAGAAAATTATTGGAAATTCAAAAAATCAAAATTCCACGCATTATGCTTCAGATGTCATCCTCTATCATGGGTTAAAATTTCAAAGCATTTGAAATGATTTGACCCTTATTTGGAGGAGAGAGAAAGCCTATAGGGGCTTAAGAGCTTGAAAAATTACGAAAATGCCCCTGGAGATACTAAGCGTCCCTAGTACTCTGAAATGTGCCGATCGAACTGGGAACCCTCGCTACTAGCCTATTAGTAGAGACTCTCTTCCGGGGGGGTTTAAATTTTGGGTATAACAGATGCCCCCCGTCAACTAGACTTTGTAATGGAAATGAAAAGGCTAGTTGAGCTTGAGTGATACCCCAAAATTTTGGATCATAAAAGACCGCATGTGCAATCCGACAAGTTGCGTCGAGCTATTCTAAGGCGTTGACTACCTATGAGTAAAGTGGAAGGGTGTCGAGCGGTTCTAAGGCGTCGACCACCTAAAGGTAATAATGAAGTAATGTCAGGCTATTCTAAGGCGCCGACTACCTATAAGGATGATATGATGTCAAGCTATTCTAAGGCGTTGACTACCTATAATGAATGAGATGATGTCAAGCTATTCTAAGGCGCTGGCTACCTATAATGAATGAGATGATGTCAAGCTATTCTAAGGCGCTGGCTACCTATAATGAATGAAGTGATGTCAAGCTATTCTGAGGCGTGACTACCTATCAGTGATTGAAAATTGGTGTTGGGTCGAGTTCTTCTTCGGGTGAGTTCTGCTGCTCTGGTAGTTCTGGCTGCTGGTGAATCTTGAATCTTTGGCTAAGAATCTGTATCTCTGAAGAGTCTGTACCTTCGGCTGAGAATCGTATCCCTGAAGAATCTGTACCCTCGGCTGAGAATCTGTATCCTGAAGAATCTGTACTTCGGCTGAGAATCCGTATCCCTGAAGAATCTGTACTTCGCTGAGAATGTATCCCTGAAGAATCTGTACCTCGGCTGAGAATCTGTATCCCTGAAGAATCTGTACCTTCGGCTGAGAATCTGTATCCCGAAGAATCTGTACCCTCGGCTGAGAATCTGTATCCCTGAAGAATCTGTACCTTTGGCTGAGAATCTGATCCCTGAAAATCTGTACCTTCGGCTGAGAATCTGTATCCTGAAGAATCTGTACCTTCGGCTGAGAATCTGTATCCCTGAGAATCTGTACCTTCGGCTGAGAATCTGTATCCCTGAATTGTGACGAGGAGTCTCATACGAATAGATTGCAATGGTCATGATGAAAGTTGATTATGAAAGTGCCAAACGTGGCAATGAGGATGTGCATGTCAAAATACGATCAAAGTGTATGTAGGAAATTGTCCAAAACAAGAAATTGTTGAAAGAGGTGCCAAACGTGGCAGTGTTTGAAGAATAATCTGTTTAATGAAAAGGAAAGCGAAATTATCATTTCCTGACCATGACTTCGGACTTGTAATTTATCTCTAGGAGATGAACATGCCATCGGTGGGGTATGGTGTATGATGTAAAGGTAAGGGCTATGTGGGCCTGTGGTGTTTGATGTGGAGGTAAGGGCTTATGCGGGCCGGTGGGTGTGATGGTGGTGGTGATGTTGAGCTCTGGGTTCCAATTGGTGTTGTCATAGCAATTGTTGGAACCAACAATTGCCCCCAGTATTTTTCCCTTAAGAAATCTGAGCTAGAGTTCATGGCATCGATCGTTCCGATCGATTGCCCCAGTATTTCTTTTATCAAACGTGCGAACGAGTCTCGTACCTCACAGGGTCAGGGCTTATTTTTTATGTGGTGCTTCCTAACCTACACTCGGCGTGTTTGGTGCTTGCACTCGTTCCTCACCTACAGTCACAACTTCAAGACCATTGAATTTGATATTTGATGGATTACGCATTTTATCTGTTACTTTCACGTGATTGGACGCACAACATCAAGTCGGAAGTCTTTAAAGCTTATAATGTGGTCACGGGGTGTGATGAAGGACAACGGGACCATGGAGGGATATTGAGGTATGTGGAGTTAAGTGGGTGACCAAAGCTGCAACTTGCGTCTTCTCTCAGATTCATTCCTTGTCTTGAAGTCGTCTAACTGCTTCATGTTGACGTTTTTTTTGAGCTTCGGACTGGATTTGAAGTTGTCCTTTACACCATTCTCTTTTCGTCTTTTGGATTTCTTCGAGGCACTTCGGTTTTGCCTCTTTGTTTGATCCTTTCTTGACTTGCCTTCGGGGTTCTTGTTTCCAGGTTTTGAGTTTGAGAGCTATTTGTGATGTGAGCTCTTTGGATCTGTCACTCTGGGACCATTTACGGATCACTTCGTCATGTCGATAGCGTGTTGTTTTTTTGAACTAATGAGATGTTATCTGAGACTCAAGCTCTCGCTTCCTTTGGTCACCGGGTCGGACATCATCACTGGCTGGGTTATTTGTGGAGTTCACAATATCGAAAAGGGATATATAAAGGCTCAGCGGGGGTGCTAGGGTTTACATCGGGGTCACAAGCTTTTGGCTATGTGGTGCTGTACCTAGGTGCTTCGTCATCCCTGATAGTGTGTATCCGCTCTTTTACTTTTCGCAGGTCTAAGAGTAATTTACAAACGATCTCCTTCGGTCAGAGTTATGCCATTTTCCTCACCTTTGAACGTGGCCTCCCCTGAGTCGTGTAAAAATGACACGCTCGTTCACTCATGGTTTTTCCACTCAAGACACTCTCGCGAGATTTTCACTCGGAAACTCGTTCGCACATTTAAACAAAAGATAAAAGATGACAAACTAAAACTAGATTGCCCCCAGTATTGATTTTGGGGTTTGTGACAACAATTCAATAGATGTGGACCTTGAACCTCTTTGTGGGTTGTGGTGTTTGGTTAGGCATGTTCAAATTTTCAGAAACAAAATGCAAGTCTTTGTATTCCATTGCATAGTCAGAAAATGATTACTTCGTGATCCTTGAAAGTAAGTGCTCTTTTTTTTAGTTTTTCGAATAATGAATAATGCTTTGTACAAAATTATGAAAATGGAACTATTTTTATTCAACAAAAAGAAAATGTTGAAATTACAAACTCAAGAAAACTACGAAAATGATCAGGGAAATAACTACTACAAAATTTGAAGACAACTAAACAAGAAAAGAAAGCATTTAATGAGAAACAAAAAAAAACAACATTTCTGATGATGCTTGGGCACGGCGTGCTGCGCTCTCCACCATGTTTCTTAGAATTGGAGCCCTGGTCAATTAGATCCTGATTCTGTGTTGTAGGGCCCTGCAGTGGGTGTCGTGACCGGGCAGCTGATGGAAGTGACAAAATTGATTAAGATCCTTCCCCAAATGAGTAGTTCCTGGCCTCAGGGCGAGCAGTTGCATCGGATATCTTCCTCGAAGCTCTTCAAGTGCTTGTCTTGGTGTTCGACCGATGTCTGTAAACTCTCTCTGTCGAGAATTTCCGTCGGGGTGGTTCTACTGTCCCAACGCTCCAACCAGGTCCTCTTGACTGTCGATCACTGTCTTCCTCATGTTGCCTGGTTCTCTTGCGGGTGCAGCTTTGGATGCAAGTTGCTGCTCCTGGTTGCCTAATCACTTTCATGAGTTTTGTAGCAATTTCTTTGACATTCCCCTTCGATCCTCGGACCCTAATGGAGCCAACTTCAATGCAGTCAAAAAGGGTGTTGTAGAAGCCTGTCCACTAACTCATCCCGAGCTTGACGTTCGGACTCGAGGGAAAGAGCCTTTGCTTTCAACTCTTCGATAACAGCAACATAGTTAGATTCCACGCGTCCATGGCAGCACTCTGCCTCTGCTCCATAGCTTCATGGTGGCCATGTCTTTTGTTCCAAATTGCGAGCTGGGCTTCCATGTCGATTGGACCGCACTTAGGACTTGAGTCTACCTGTGTCCAGGTGTCCATTATTAGCTAACAAAAGGAAGTGGGCTGAAACATGACGCTTCACAAGATAGATCGAAACAGACTTAGGCTGAAAGCAAGTGAGCTAGGATACCCAGAGAATTACGTGTCTGGGCCGGAGTATCTTTCAGACTATGAATTGGAACTTTGACTAAAATCTAAACAGATGGCTTTGATTGGGCCTGAGAGTGACACCTAGATCTAGGGTTTGGGCTAGGGCCCGAATAAGAAGTCTACCTATCTAGAATGAGCCTTGGGCCTGAATGTGTTTGGGCTGGAGTAAAGCACATGGGCTGGAATGTCCCTAAATCACAAATGGGCCGAACTTTCTTGGGCCAGAGAAGATGGTTGCTAAGTAGAAAAGATTTATTTTCAGAACTTGTGGGTTATTTCAAGTTCAGGTGGATTTCTTTTTTATGGGCCTAGAACTGATTGGATAATTCAAATTGGGCCAGAAGAGAAATCGCCTAAGTCTAAGCTTTTGGCCGAAGCCTGATGACTCACATATTAAACCAAACAGGACCTCTAGGCCGCAAACAAGAGGAGCCGCCAATTCGGGTTGGGCTAGGTTAATGTAGGAGAAGTTCCTATCAATCTCTAGGCTGGGTAATGGGCCGATCATACAAGCAAACAAGGCCCACACAAATTCAACATGTCCTCACTAGACGTTTAAATCAAACCGGGTATGGATCGATGAGAGGTGCTTAGGGCATGGGCCCAGGTCACCTCAAGGAATAGGGCTTGCACGCTATTCTCTTTGGGCTTCCCACTTTTTTCACATCACCTGAAGTGTGCGTCTACTCGGGTCTTTGACTGACCAAACAATGGGCTAGGTAAGGATACTGTCAGGAAAATGCTTGGGGCTAAAGCCCAGGTATTAAGGGGGTGGTTAGATGACACCCTCCTCTTTTCCCCCCCTTATTCACATCACCTAAAAGGAATAGTCCCTGACAGGGGACCCTCAAACGGGTCCCGGGTAAAATCAGTTTTGCATGGACCCTCGCTCCACATGATGCAAAGGTGCAAATTAAAGTGCGCACAAAAGTAAACAAACAAGTAATAAGCCATAATAAATATTTTTGAGTTAAGCCCTCTTTCTTAAAATTAAACAGGTTAAAATTAAGAGTTTGTCCCCAGCGAGTCGCCAGTCTGTGAGCCTCGATTTTTAAACCCTATCCTGTGTTGGTTAAAGCTGATTAGGATCTAACCGGGTTTTAGGTCCACTTATAACCTAAGGTTAATAACTATGTCATATAACAATGATTATTAAAACCTAAGCTAGCTCACTGGAACCTATTATTAGCCCACCTAATTTTAACCTAGATCAAATTAGGAAAGGAGAGTTCGGGTTCGGGGGCTTGATATTCGACTTAATTAGGGTTCAATTACTTTCATTACCCCTAGAAGTCGTTTTTTCCTCTACTTAGTTTAATTACGGCTTATTACGAGTCGTTTAACCTAAGTGCGCGCTTCTGTTTTTTTTGTTTTTTAGCATTTTTTGACTGAAAATAAAAGTGAAAGTTGAATTACCTAAACTAGTGTTTTGAAGGCAGAATTAGGTCAAATTTTGTTTTCGTCCGTAGCCACGGACCTAATGTCCATACCACGGACCCTAGTTAATCTATGTGAAAATAAAAGTCGAATTAAACAGAAAACAAAATTTGAGAAGTCCGGGGCACGGACAGGACGTCCGTAGCCCGGACATACTTTAGCAAACCAAATTTTTAAAATTTTAAAATCCCGCCGCCCGTCCGTGGGTGTCCCTGGCCACGGACACCCTCCGTGGTGTCCCGGACCATAGGTCCGAGATCCCCGGACCACCCACGGACAGGGGTTTTATGGTGGTTTCCCGAAGGTGTTTTCGGCTCAAAATTTTGCACGTGTAGCCTGAAAGGTATACAATTTCGTTAGTAATTGAAAGATTGCAGTTTGAAGTCGATTATGTACGAAACTTGACGACAAGTAACAAGGCAGAAACAAAAGTAATTAGCAATACAGAAGCTAAAAGGTTAGTTTGAACCCAAATTTGACAGAGAGTTAATAAGTCGTGGAGAGTTAAAAGTAGAATTGCAACCTGTTTTAACCTTCGAATTCAGGAGGATTCTTCACGTCGGGATTCTTCGGAGGCTCCGATGGTGCCGGTTCCGGATTGAGTTCGACCCGAGCTTCTGTTGTTGATTGTTGAAGGTGTTCTTCACGTTTTGGAGGTGGTTTGGTTTGATGTTTGATGATGTGTGTGTTGGGAGTTGAAAAATGTGTTTAGATGGTGATTTTCGGGGGATTTTTGATGTGATTTTGGTGCTTGGATGTGCAAAAACGTGAAGAGAATGAGACAGATGCCTTCTTTGAGGGTCAGTTCTTGAGGTTCTGATTTGATCATGGGATAAGGTTTCCTTATATAGGCTTCCTTAAAGATAGAAATATCCGGTAAAAACTGAGATTTACCGACGTTTTAGCTCACGGGCTTCCAAAAGGAATTTGATTATGAAATTTTACAACATGGGTAAAGGATGATATTTTTCTAAATTTTCTAAAGTGGAATCGAATTTTTGGATATTGGAATATTTTTAAATTCATTTCTCGTCAGATTCAATCAGAAATTGCTAGAAAATTATTGGAAATTCGAAAATCAAATTCCAACGCCATTATGCTTCAGACGTCATCCTCATCAAGGGTTAAATTTCAAGCATTTTGAATTGATTTGACCCTTATTTGGAGGAGAGAAAGCCTATAGGGGGCTTAAGAGCCTTGAAAAATTATAAAAATGCCCCTGAGAATGACTAAGCTGTCCCTAGTACTCTGAAATGTACCGATCGAATGGGAACCCTCGCTACTAGCCTATTAGTAGAGACTCTCTTCTGGGGGGGTTAAAATTTTGGGTATAACAGACATACAGTCCAAGGTAGGAGGCATTAAGATGGTGCGGTATGATCACCTAAATCCTAAATTATAAGATAAGTTGTTTATTCAACCAATGGAGTTAATAGCTCATTGGATAGGGTTGCTTTTGACCCGACAAAAATAAACATGAGGTAAGATGCAATCATTTCTATTTAAAGAGTGGTTTGTATTCTAAGATTAAGATAAGGTTTGAGATAAGTTGCAACCATTCCTTTTTAAAGGATGGTTTGTATTATAAGACTAAGATAAGCTACATCCATTCCTTTTTAAAGGATGGTTGTTTCTAAGGCTAAGATAAGACTAAGATTGAGGTAAGATAAGGATGGACTAATATTAAGAGGAAACATAACTTAAGGAGTTAATAATTAACTCTAATTAAGGGAACGCATTTAAGTCGTTCATTATGTTTGAACTTTGATTGTTTCATATTTGGATTGTTGTTTACCTTACTGCACTTTCTATTATGTTGTGCATCTAATCAACCTCCATGCTATCGACAATTAGTCGTCGTAGCCACGTTAGCTGGGGGCCATGAGAGGATCGTACCGGCATTCGTGCTGACCCCCTTTGGGGGCTGTTTTTACTACACAGGTGAACGTCAGGAGGCGGCCGTCACGAGAGTAAGATGGGGTACAAGCGTTACGATTAAGTGTGGCCTACGAGTTGTGCATGTACACTCGTATGACATTTTGAGTTAGTTAGATGTATAGGATGTGAGGGGATTGTAAGAAGGATATGTATTTGGTTAAGATTGGTATGTACTAATATTCGGTATATTCTGTCAGTCAGACCGTGGCAAGGTCCTGGAGTGTAATAAATTCCGCTGTGACATGTATATATATATGTTGTTAAGTTGCGAGACCACATTTGGGTTGAGATGGGGTGTTAAAATTATAAACAAATGTATGAGAGTAGACCCAAAAATCTCGTACATATAGGTTGCTTATTCCTATAACAAAATGTCTTTTAGCTTCCCAACAGCCAATGAGAGGAAATCACATGCCATAATCAAGACAAATATGATGTGTATGAACACGGATAAGTAAAGATAAATAAAAAGTATCTCTGTAGAGTGCAGAGACGCATACACACAAAAAGAGAATGATATGTTCGAGTATGATTTATGCATCACTATTATTTATGTATGTAGAACTATTAGTTATGTAAATATATAGCTATGATTTAATTTTAAAATAGTTCTATATTCTTTTCAATTTTCATCCTGAGCGATCAAGCTCAATTGTTTCAAGCATAAGTATATTAAGTTGTTTCAAGCAGAAGTATGTTTAAGTTATCAAATCTGACTTGTCAATGGTTTAGACAGAGACGTTGCCCAAAAGTGGGTTATATATGTTTAAATATCTAAGTAACGACAATGTATTCATCAAAGGATTGAAGGAGAAAAATAGAAACAAAGTGAAAAAATGACAATAAGGATGAGATAGTACACAAATAATTTAAATTGTGTAAGCTATTAGCAATTCACTAACCTTTGGATGTGTTTCAGATGACAAATGAAGTGTAGAGGCTCACGGCTCTTAAAAATGGAAAAATGAAATAAATCATAATGAGAAGGAGAATGGAACTTGAAGAAATCTGTAGACAATCCATACTGAACCCGATTCAAGCACGGCTGTAGAAAAATTGACTGCTATGATAGACTCTGGTCACTCGAGACTGCTGCTAATAATTGATGGTTTTGCATTACGTATGTTGTTTGAGTTTTTGGCAATTTGCTAGTACAATCCATTATTAAAAAACTATTTCTCAATTGATGATACTTTGCTCCTACACATGCTGATTTCTTTTGGCTATTGCAAAATAATAGGTTCTGAATTAAGGATTTAATTTCCTAGGTGGAATTCAACTTTTTATTTGGAGTTGGTTGTTACTGAGGATGCAATGTTATGTTTTTTTAACGTATATCAATCAAGTTTATTATACAATAAATGTATCATTACATACCTAATAAATTATTCTAGTGAATGAGGTTATTTACACACGGTTCACGATTCATGATCATGACAGGAAGGTAATCGCCAGAAAATGAACAGTACCCACTTTTTTGTGTAGCCAAAGTCCACCAAAGAAAGAGAAGGTCCAGTCTATAGATTGGTTGTATTGTATATGAGAAAGAAAAATACCGGAGTTCAAACATACAACGAAAGGACCTATTGAATACAAATTGGCATTTGATATTGAACTCATTATTAACTATATGCTAAAACGGCCAGCCACAACTGTAGACACCAAAAATTCTCACCCCATAACGCAAATCCTAAAATAAGAAATGAAATAAGAGGGGTCGTCTGTCTTTCTTTTTTCAAAACGTATTAGCGTGCGTGCCAAAACAAAACCATCATTTTATATCATTTTTTCAAAGCATATAAAAAAACACAATTCTTCAAAAATGAATTTCCAACGACAATCCAATTTCAAACCCGTCCCTTTTTGTTTATTTGTCTATTAATTTCTTTTTATTGTTTTTTTATAATTAGGGCATAAAGCCATTTCATTAAAATGAATGAGTGGATGGGCTGAAATCGGGCCTCATTAAAACCTCTCTAAGCAGTGTTTGCTTTTACGTTTATCATTATCATTTTTAGTATTGTTCCCATCATTTTAAGCATTTATTATTATCATTACTTTTATCATTTTACTTATACGTTACTTTGTCTACATTTTATCATTTCATGTTATATATATATATATAAATGATTTATTTTATTGATAAAATCCTTTCATCTTTACTTTGCATTCTCGTTTTTTAAACATTAGCGTTTTAGGAAGTCTATTCAATTTGAGTTATAATCTTTGTGTTATTTCTTGCATTTCCGTCTGTGTTAGTTTATTTTTCCTTCTTCATCCAGTCAAACCAGATAACCAACTAGTCAATTTAGTCATGACCCAATCTGCTTCAGAAACAAATAAGGCCCAACCTTTAAGGCCCACCCCACACCAATCTCACCAACATCCAAACTAAACCCTAGCCTCACTTCAGCTTGACAAAAAGAAAAACCCTAGTGATTCTTTACTTAACAGTTAACACCCACGTCTCCTTCTCCTTTCTTGATCTCTCGATCATTTTTTTCCTTCCATCCTAGAACAAAAACTGCAACCGTCTCCCCGACATAGCGTTCCTTCTTCATTACGTCCTTCTCACTCATATTCTCCCTCCTTTTGCCAATCTACTCATCTTCTTCACTAAAAAATTCCCAACCAGAGAACACCTTCTCGCCTTGCGATCTCGAGCAATCTCCAGTAGCCCATGTACTCGATTTCACCCATTGTTTTTACTCTTCGATGAATTTTTCCACTTCTACGTCTGGATTTCAAAAAAACCCATGCCGAAGAATCCCTTCTCCGGCCTTTGGATTGGCACTTAATGACACTGTTTTGTCGATTGCTATGTCGGTTGGTTTTCGTTTTGGGCTTGACCCGTATGCTGCTGACATTTGAGGTCGATCTAACGGCCTCAATTCCCCTCTTCGTTATCCTCTATTTGTTCTTATTTTGATTTAATACCAAGGTTTATTTTGGCTATGAATATCCATTCCAGTCTGCTTGAAGGTTTGGTTATTGCCCTTTGGTTTCCTAAACCTACGTTGTCGGCTGTGCGTAAATTGATATTTGTTCATGAATACCTAGTTGGAATAATTACTTTTCAGCATTTCACGGAGTTGGCACTTGAATTTCTTTCCTCTTCAGTTTTGTGTTCTAAGAATGGTCAGCTAGACTAAGTTGTGAGGCTGTGTTTAATTCTTGCCTGGATTCAATTCGTGTCGAGTTTCATTCATTTCTCTGTTCCTTGTTCATCTAGGTTAATTGTACCAATGGGATAAAGTTTTTCTTGGTATCCTACTGTCGGCTCTAGATTTGTAGTTAGACAAATAAGTCTTAACTTTAAGGTTAATCATCTATTTGCTGGTTAATCTATGTTTAAAATGCCAGGTTGATATTTGGAGTTGTCTGAATCTGTCTGGAACTTGGGTTTACACCCTACATGTTGTTTCACTTTTGGGGACTGGGATTTGTTGGCCATCTGTTTGACATGTTGAGTTCGACCTGTGTTGGGGGTTTAACCTAATGGCAAGTGTACCGGTCGATTATAGCAAGTTTAAATCTCGGAGTATTCCATGAGTATCGAACCAAGGGAGGTGATGTCTAGTTTAATTTTTACTCACACACAAAACAAGAATAATATAAAATATAGGAAATTGGGGGTTTTTATATGTGATAGTGAATGCTGTAAAAGAGATCGATAAATAATAAATAACAGGTAAATAACTGATTTGAATTTGATTGATAAGGGTAAATTCCGGTTTACTACTTCTCCCTAGATCTGCAATTTCTTTCCCTAAGTGATTTCTATAAAATTCTGAATAAAACCCTAGAATAAAGGCAATTCGCATCCGGTCTCCCGCTCAACGAATTCTAATTAGCAAATACCGAATACTAACTCTCGTTATGAATCCACTTTTACTAATTGCTTTAAGTTTAGTCTAGATTAATGGTCAGCTAGTGGTTTAGAGGAATTACCATCTCTATACTAACCAGTTCTTTCCCTGTAGTCAATTGATAGCCGCAGTTCTCACTTATAGGCTAACAAACTGATAAACTCAATAATTGATCAGATTAAAGAAGATTTAGGAATTCATAAGGGAAAAGAACTTCATTCTATTGTACTGTAGAAAATCACAAAGGTTCGGAAATAATTAATCTAGGGATACATAGTAAACCAAAATTAAAAGTGACTACTCAGCCATGGACATCATAACAATGCTCAATTTAAATAGAATAAGGATAGAGGGATTTTGCAGAAAAACTGATTTTAGAGGCTGTTGCCGATTCCGCGGTTTCCTCTTCTGTTTGTGTCACGTCCGGGTAGCCTAGGGTCGGACGTCGATCCGGACGCACGAAGTTGGTCTATCCGGATCCGGACGTAGATCCGGACGTGGCTAAATGAGGAGCGCGAGCAGGTTTCTCGTCTGTGACTGAGGGTGACGGATTTATGAGGAAAAATAAGTGAATGAAGATGAAAGATTGATCGTAAATGGGGAAACAGTCTGGAGTGAGAGGATGAGAGTGTATTGTGTAGACGAGAGTGTCAGGTGCCAATGAATTAGGAAATGAACGAGAGTTTAAATAGGTGTGAAAAGTAAAAATAGGGATTAGTGGTGAGTTGGGTAAAATTAATTGAGCATGGGCTAAACTTCTGCAGCTTTCGGCTGATAATTGCGACGAAAGCGTAATTATCAGCTCGATCTTCTTTTTATTTTTCGTCTTTGTGTGACATCCGGATCTGTGTCCGGATCCGGACGTGAGATAGAGGTTTTGGGTCTGCATCTCGTGTCTTGTCCGGCTTTGTGTCCGGATCCGGACGCGTTCTTTAACGGCCGTCCAGATTTGCGTCCAGGTAGGTTTGGCCGGACGTGGCCAATTTTTGCTTATTTTTCCTGATTTGTTCCCCGTTTGTTGCGTTGTAATCCTTATGACATTAAATCTTCATTTCCATGGGTTTTTCCAATATTTAACACATATAATGCGTCAATTCATACCAAAACATCAATCTCAGGAAAAACGCATAATAAGTAGGAAACATTGCCTAAACTGTTGTAGATTATAAGGTAATTAAACCCTAAAAAGCCTATATGTTTCACACTTATCAACTTCCTCAGACTTAAGCTTTTGCTCGTCCTCAAGCAAATAATGAATAAGAATATCTCTAAAGCTGTCAAATAATCTCAAGATCAAATAAGTGCAGAGGGAAATCAAGCAAAGTGACAAATGAAAGAATAATCTTGCTCTTTAGAGGCAGGTTTTCATAAACAGTGAAAGAAGAACAATTTTATAAAAGCATAGAGAAACTAGACTGTAGAAAACAAGTTAGATTAGCCTGGGACTTTCCACCAATTTTCATTCCTCTAATAATTGGATGACAAGGGGTGTGAAGTAATGCCTTATTCCGTCATACCTTTCAACACCACGTACTCATGATCACAAGCAAAAATTTAAATGCAATTATCTTTTTCGTAAGCGAAAACATTCGTCTTCAAGAATTATGTATAAAACAAACGAATATTTAAGATTTGCAGAGTTATTCCGTAACCCAGACTTTTCTCTCTATCCTTGAAATGGTGTTGGGCCAACTATCCCAGATCCTGAGACCTTAGGTAGATATGTGTTAAGGCACCCTTAAGACTGAATAACCGGATAGACGATGCCTGCTATTGTTAGGAAAAAAAATTTTGATCAGCGAAGTACCTTGCCTTATCCTTTTCATTCCAAACATTCACTTTATTTCCAAAATCTCAGGCTAAAATAATCCGGTTTCCACAACTAGCTAATCTATCTGATTTCAGTGAAAAGAGAGTATTTTTCAATAAAACTATTTATCCAAACCTCATCAAGCAAAACGATTCTTACGGTTTTCACTTGGTTTAATTTCAAACACTCCTGCAATTATTTCATCTTATTTATCGGTGTGCACAAGCATTAGAGCAGCAAAAAGCAAGTGTGAAAGTTCTTACTATGTGTGAGATGTGAACTAAGATAATACAGCGACTAAAGAAGTGAACGAAAACTCAGATTAAACTCAGGAACACGTATCGCCCTCGATACACAATATGCACGTGGTAAGATCACCACACAACCTATACACGAGATCTAAATTCTCCACATGTTAAGAGAACAATCTACTCTTAACACCTAACTCTCAGTATGAGCTTCGGAATACCAAGAACGTTTCAGTATGAAACAGATCTTTACCACCACGGCGTATAGCTCTCTCTTGTTCACCCTATCTTTTCTGTGCTCTCTGAATCGTTACCCTAACCCTAGAATTACTGTCTCATTATATAGATATCGTAACAATTGATTTACAACTCATAAGCTAACGATTTTATTTATCTTTAACAGATATATAAAATCCTACTCAAGATATTCTATCTTCTATCTTTAATTCCTCGGTTTAGGGCTGGCGCGCTGCTTCCAATATTGTCTGTTAATTCGCGTTAGTATGGAACTGAGTTTGCCGATCAAAACGACATCAACAAAGTGCAACATTAAAGAACAACTAGCATGTTTTCAGGGAAAGGTCTTTCCTTCCTCAAACTTAAGAGGAGCAATGTCCTCATTGGTCATAAAAGAAATGCAAGTAAAAGACCTTTCAAAACATGCCATACTCATGATAGATGCATTTGCAATAATTAAACCTCAACGCAAGAAAGGCGGAACATCAATATGTTAAATTAGGAACTGAGACTCCCCTGGTGTCATGGATTTAGGAAGATGTTCTTCCTCACAATTGAAGCTTTGTAGGGGTCGAGATATTCCTCACGTAGTCGCTGACAAAGTTCTTATTGTGCAGAGTAAAAGTTGCTAGTTTTCCACTGGCATGTATGATCACAGAATAAAGTGCATTAACTCGAACGATAGGGAATATTTGAATTGCATGATCAATGTTAGAGAAAGAATACTCCCCAGAGTTCTAGCTTAGCAGACGTTTGAGAGTAATGTGGTTCCATTTCCTGTAATTATAGCCGTTGGTTTCGCAGTAGAGTTGACACATAAATAAATCATTTAAGAACGCTGCACTGATAAGAGAACCAGGAAATTTAGCATTTTAGAATTAGAACACTGCCAAAGATAAATATTACCACTGCATCTGCTAGTCTCTTGTTCAACGTTAGTCTCAACAAACAAAAGTAAAACAATTTAAAATAAAAGTACGGAAAAACAAATAAAATAAAGAAAGCAATAAAGATGTGATGGCCGTTAATGAGGTGGCGGTTGTGGCGGAGCTCCCGCACCCATCCTGTCAAGGAGCATCTGCAGGAGCTAGCTAGTTTGGGCCTGCTGTGAAGCTGTCTCTCTCTGAACTGCATCACTACGCTCAAAGCGCTGTAGGATCAGGGCCTGGGTGTCTCAAAGAGTAGTCTGCTTTGTCTGGAGGTGCTGCTGAGTCTGGCGTATGTCATCGATATGTCCCTCCATGCGCACCTGGCGCTGCTGCACATCGCCAACCTGCTGCTGCACATCCCCAAACTGCTGCTCCATCCTCTGCTGCTATTGTATTATGGAGTCCATCAGAGCCTGCATCTCTGGCGGGATGCTAATCACTGGAGGGATAGGAGGCTCCATGGCTGTAGTAGGTGTCATAGTAGAGCTAGAGCTCGGAGATGTACCAGCGGACCCCAGGCCAAAGCTGCCCTTCACCCATCTGCCGTCATCGAGACATAAGAACCCCCATCTCCTGAAGGTCTATAATGTGATGGGTCTGTCGCCCTCCCGCATCTCGACACCGGTAAAGACGTCATCGGGGAGTGTGGTGGATAGAACATGCTGGATGAAGATGGGGATGATAGGGGTAATCTCCTTCTTCTTCATCCTCAGATACGTCACCACCTTGTGCAGCTGCCGAAACATCACGAAGGGGAGGGAGACCTGCTGAGATGGTGGAGGTGGTGCAGCTAGGAGATAGTTGAGTAGAACACAATCCTCGTCATAAGCATCATTTCCGGCATGAGGCCGGATCTGATGACTGAGGATCTCTGCTATGAGCCTCTGTAGAAGGGAGGGGAGGGTAGCGTATGGGAGTACGGTCTTGTTCTCTTCACCCCGTCGGCGAGTAGTGCTCCCGACCTCTTGTACCCATCTTGAAATACCCCGAACTTAAACATAAGGATTAAAATTAATCTAATACGTATTTAAGGACCTAATGGTACCTAATTAATACTAGTAAGGAAAAATAAATCCAAAAGAAATAAAGAAACGCTTAAAAAGCGGAAACACTAAATAAGCGTTAAATAACCATAGGAGGTATGAGACCTCGGTTAGAGTATTATATGGATTCTAAAGGCTTAACAAGGCCTAAATATTATATGGGAACGACTCCCGAAGAAAACGAATCCTTAAAACGGATTAAAGCCACTAACGAACCTTAAAGCGCGTTTTTCAAGGTAACCGGGAAAACGTGACTTTAAGCGGGTCAAATAGACTCGTAACAATTTTGGTCAACTAAATAATCATTAATAAATATTAGTGAAGCTTTAGAACCAATAAAATCAATAAAACGAGAAGTTAGTAAAAATTGTCAAAAACGGGAAGTTGTGGGGTAGAAACGTAAATAACACAAACTTATGTGTCCAATATTGTAAATAGAATTTTAGAAACCCATATGGGTCTGTGTGTGTCCGATTTGGACCTCCCCTCACACTCCCTCACACACTCCTCTCTTATACACTAACAAACAAAATAACAAACAACCCCACTCACCTTTATTCTCTCTCTCCTCCCTATTCTCTCTTCTCTCACGTACCCACTCCCTCTCTTTTCTCTGATTCCCTTCTTCTTCCTCCTCCAGCGACAACAATGGGGAAAGGGAAACACTCACCAAAAACCTCACTTCTCTCCTCTTATTGAGTGCCCATACTTGCTCCAAAAATTATAAAACTACACCATTAGAATCCCCTCATCAAGTAGAGCATTCCTATCTTTTCAAAATTCGAAAAGGAGCACTTTCATCTCCATGGGTATGGAGCATTTGGAGCTTCAAGACTACCACTAGAACCACCTTGTTCTCCTTGTTCTAATGAGGTAAAAATATTCTTAAAAACTTCATCTTTTTCTAGCCTTATGGGCAAAACGAAAATTTAGCTAAACCCTTGTTTGGTTCCTTTTGTACCTAGCCGATTTTGGCATCTTGGTGGAGTTGGAAACTTGTTCTTGAACCACTCCAAGCTTCATTTACACCCTTGCAAGGTAATGATAATTCTAAACCCTAAAACCTACTTAAAGCTTAATAATAGCTAGGGTTAGTTTTTAGTGTATTGAAATGTGTATGTATATGGGTTGTAGAGTAGAGAATTTGTGTTGGCTAAACCGGTGGAGAAAGAGAGGAAGGAAGAAGAAAGAAGGAGAAAGAAAATCTAGAGGAGAAACAAGGTAAGAATGCTCTTTTGTGTAGCTTGGTAATGAGTAATGTAACAGATTTTTAGAAATGAAAATGTGTATTGTAAAATGGCAATGTATTAGTAGTGTAATGTGTAGAAGAATATAAGTATCTTGAAGCCTTAAAAGACATTTAAAAACTGTCACAATTGGATTGGGAATGAGATGTTGAGTGCAGGAATTTTTAAGAGTGTTTTAGTATTGGAATCGTGTATGGGACCTTGTATATTGTTTTTGTGTGAAACAGGTGAAATAAGTATTGAATTGTGAACTAGGATATGTGGTGAGAGTGTAAAAATATAGGGGAGGTTATGGCAAATTTTTGGTAGGAAATGTACACTTATGGATGACTTGGTGAATGGGAGAACCAAGGTGTGTATTGGAGTTGGTAGACATGTTTAGTAGTGATGAAGAGGTAGTTGTAGTATGAGAAACAAGAGGTGTGAAAATCTATAGCAAAAGGGTATAAGGATGTATGGAGAAGTTAGAAAAAATTAGTGTGTAAGAATTGGTAAAAAGAGTGTTGGACTTGGGTATAGATATTGTAGTTGTTGGAGATGTATTTGTGATGCTAGGAGTGACATTGGTAGAGGAAGTATTGAATGGTAGAAGTGAGTTAGAAATCTGTAGCATAGGTAAAACAAAAACTGTTACATTGGTTGGAAAAGAAGTGAGGAATTTGGGTAGGATTGATTGATGGATTTAGTAAAGAATTTGGTGGATGAACTAAGGTAATTTGGAGGGCCTAGGTAGTGTTCAAACATGTGGGATTACATGTAAGAAGATTGGAGAAACAATCGATAAAGTATAGAACTGAAAACAGAAATAAAAATGCAAATACTGGGCCGGACCGACCTTGGGACCGAACTTGCAAGATCGGTCGAGCCAGATTTACAAAGACGGGAAAGCTTCTGGAATGGACCGAACTTGCGACCGGACTTGCAAGTTCGGTCGGACCAGAGAAATTCTTCCGTCTGTAACCTACTAGAATGGACCGACCTTGCGACCGGACTTGCAAGGTCGGTCGACGCAAAATTTGTCCGTCTTGTAACTCACTGGAATGGACCGACCTTGCGACCGGACTTGCAAGGTCGGTCGACGCAAAATTTTTCCGTCTTGTAACTTACTGGAATGGACCGACCTTGCGACCGGACTTGCAAGGTCGGTCGAGCTAAATTTTCCGTCTTGTAAGCTACTGGAATGGACCGACCTTGCGACCGGACTTGCAAGGTCGGTCGGGCTAAAATTTTCCGTTAAGTAACTCACTGGAATGGACCGACCTTGGGACCGGACTTGCAAGGTCGGTCGGCCCTGGAATTTTCACCCGATGTAGCCTACTGACTTGGACCGAACTTGCAAAGTCGGTCGCAAGTTCGGTCGGGTCAAAACTTACAAAAAAAAAAACTATAAGACTATGGTTAGTATATGTATGTATGTAATGTATACCCACCTATACATATGTACATATATAGGTAAGTAAACCATGTTAAGCAATGAAAAGTAAGTAAATAAAATGTAAGTATAAGAATGTGAAACTTAGTAAGTATGAGTTAGGGAAGCGTAAGGGTAACCGAATTAAATTAATGATAGTTAGATTAATTATTCGGTTGTATGTATATCATAGGATTTGAATTGTGAACAACGGAGGAACGTTGGGATACAAGTACAACGGTGAAAGGTATGATTTCTTCATGCCCTGTATCCAATCTGGTTACCCCGATTTGTGTGCTTATTTGACCACCTAAATAAGATAAATGCATGAATCGGACTATATTGCACTTACCTGTGCTTGACTTATGTTGTGCTTGATATTTACTGTCTTGAGCACTAGTTTGTATAATTCATGAAATATATGAATGGTGATGTATGGTATTCGAACCTCGTATTGTACTTGTGTAATGTATTGCACCTCGTATGTATGTGTATATGTGTAGTGTATTATTGTGGCTTGGATGTTGACTTGTGCTGATTCCTAACTATCTAACTCCTAACTTAAGTGAGTAAATTGGAATGAGTACAAGTCCGATATAGCTTCGGCCACGCGTGAGGATGCGGAGTCACAAAGAGGTTGGCGGCAATTCCTGACTCTTAAACTGGTCCGCGGCCCAAATCCCTTAAATGGGTAGCATCCCGGATTAGTGAGTCAAGTAAATCCCGGAGGTGGGACGGTGTAGTCCCAGGGCCGGAGGTCCCGACGACTTAACTTGAGTAAGAGTAAGAGTAAGTAAGTATGGATCCGTAAGTATGTATGAGTATGTATGCGTATGTATGAAGTAACGAGTAAAAGAGTAATCTCCACCCGATTAACCCGGGTGGAACAATGAATCTAACAAGAACTGTACTTGTGTATGTAGTAAGTATGTGTATTCGGAAAGGTAAGTGAGTATTGAATGGTTATATCGTAATCCTTGTATGTAATGAATTGTATGTATGTATGTTATGTAAGTATTATTATACTGTGTGTAAGAGCATGTATGCATGTATGCTTGTATGAAAATGAACCGCATGTATTCGACCAAGTGGTCGGCGTACCTCACTAGTACGCGGGGTATGCGGTTATCATGCTCGGCGAAAGCTGACCCCTTCGGGGGACATTTTTAGTGTGCAGGTACCCGAAGCGAACATGGTCAAGGAAGAACCGGAGGCACACACCCTTGTACTTAGAAAGTAAGTAGTTGTGAGAAAATGGGTAGATGTAGACTCTTAGAGAGTATGTATGAACTTGGAAGAGGCATTATAAATGTATAAGGATCCTAGTAGACTCGGTTAAGTATATTGTATTGTATGGATTATGGAGGAGTAAGTATTGAATGGAGCATTGTTGTATTTGTTGATGAATGGAGTATATATTTTAGATGTGTAGTACTCGGGATTCCGGTCCATCAGACCGATGCTGTAAGCAGTAATGGTAGCCTTGTTAGCCACGTGGGTGGCTAACGGCATTGTATCACCCATTGTATGTAAGTAAGTATCCGCTGCGTATATCTGACGTGTAAGGAGATTAGACGGTAAGCATGTATTAATGGTAGGGGTGTTACACATCTAGTTTTACTATGCCTAAGCTCACCCTCCGTAAAATCTAAGTGTGCCGCCTCATTATCAGGTAGGTTTAAAATAATGCTGAAGACCTCAGGGGTTACCTCGACAGGGAAGTAGTGCACATAAGAGGTGATGACGTTTGTCGTGTCGCTCACCTTAGCATTTGCGTAGAACTCCCGTACCAAAGACTGGGAGAAGAGGCCCTCGCCCATGCGCAAGATACCGTCTATGCCGAACCCAACAAAGATATCTCCGAGCCTAGTAGCAGATGACGCCTCTGAGGTGATGCGCTGCTCTATGACAAATGCCCCGCCTTGGTCGAACCAGGCACGGGCGGCAGCGGAGATGAAACCATCAGGGCGAAGTGTAAAAGGGGCTGGAGCTGACTGATCATCTAGGTGTGGATCTCTAGAAGAAGATCCCGTGCGTGTGGCACCTCCACCTCTAGTTCTAGCCATCTATACGATAAACAAATGCGTTAAGAAGCCAAAACAACATGAAGCAGTAAAGAAGCAAAAGACACACAAATACCCGAAAATGATCGAGCAGCAAGTTCTATTTAAAAAAATTCTTGCACATAGTCAATCCACGAGAATCAAGGCTTTAAAACATCTAAACATAGCAAAAAAATAGCATCAAACAGTAGAACATAAACCTAGAAATCAATTTCACAAAAAATTGTAAAATTTGTGCATGTCCGGATCTACGTCCGCGTGTCCTGGGTCAGACGCAAATCCGGACGTACTCAGGAACCCTAATGATCGCGCCGCGAACAGAGGGCTCGAAGTTTCCCCAAATTCACACAAACCCTATACAAATTTCACAGATTTTGTACTTAAATCATCTAATTAACCACATAAACGACGCAAACTACTATCTATTCTATCAATGGTGTCGAAATTTGGAGTTTGAAGGCAATGGATTTTTGAAAACCAAAAACAAAATTGCAAAAACCTGTTTGGTTGCGGGTGAGGATGACGACGGCGAGGTATGGGTTAGGCGGCACGGCGGTGCTCCTGGTGTCGCCGGCGGTGTTGGGCGAGAACGGTGGTGGTTGGTGTTGTTGGTGGAGGAGGTTAAGGTAGAAGAAGAAAAATGTCGGGTTCGAGTGCGCTAATGGAGGAAGAAGAAAGAAAAGAAAGAAAAAGAAAAGAAAAGGACATCGCGCGTTTAGTTAAGTCCGGCTGTGTCGTCCGGATCCGGACGCAGTAGGGTTTGCACGCGTCCGGTTTTGCTTCCGGCTAAAATTGGCCGGACACGTTGAAATCTGTTTTTTTTAAGAATAAAAAAATACTACTCTAAAACACCTCATTGGATTTGAAAATAAAAATGAAATATTACCAAAAACAATCAAGATTTGACAAAAATAAAACAAGCACAAGAAATGCAGAAATGAAATAGCAACAGTGTTAGAGGACTCCCTGATCCGTAATGAACAATGCTGTGATTCCCCCACACTTGAGTTTTGCTCAAGTGTTGCAGCCTGGTTGCAGTATCACCATGAAGAGTTCATCTGAAAAGAAAAACACCAGAAGCAACCAAAACTACAATACGAAGTTAAAAAGTAATAGACCACAAAACCAGAAAAATAACTACAAAAAGAAATTAAAACTAAAATGAAAAACTAACAAAATAAAATATAGCACTGGGTTGCCTCCCGGCCAGCTTCCCTTTTTACGGTCTTTGGCTAGACCATGGTGCATCAGTTAGAAGAATCGGGATCCAGGAGCCAGAGTGTTGAGTGAACCATATCAACATCGCTCCCTTGGTACAACTTCAGCTGTGATCCATTAACCTTGAATGCTTCCCCTTTCTCGTTGACCACACCAATGACTCCATAAGGGGAAACAGTTGTAACTTTGAATGGACCTGACCAGCGAGATTTCAGTTTTCCCGGAAATAGTTTCAGTCTGGAATTGAACATTAGCACTCGGTCACCAATCTGAAACTCCCGTTGCACAAGCAATTTATCATGCCATCTCTTAGTCCTTTCCTTGTAAATCTTGGCATTTTCATAGGCCTCCTCTCTGAATTCATCCAGTCCACAAAACTGCAGTTTCCTTTCCTCACCAGCCTTCTGAAGATCACAATTCAGAACTTTAAGTGCCCAAAAAGATTTATGTTCCAACTCTACCGGAAGATGACAAGCCTTTCCAAAAACCAACTTGTATGGAGACATTCCCAAAGGCGTCTTATAAGCTGTCCGGTAAGCCCACAAGGCATCATCCAATTTCATAGACCAATCTTTACGGGATGAACTAACAGATTTCTGTAGAATCCACTTGATCTCCCTGTTAGTAACCTCAGCTTGCCCGTTGGTCTGTGGATGATAAGGTAAGGATACCTTATGTCTCACTTCGTACTTTTGCAACAAAGCCTCAAACTGCTTGTTACAGAAGTGAGATCCTCCATCACTTATGATTGCCCGTGGTACACCAAACCGAGAGAAAATGTGTTTCTTCAAAAACCGCAGCACAACCTTTGCATCATTAGTAGGCGTAGCCACTGCTTCAGCCTATTTAGTCACGTAATCTACAACTACCAAAATGTAGAGGTTCGAATGTGAAGAAGGAAACGGCCCCATGAAGTCCATCCCCCATAAATCAAATGGCTCAACCTTCAAGATGAAATTCAAGGGTATCTCAAGCTTACGTGAAAGGTTACCTTGGCGCTGACAGCTATCACATGTGGACACAAATGTATGGCAGTCTTTATGCAGCGTCTTCCAAAAGAAACCGGCCTCCTACACCTTAGCTGCTGTCTTGGCTGGCCCGAAATGTCCTCCAGGTTCTCTTGAATGACAGTGGACAAGGATGTCACGTGTTTCAGTCTCCGGGACACACCGATGAATAATCCCATCACCACAAACCTTGAACAAAAATGGATCATCCCACCAGTAATGCTTAACAGTAGAAACGAATTTCTTCCGCTGCTGATAAGACATCTCTTGTGGCAAAATCTGCTTAGCAAGGTAATTCGCAATATCGGCATACCAAGGATCCTCCTTACAACCAACTGCATACACCAGCTCATGAGGGAAGTATTCATTAATTGGTATACCGTTATCAGGAACTTGCATCCGTGATAAATGATCAGCAACTCCGTTCTACACTCCGGGCTTGTCTGTCACCTCAAAATCAAACTCCTGAAGGAGTAGTATCCATCTGATCAACCGGGGCTTAGCATCAGCTTTCTGGAACAAGTACCTCAAAGCAGAATGATCAGTATGTACGATGACTTTGCTCCCGATGATGTATGGTCTGAACTTGTCACAAGCAAAAATAATGACCAACAACTCCTTCTCTGTGATGGCATAATTCCTCTGAGCGTCATTGAGTGTCTTGCTGGCATAATAAGTAACACGCAGCACCCTCTCATGCCTTTGACCGAGAACTTCTCCCATAGCAAAATCGCTCGCATCCTACATGATCTCGAAGGGTAAGGACCAATCAGGAGCAACGACAACAGGGGTAGTCACCAACTTTGCCTTTATCGTATTGAATGCATCAAGACGCTCTTGTGTGAACTTAAACTTTGCATCCTTCACTAGCAAATCACACAGCGGCTTAGAGATCTTCGAAAAGTCTTTGATGAACCATCTATAGAAACCCGTGTGACCAAGGAAACTTCTGACATCTTTCACAGAGGCTGGCGGTGGCAACTTCTCAATGACCTCAACTTTGGCTTTATCCACCTCAATACCCTTGCTCGATACCTTGTGACCCAGCATGATGCCCTCTTGCATCATGAAGTGGCACTTCTCCTTGTTCAGCACTAGATGAGTCTCTCTGCACCTGGCTAGAATTTGATCTAAAATGTCCAAACAAGAATCAAACGTTAGTCCAAACATAGAAAAATCATCCATAAATATCTCGATGCATTTCTCAAGATAATCATAAAATATAGCAGTCATGCATCGCTGGAAGGTAGCTGGCGCATTGCACAATCCAAAAGGCATGCGTTGGTAGGAATATGTTCCATAGGGGCATGTAAATGTGGTCTTTTCCTGGTCCTCTACAGCAATAGGAATCTGAAAATAACCAGAATATCCATCCAAGAAATAATAATATTTATGCCCTGAAAGCCTCTCTAACATTTGGTCAATGAATGGAAGAGGAAAATGATCTTTCCTAGTTGCAGCATTCAACTTCCTATAATCAATACACACCATATGCCCTGTAATAGTTCTATGAGGGACTAATTCACCTTTATCATTGGGAACTACAGTAAATCCCCCTTTCTTGGGCACTACCTATGTAGGACTTACCCATTCACTATCTGAAATAGCATAGATAATACTTGCATACAGAAGCTTGATTACCTCCTTCTTCACCACTTCTTTCATGTTAGGATTCAAGCGTTGTTGAGGTTGAATCATTGGCTTGCAATTTTCCTCCAAGTGAATGCAGTGGGTGCAGAAATTGCCTGATATCCCCTTGATATCAGCGATAGACCATCCAATTGCTTCCTTGTTCTTCCTGAGTACCTCTAAAAGTTGCTCCTCCTGCGCATGTGTTAGATTTGCAGAGATAATAACAGGTAAACTAGAGGGCTCAACTAAAAAGACATATTTCAAATGACTAGGAAGAGGTTTCAGCTCTAAGGTGGGTGGTGCTTTGATAGAAGGAATCAACTCCTTAGGTTCTCGTTCTAATCTCTCATTCTCCACATGAGCACCCCTGCGGAAAGGCCTGCCTGCTGATAAATGGAACATAACCTCAGCAATCTCTGGATCCTCATGAGCTCCATCAAAAGAATTAATTAAACACTTTTCTAATTCATCCAGTTCAGCTGGACCAAAAATATATTCCTGCATCAAAGAATCAATAGCATCCAGACTAAAACAGGCATGCACGTCAGAAGGATGTTTAGTAACCTTGGACATATCAAAAACCACCTGCTCATCATGCATTCTCAAAATACTCTTACCACCCTCAACATCAATGATGGTTCTAGCTGTTCGCATGAAAGGGCGTCCAAGA
Organism: Limonium bicolor; assembly: GCA_023374045.1. Taxonomy (NCBI): domain Eukaryota; kingdom Viridiplantae; phylum Streptophyta; class Magnoliopsida; order Caryophyllales; family Plumbaginaceae; genus Limonium; species Limonium bicolor. The sequence continues at coordinate 53,021,363 of CM041781.1, forward strand.
ACTAATGGTACTTCCTTGTCTTCCTCCATATCTAGAATCACAAAATTAGCAGGAAAAACAAAAGTACCAACAGAAACAACCAAATCTCTCACCACACCCTTCGGGAAAATAATGGACCTATCTGCTAACTGTAAAGTAATACGAGTAGGGTCACACTCCCCTAATCCAAGCTTAAGATACATGGATAAAGGCATCAAATTAATGCTAGCTCCTAAATCACATAGACCCTTACCACAGTCGACATTACCTATTGAGCATGGAATGATTGGCAAACCGGGATCGTCGAGCTTTGGTGGAAGATTCTTGCTAAGCACTGCAGAAACTTTTTCTGTCAATTGCACCATCTCCTTCTCAACTAATGACCTTCTATTTGAAAGGATGTCCTTCAAGAACTTCGCATAGATAGGCATCTACTTCAAAGCATCTGAAAAAGGAATATTAATTGTTAGTTTCTTAAAAATGCTTAGAAACTTACCAAACTTCTCGTTGAAGTCTCTCTTTTTCAACCGATTTGGAAATGGCACTGGGAGCTCAGGGACCGCCCGCCGTGATGATCGAGAAGGCTGGACAGCTTCGCCGGTCAGCTCACTATCTTTCTGTGTATGGTTACCAACTAGAGCACTTCCTGACATTGGTCCCTCAATGATCTCTACCTCTTGATCAGCAACCGTATCCTTTTCAGGTTCAGTTGGAGTGTTCTCAGCTTCAGGGATCGAAGGATCAAGCTGCCTACCACTCCTCAAAGTCACTGCTTTAGCATATTCGCAAGGATTCTTCTTTGGCTGGATAGGTAGAGCCCCCGCAGGTCTATCAGAAAACCTTTCATTTAGTTGGGCAATCTGAGTCTCAAGGTGTTTGTTGAAAGCTTTCTGCTCCAAAATGAATGTCTTGTGCTCATGGTTCATGTTCTCTTACTGTTTGAGTTTCCTATTGGTCGACAAGATAAACTCCTGCATCATATCCTCTAAACTCGAACTAACACCAGCTGGCTGATTCTGTTTCTGCTGGTTCTGCATTTGCTGATTCTGATGAGGTCTCTGAAAATGCTGATTGTTCTGCTGTGGAGGCCTTTAACTATAGTTATTTCCCTGGAATCTCTACTGCTGATATCCCTGATTATTTTGATTGTTGTAGAAGTTCCCTTGCCTGTTTCCCAGATAGTTTACCTCTTCATTCTGCTGAGAGGTACACTGACACATGTTGGAACTTCTACCACAATACTCACACTGTGGAAAAGAATCGGTCACAACAGCTGCACTTGACTGAGGATTCATCATTGCGCACATCTTCTCGAATTGCTTAGACATGCTGTCCATCCTAGCAGCTAAAAGAGTGTTTGAATCTACCTCATAGATTCCAGTGGTCTTCTTTGGGAGAACCTCAGTAGCAGCCCTAGCACCTCCCCACTGATTAGCTGAATTAGTCAGTGTCTCGAGGAGCTCTTTCATCCTAGTGATTGGATGCTCCATGAGACTACCTCATGCACAAGTATCCACCAAAAGACGGCTCTGGGGATCGAGATATTTGTAGAAAGATTGCAGCACGACTTCATCTCCCTGACCATGGTGCGGTACTCTTCGAACAATACCCTTGAATCTCTCCCAAGCCTCTGAAAGAGTCTCCCCACTAAATTGCTTGAAATTGGTGATCTCACCTCTCATGGTCAGCATGCGAGATGGTGGGAAGTACTTCGCCAGGAATGTGTTTGCGAGCTCAGCCCATAAAGTGATGCTGTTAGGTGCCAAGGAATTCAACCACCCTACAGCTCTATCCCTCAAGGAGAAGGGAAACAAAGTCAGCCTTGCTACCTCTTGAGATGCCTGGGTCGAACAAGCTCCAACCAACCGTAGAAAGGATGTCAGATGAACATTTGGATCTTCTGTAACTGTCCCACTGAACTGTGGTGCATTCAAGACCATCGTGACGTAATGGGTCTTGAACTGCCACTCTACTTCTACCGGTAGTGCAGGGATCACTGTTGGTGATGTGAGTCCCTCCACATTCAGACGAGTGTAGTCATTCATCCTTCTCTCTTGGTTGTTACCGTTACCCGCCATAATACACTCTTCTTCTGGAACAAATGTATCACCTGGTGAATCCTTGATAAACACTTCTGGCTCAACTATAGAATCCAGTACTAATCCTTCACGACTTCTTCTAGTAAGTCGCTCTATCTCAAGTTCAAGCTCAAATTCAGGATTGCCTGCAGAACGAGTTGTAACCATAAACCGTAATCAGATAATTGAGAGTAATTTTGCGCAGTTGTAAAAGTGAACTCAATCGGATAAAACCAAAATAAACCAGAACCAGAAATAAGAAACAAATCGCACAAAGCTAAGAAAATGAACAAAAGAAAAGAAAAGAAAATAAAATAAAATAAAATAGGGATAAACTAAAAAGAGAAAAAACAAAACAAAAATAAATAAGAGAATACCCAAAATAAAAATTAAACTAAATAACCGTGCCTCCCCGGCAGCGGCGCCAAAAACTTGTTGGGGGTTTAACCTAACGGCAAGTGTACTGGTCGATTATAGCAAGTTTAAATCTCGAAGTATTCCCTCAGTATCGAACCAAGGGTGGCGATGTCTAGTTTAATTTTTACTCACACACAAAACAAGAATAATATAAAAATACAGGAAATTGGGGGTTTTTGTATGTGAAAGTGAATGCTGTAAAAGAGATCGATAAGTAATAAATAACAGGTAAATAACTGATTTGAATTTGATTGATAAGGGGAAATTCTGGTTTACTACTTCTCCCTAAATCTGCAATTTCTTTCCCTAAGTGATTTCTACAGAATTCTGAATAAAACCTTAGAATAAAGGCAATTCGCATCCGGTCTCCCGCTCAACGAATTCTAATTAGCAAAGACCGAATCCTAACTCTCGTTATGAATCCACTGTTTACTAATTGCTTTAAGCATAGTCTAGATTAATGCTCAGCTAGTGGTTTAGAGGAATTACCATCTCTATACTAACCGGTTCTTTCCCTGTAGTCAATTGATAGCCGCATTTCTCACTTATAGGCTAACAAACTGATTAACTCGATAATTGATCAGATTAAAGAAGATTTAGGAATTCATAAGGGAAAAGAACTTCATTCTATTGTGCTAGAAAATCACAAAGGTTCGGAAATAATTAATCTAGGGATATATAGTAAACCAAAATTAAAAGTGACTACTCAGCCATAGACATAACAATAATGCTCAATTTAAACAGAATAAGGATAGAGGGATTTAGCAGAAAAAATGATTTTAGAGGCCGTTGCCGATTCCGCATTTTCCTCTTCTGTTTGTGTCACGTCCGGGTAGCCTAGGGTCAGACGTCGATCCGAACGCACGAAGTTGGTCTATCCGGATCCGGACGTAGATCCGGATGTGGCTAAATGAGGAGCGCGAGCAGGTTTCTCGTCTGTGACTGAGGGTGACGGATTTATGAGAAAAGATAAGTGAATGGAGATGAAAGATTGATCGTAAATGGAGAAACAGTATGGAGTGAGAGGATGAGAGTGTATTGTGTAGACGAGAGTGTCTGGGGCCAATGAATTAGGAAATGAACGAGATTTTAAATAGGCGTGAAAAGTAAAAACAGGGATTAGTGGTGAGTTGGGTAAAATTAATTGAGCATGGGATAAACTTCTGCAGCTTTCGGCTAATAATTGCGCCGAAAGCGTAATTATCAGCTCGATCTTCTTTTTATTTTTCGTCTTTGTGTGACACCCGGATCTGTGTCCGGATCCGGACGTGAGATAGAGGTTTTGGATCTGCATCTCGTGTCTTGTCCGGCTTTGTGTCCGGATCCGGACGCGTTCTTTAACGGCCGTCCGGATTTGCGTCCGGGTAAGTTTGGCCGGACGTGGCCAAGTTTTGCTTCTTTTTCCTGATTTGTTCCCCGTTTGTTGTGTTGTAATCCTTATGACATAAAATCTTCATTTCCATGGGTTTTTCCTATATTTAACACATATAATGCGTCAATTTATATCAAAACATCAATCTCAGGAAAAACGCATAATAAGTGGGAAACATTACCTAAAATGTTGCAGATTATAAGGTAATTAAACCCTAAAAAGCCTATATGTTTCACACTTATCAACCTGTTTGCTCCATTTGCATCGTGGACCTCATCCCTTTCCTGGCCTTTTGGGAGTTGGGGTTCACCTACTTTTAGCTTGTGATTTGCATTATCTGCCTTGTATCCTTGGCAGGGCACCTACTGCACACAACTTATACCGTTTCTGGTGACTAACATATTGCACTTTACGCTGTTAACATTTCTGCTGTCCCTTACAATGTTGATTAATTTACGCTATGCTTTGCCTCTAATTTTATGTTTTAACCGAAGTACACTTCCATAACACTTTGGACTGGACTCGGCTTGGCTTGTCGATTGGGCTTGTGGGACCATTGACTTCATGACCTCCGCATTGGGTGCACATGTTTGATTTGGTTTGGGTTGTGCGTGGCTGATGGCTGCACTGGTTTGACTTGGAGTCTGACCATGAGTTATGCTGATGTGATTGGGCTCCATGCTTCTTCATTGGGTTTGGAAATTCTATCCTTCAACCTTTACTATGATTCAATTGCCTTTGGTAGTTAATGGTCCCTTGCGCATTGATATTGGTTTGAAATCTGTTTAAGACCAGCAAATAACTTGTCCCTTTTGCACTTAGATAAGAACATGAATTGGGTTATAGTTCCCCTATGCTATAATTGTTTAGATAATTCATTCATCGGTTGGATGTCCTTATTAATTCTATCATTCTAGAGGGAGATGTATTTGACTCATCTAATTTGGTTAAGGCCTATAATATGGTCAATTTTGACCTCCAAAATTCTGCCTTGACCACCAACTTCCATTATTTACGATTTGACCCAATTTTCATAGCATTTACAATTTAACCCCAAACTTTATAAAAACTTACAATTTTCATTTAAATTCATTTTTATTCCTAACTTCCGGCTATATCACTCTGTAGGCCTTCAATTTTTTAAATTATGGGTTTTCCCCAAACCTTATGATAATGACATAAATAACTTTAAATATAATTTAAAGCTTAAATAACATAATTTAAAATGATCTAAGTACATGGCCTTATTACAAACTTTAACTATAGCGTAAAATTACACATAAATGTTCATAAGAACATTTTAATTCTTGGCTTTTCACCCAAGTACCCCAATACTTTTGTATTTTGCACTCTAACCCCATTTTCTTATTTTTATGACATTATAAGTCATTTTAATACTAGGTAACTTAGCCAAATGTGTTAAATAACACTTTAATACAATAATAAATCAAATTAACCTATTATACCTTAATATCCCACTGCTTTATTTAATTATGTAGCAATTATTAACTTAAAGCTTTAAAAAATAACATAATTATACTTACTTGGTTTAAGCCTTCAAAATCAGCTTTTAGACTTGATGACTCTTGGCTTTAATTTAATTAATAGATTAAGTTAGTGTTTAGCTCAAAACTTAGGTATAAACTTGATTAAGAAGTCATTAAGGCTTAGTAATTTACTTACCCTTCAAAGATGATCTTTTTAAGCTTGATTTCCACCCTTTGTTCAAGAACAGATCCGCAGTGGAATACGCCATTTCGGCACATATTATGACAAGGAAAGAATAAATCAAATTAGGTATTTAAAGGTTTAATGACATAAGGAGTTTAAAGGTATGAAAATGAACTTATGAAATCATGATTTTACCTTGGTTTTTCAAGGCTTTACCTAGGTCCTTTTCGGCCTAATTATGGAGTACAAGAAGGGTGTTAATTCTTCTCCAAAGCCATGATAAATAAACTGATCAGGACAAGTGGAAAGGCTAGTTTAAGTTACCTTTGGAAAATTCCTTAAGGAATGATTTTTGCTTGATTTTGGCCACCTCTTGAAGAGTTGAAAGAGCTACACGAACTAAGGGAACAAGCCTCTATGACAGCTTTAGGATTTATAAGGAGTGCACTAAAAATATTCATGATCAAATGATCAAGAAGAGAGAGTCTAAAGTTGGAGATTTGGTGTTGCTCTTCAATTCCAGGCTGTGACTTTTTCCTAGAAAGTTGAAATCATATAGGACAGGCCCTTTCAGAGTTGTGGGAGTCATCTTATTGAGCATATGAGCTTGAGAACAAAGCTGGTGAAACCTTAAAGGTAAATGGTGCTCGCTTGAAACATTATATTGGTACTGATCATGAGCTTCTTCCTATGCAGGTGGTGTTCTTTATTGACGTTTATTCCAGTTCTGCAACCAAGCTAGTCTCTCAGGAGATGAGTTCGATCATGAAGAAAAAACTCTCTTGGTGAATGCAGAAGGAGGTGAGGAGATTGACTAAGCTTGCTGTAGGATGTTGTGGGGATCCCGACCACACTTCCTTTGATTGAATCAAATTAAGAAGATTCTAGCTAAAGATCACAAAGAAAAGCAGCTGACTGGGAGGCAACCCAGTGTTTTCGATACTTCATTTCTGCTTTATCTTGTTGTTTTAGCTTTGTTTTTATGTTAATGGTGTTTTTACATTGTTTGTGAATGAGAAAATAGTAGGTTTTCAACCTTTTGGCCTTGTCCGAACATGTGTCCGAACATCAATGTTCGAACACAGTGTGAGAGATGGAGAACTGTGCAAAATGATATGTGCAAACATTTGTCCGAACATCAATGTTTCAGACACCATGCAAGAAGAAATCAAAACTGGAGAAGGAGATGTCCAAACTTATGTCCGGACACCAATGTTCGGACACTGTGCGAGAGTTGTAAAGTTGTCGCCCAGGTAAGTGTGTTCGAACTTGGGCCCAAACATGCAAGTTTGAACATAACGATAAGTTCGAATTTAAAACCTGCATCTGAACGTCGTGAGCATACACAGTTTTCCCAAAAGCTAGTCGCGACCAGTAACACAAAATTTTCTCTCATCTTCAATCTCTCATAACTTTCTCATTTTTCCACCAAATTGCACAATCTTGGTGTCAATCTCCTCATTTTTTAATTCTCTACAACCTTCGGACCAGAAATACACCATTAAAGTTCATGTTTCTGTTCAATTTTGAGGAAGAAGTTTTGAACCATAACTTGCAAAATTGGGGGTTTTCGGGCTTAATTTTGCAAAATTTGTTGTCTTCCTTCTACTACTTCTATACTCAACTCATACAAGGTAATTTCATAACTTTTCTATATCATTTGTGGTGTTTTTGATAGATTTTGAAATTTTGGGCCCATATGGCAGCAAATCTGGTGACTATTATTGACTTTGCTGAAGTTTATTTGCATAAATGAGTTTGATTATATGCTGTGCTATGAGTTGATGAATATAGATGAGCAAATTGCACTTTTGTGATAAAAATTGTGGATTTTTTAGTTTATTGTTTTATTTTGTGTGAATAATCTTGTGGAATTGACTAAGACTAAACTAAATTTGTTACAAAACTTTGTTACGGAGAACGTTATATGTCGATTAAGTCTCTATTGGTCAATGTTTGGCTAGGGTTAGACATTATAAAAGGAAGAATTGATTGAAACTCATTGTGGAGAATTGTAGATTTATAGGGGAGATTCTGTTGAATTTTGAATAAGATTTGAGCATATATTTTTGCCATTGTTGATACTGATTGTTTTCTTTTGAGTAGATATTACGCAAGTTCACTGGACGGTCCAAGAAATGTGACAGAGTTGTGGTCAGTTCAAGCCGCCAAGGGCCGCCAAGAAACTTCAAAGATGAGGCGCTGAGAGAATGGTTCGATAAGGAAATGGACATTAAATCAGAGCGCTCTGTTGTACCCGAGCTTCAACGTTAGCTTGGTTTACCTAAGCTTCTGGATGCCTATGGATAGACCAAGATTCTGGATATAGGGGGCCATACCACCAACGGATGGTGCGTATGTTCTATGCTAATGCTATCTTCAGGACGACTCCATTACCTCCACCACTCTGGGTGCCTCCGTCGAGATTACGGAGGAGATGATAGCTCGCTATCTAGGGATCCCCTATCCTACTCCTTCTACGCCTGATGACCACAGTCATACACGGATGCAAAATGAATTCCAGGTTATTGCAAACCACCACTGTTTAGCGGCTATGGTGCAGCCTCGTCAGCGTAGAGGCGATGACCCATCTAAGCAGGTCATCCCTACTGATCTGCTTCAGGACCCGCGTAAGGGAGTCCTTTTTGTGCTATTGGTCACTAATGTCACTCCTAGACAGAGCTCCGATTTAAACCACACTGATTGCTATCCTCCTACAGGTTGTGTTAAACCCAGCCTTTGCTGTAGCCGCTGAAATCACTTATCTGCCGAGGGTCTTATATCACCATGTGTGCTCCATCGTAGAGAAATAGTGACCGTCACAAGTTTGGCTTCCCTATAATGCTATGTCATCTTTTCCAGCAGCAGTTTGTATCCGTTCCTAGCAAGGGGCTTCATCCTGTAAGGTCACTGGCCTATCAATGTCGGTGCTCTGAAGAAGATGTGGTTTGAGTTTGATGAGGTGACATGGAGGAAGAAGGCTGCCCTGAGATCACAAAGCACCAACGAGATGCTAGTGAGGGTCCTTCTAAGCTAGCTTCTTCTGCCACAAATGAGGAGGAGCATGCATATGCAGCGTTGCCGGCTCCAGGGAGCAAATATGTCGCTTGATTTGAGTTTGAGCAGCTGGAGCAGACCTTCCAGGCTTGCTTCGAAGCCTTGGATAAGGGCTATCAGGCACAAATTGAGACACTCCAGGACCAGGCTCACCGCTCCCACAAGGAGATTGAGATTCTCCAACAGTCGGCTTGTCGCTACCACGAGGATTATGGATCCATACTCACGCAGTTTCAGCAGTGGCGGGCTTTCTACCCACCTCCACGGTGATTGATGACTTTGTTCTTTTCATTTTCATTTTCATTTTCTTTAAGAACGTGTTATTGTTTTAATTACTTTTTCATTTTAGGTTGTCTTTTATTTGAGCTGTATTTTCTTTGTTACTCTAGTTATCTTCTTAACTTTGACGTATGGTACTAATCTTAACTAGTGAAATGCTTCACGCATATTTTCTTGGTTTTGATGTTTTTATCTACATGATCAATGCTATTATTGATGATAATTCTGTCTCCAAGGCTGGACACTTGTGTGGTTGCAAGTGTGAGGAACATCTCTACCCCTGCCAAGAGCTGAAGTGTGAGAAAGGACCTCTCCCTCAATCCAAATCAGGGGAGTTTTCGTTCTCTTTCTTTTTAAATTGTGTTCAGCCCATACTTTAAACTGTTTCTCCTCTGTTGAATTTATAATGTCACCCTTGTGTGTGTGGCATATTTCGTAAGATCTTTTACTTGATTTTATTTTGTGAACAATAAGGACATTGCTCCTCTTTAAGTGTGAGGAGGGAAGATCTTTCTAAATGTGTCAGTTATTTTACATGCCACATTGGTTTTTTATTATTCTTGTGCTATATGGGGGTAAGTTCCTTTTAGTGCTCATACATATTGAATTCTTGGGTGAGAATTTTTGTAAAAGATTTTTTTTTAATCGAGCCCCGTGATGACTTTAAGGACTGTTTGCTCAAAGATGTTCTTTCGAGGTTTTGTAAATTGCTATATATCATTAAAATTCTGTGGACAAGCTGATTATGAAGTTGGAACTGGTTTAACTCGGTGCCTTGGGAATGATGTGAAAGTTTGGAATGGAAGGATAAGGCAAGGTACTCCTCTGGTCTAATAAATATTGTTAGCTGAAATAGACCTCTTCAATTTGGTTATTAAGTTCTTGGGCTGCTTCATCTCTCATTTACATAAGATCATCTGATCTGGGATAAAAGGCCCTACACCGTTATAAAGATGGAGAGAAAAGTCTGGGGGATGGATTAATTGTGTGAAAAATTGAATCTTTATGCTAATAAAAAAAGTGGAAGCTCATGAAAGCTTAACGTTTATTGCAAATTCCATATTTAGATCATGAGTGCATGGTGTTGAAAGGTACTACGAAATATGGCAGTACTTCACACCCCTAGTCATCCATGGGTTTGAGAAAACAAATGGTAGGAAGGTTCCGAGTTAATCTATGTTCTGTCTTTGTGATTTGACATCTTCATGTTTTTGGTTTAAAAACCTGTTTCATTGTTTAAGAAATGTACAATTAAGAGCAAGAGTGATCCTTAGATTGTTATTATTGTAACACCCCATATGGGAAACTGTCCAACAACCTAGCTCCCAAGCTATCCGAGCTTGAAAACTAGCCACTTTTAGGCCCTTAATCCTCACTCGGTCTTAAAAGTGGAAGGCCTTGTTGTTGCAGTCAACCCTTATGTATCCTTATAAACCATTCACATTACTACTCATATCTCGATGTGGGATGGGGGTATTACATACTGCCCCACTCAAAGAATGTGACATCCTCGTCGCAAGCCCAACATCCTAGTCCCATGGAGCTCCTCAGTACGTGTCGGGTAGCCCATCCCGACATGGTCCCAAGTCTACTCTAATACCATTTGTAACACCCCATATGGGCAACTGTCCAACAACCTAGCTCCCAAGCCATTCGGGCTTGAATACTAGCCACTTTTAGGCCCTTAATCCTCACTTGGTCTTAAAAGTGGAAGGCCTTGTTGTTGTAGTCAACCCATATGTATCCTTATAAACCATTCACATTACTACTCATATCCCGATGTGTGATGGGGGTATTACAATTATGGCTTGATTCCCTTCTACATTTGTTTGACCCCAAGATTTGGTACTAAGGCACTATGAGATAGCTTATTCTTGTTTTTCTTGAGGAAAAGTAAAAGCTAAGTGTGTGGAGGTTTGATAAGTGTGGAATATGGATGATTTTAGTGATTTTAAATGCTTAATTTTCATAGTTTCATGGATAATATTCCAAACTTATTTGTAACACCCCAACCATAAACACTGTACTTAATGACTGATCGCAGCGGTAATACAACACAACACTTAACTTAATCATTGAGTGTTACACGCGTTAGCCACCCATGTGGCTAGCAAGGCTAATGCAGACATAGTGTACTGGTATGATGGACAGGACTCCCGAGCGTTATACATTACCATTCCACTTCATAACTAAACCAAGTCAACACATTTACATTACATACTGTACCGAGTCTAATACATTCTATTGCCGATAACAGTTTCGGCCTTACTATACTTACAAATACATAGACAAATTAAATAACTACCCATGCATAAATAGCCACCCCGTCCAACTCTTGAACGGCTACCAGCTACATTGCACCTGAAATGAAAAGGGTGGCCCCAAAGGGGCATAACACCTTTGTTGGTATGGTAATCGTGCAGCCCGCATACTACCAGGCCACGCACAACTATTTGTCGTCTAAGCATGCGATTGATTTTATTTAGATCATGCATGAAAAACTATAAACACATACCATGCTTATATTTAACACATATCCAATCAATAGGTTACAACAATAAGGTTAACACATCAACACTTGTTAGATCACATTATTATGTTCCTTGACCCTTGAGGGTTTCTACCTTAATGGAGCTAATTTCTTATTAGACAACATTTACCCATTTAATCGGGTTACACCTAATTACTTCTTATATTAAAATGGGGTTGATTTCGGTGATCAACGTACACAAACATAACCACACACATCACATAATAACATATATACAACATAACTCGGGAACGAGTCTCATGAGGACTCGGTCCGAAATAGGAGTTAGCCAATTTTATAGAGCCTATGGAATATCCTCATTCTCATGTCGGGCCCATTACATAACATATTATCATTCTTCTTAGAGAACGTACACTTTACTTAAGATGTGTCGGATATAATATAGATTCGAACACACCATACACAATTACTTTACTTAGATGTGGCGGTCATAATATAGACCTGAGCACACCGTACACATTTACTTTACTTAGATGTGTCGGTCATAATATAAACCTGATCACACCATACACATATCCCCCTAATCCCGAATAATAGTCAAGGTAGGAGAGCCAGCTATTGGTTTGTGGGAGATTGAATTTCAAGAAGGAAAACAACCGAACAAGGGAGAGAGTTGAATCAAATACAGATATCAACTCCCATACATACGTGCGTGACCGGACACCCGGATTCCTCACCCCCAAATAACACCTTGGTTAGAAGCTCCCTCCAAAGGGCTTATTACCATAAATTACATTATAGTTAGTCAAGTTTGGTTAGACACACAGGGGAGGTAAGATACCATTCGACATACATGAACAAAACAACAGTCGTTACACAACGACATACTCAAAGGGGGTAACCACATCTACACACAACAACAATACACACCTAACACACGGATAGCCATAGTTAGAACGTTCCCGTAGGTTGGGATGCTAAATCCGAATACCGATCTCTTAAGTGATCCGGAGTCGGGTAGCTATAGTTTACACTTATTCGATGTTAAACGGTATCGGAACTAAATACGCCACATAATTGAATTACTGTAAACTCATTTCATGCTTTATCTTGCAAGGTGGCAAAAATACAGAAAACAGGTTGGCATACAAGCCGGTGTAACCCGGTAGGACACAGGTTGCTAGAAAACCCTACCTGTCACCTGGGAATTACTTTAGCGCATCATCTCATGCTCATTAGTTATATCTCATACAACTGATATCATTTCAAATGTTTTATTAACATCATGATCATACGGTATGTAAGCTACTATTACTCCCGTACTTAGCCCGTTGTCCTGTTATCTTTTACTTACTTATGTAATCTTAAGTTCACAACTTACACATTCACTTCTAGCACTTGTTTATACTTCGTAAGACCTTTAAATGTCACCAAAAAAAGGCCTAAACATCATCTAAAACCATTACCATTCAATTTCCCATCATTAGAATGCTTTAAAACACATTCTGGTGCATTTTTACACCGGTTCGGGTTTGTGTCCTGGTTTGTAAACCGGACCAATCCCGAAAATAACATTCTGCCTAATTTTTCATGTGGTCCAGGTTTTTGTCCGGGGTTATAAACCCGGACCAACACTGGAATCAGCTTCTGGCATGTTTTTGAGGTGGTCCGGGTTTGTGTACCGATTTACAAACCCGGACCAACCCTGGAACTGTAAAATTTGACAGTTTTGAACTCTAAACTCACCTTAATTCTCACCGAATCTTTTCCAAATAATTCCATATGTTTCCAAACATATTATAACACCGTAAACATGCTATAAAACTCCTCAAATCATTGCTCAAACTCATTGTCCAATTCTTGCTCAATTCTACAATTTCAACTCCCATTTTTAACACTTATGCACACTAGTGCATTACCAAACCATTTCCATGACAGCTTTCAACCTTCCCCTAACCATTTGACCATACCACATTCATTCCTAGTCTTTTGCATTTTCAATACCCAAGTCACTCACCATTTACAAGGTCAAACACACTAAGCTCTTTCCTAGAACTTTAAGCTACCAAAACATCAACTTTTGCTACAGATTTTTACACCACTCTATTTACCTCTCCAACTAACACCCCAATGTGCTTAGCTACTCCAATTGGTCTCTCCAAACACCTAGTTCACCCTAGGTAGCATCAACTCGCCAAGTCACCTAAATATCTTAGGTTTCTATAACTTCGTTACTATACCAACACATCTACAATTTCTTGTCTTCATCACCTAATCCCAAAACATTCACAAATCAACTAACCAAACCCTTTGTGGGTTTTAATAGCACACACAATTAATCAATCACAACAACAATCCCCATGTGCAATAATCTTAAATAACTTGGCACTTAGCCCCTTAAATCACAAAGCAATGCATAATGTATTAAACATCATCACAAATTCCTCTTCTAATCACCCAACACAATTTTTGATTCATTCTTTTTAAATTACCCAACCCAATTTCAAAGGCATTAAGGGTAAACATTGGGGTAGTTTAATTACCTTAAATTCACAAGTCTTATTTCTTTTCCCTTCTCTTCTCTTGATTGAAACCAGCCAAGGGAGCAATGTACCCTGCTAACCTCTAGCCAATATTCAAATGGGGATAATGAGTACTAATTATCAAACTTAGACTCATAAACTAATTTGGTATATAAGAGGAAGGTGCTTAGAGCACATAATTTAGGGTATTACCTTGTAACCCTAGAATTAAGGTTTGGTCAATCAACAAAGCAAGGCTCCAGCTCCTCTTTTGAAGATAAAACCAAGCTAGAATGGGAGCAACAATGGAGGTTCAAAACTGGACAATTTTCGGTTACAAGGAAATGAAGGAAGAGATGGATTTTTGTGATTTTTCTTACCTTGAATGAAAGAGGAGGCAACCCACTTCCATAAAATCTGATTTTCTCTTCAAATGGGCTATACCCACGGTGGTCAACTTTGGGTTTTTGGAATTTTGAAAAGAGCACTAGGTAGCTCTTGATGGGGGTAGCTCAAATATGTAATTTATTTTTGATTTGGAGAATGGAGTTGGCTTGGGCAAGCAAAGAAAGGAGGGAAGCGATTGTTGGAGCTTCAAAATCGTTGGAGAAGGAGGAGGAAGAAGAAGAGAGCAGAGTGGGTCTGGGTAGGACGGGAAAAACATGAGAGTGGGATGAGAATGGGAGATAGAAAAATAAAGCACATATGTACTCTCTCACCTAGTTTATTACTTTTTGATTTTTCTTCGTTTTGTCTTATTTCACAATTTGAGAGAAGAGTGATGATTCATCACTAAGGGAGAAAACCGGCCCCTTATTATTAGTGAGGGAGGGGCGTTTTTGTCTTTTCACAACAAACGCTCGTTAAATTTACCCGGTTTAACACTATTCACTAACCGGGCCTGTTATTCCGGATTTTCTCGTTTCTTTAATTTTAATGGTTCTTAAGCTTTCATTAATATTTAATTATATTTATGTAGTCAACTATAATTTTTACGGGTCTGTTTGACCACTAAAAGTCACGTTTCCGGGTTTTCTCGAAAAACGCGCTTTAAGACTCCGTTAGCGTTTTAACCCATTATTTGGATCCGGTTTCTACGGGAATTTTTCCCACATACTATTTAGCCCTAATTAAGCCTTAGGAATCCATCTAGGATCATAGTCGAGATCATATACCTCCTAAGATAATTAAATACGTGTTTTTGCATTTTGTGACTTTTACGCGTTTTCCTTTTTCTTTTTGGTTTTTCTTTCTTCGCCAATATTCATAAGGACTTAATTATCCTTAGAATATCATAATTACACAATTTATTTACACATTTAAGTTCGGGGTATTTCAATCTACCCCCCTTAAAAGAACTTTGTCCTCAAAGTTTCACATTATCAATATACACCGGATGTAAACTTTCAGACTCAAGCTATGATCATGTACACTGCACATAACACACAACATGTCACTGCATGTTTAAAAATCAAAAATACTCTTTTATACTCTCTTCATGGGCTCAGTCCAAAGACTACAAGACAACTTAGTCTTCGAGTCCATATAGAGTAATACACACTGTGATCTCGCAGGTACCGGTCGCGATGGACACTTATTTTCTGGTCCCCGGTCCTTTGGAAGATCAAAACAATTACATACACTTTGTTGTATTCTCCTTATGTCACCGGTCCGAAGACAAAAGGCTCATACGTCCTCGGCTCGTGAGCGAGACTAAATAACAGAAAATTCTTTTTACGAGGCTAAGTAAAAGAAAATCCTTTATTTAAAAAAATATCAATTGAAAATCCTTTTTGAAAACGCAATACAACTCCAAGTCCAACTTACGCCAACTGCATCTTTTCTTAACGTGATTATTGGTGACCACTTACAGGGAACTTTAAGAGTCACCCAACCCTGATGTGATCAGCATCAGTGTTGAACTATCCTTCCACCCCAATTTGTGTTCGGCTTTGAAATACCCCATAGAATAATCTAAATTAATTTAGGGGACTACTTTTATTAAACCATAAATAATACTATTAAATACTAAATTATTATATAGTATTATGAATTTAATAATAAGATTTATAAGTCAATAAATCTTGGAAAAAATTTCTAGGCACTCCAATTATATTATAAAGATTTTAGAACTAATTGGGGCATTGATTTCAATCATAAAAGTCAATATAAAATCAAAGAAGCCTTAGAGCTCCTTAAGCCTTGCTAGGGTTGACTTTTTGAGAATGGTCAAACCAGCCCATGAAACCTATATCTATAAAAAGATTATGGAAAACCAAGAAGATTGATAATATGAACGTTAAAAACGGATCATCCTAGCAAAAGTTATGATATAATGTAGTTTAGAGCCAAAATTTTGAAGGTTGCTGATGTGGCTAGGGTGTTCTGACTCAGCCACGCATGCCTCGGGATTAGTGCCACGCCAGTTAGCCGGAAATTCCTAGAAACTCGGCAAATTATTCTCAGCCACCTTCTGATCGTTGCCCTATCTTGTGACCTCAATATCTCCGCCGTCTCTTGGTATTTTTGAACGTCGTCTTCTTCGTTCTCTTCTCCTACAAACCTAGTTTCTAACCATTACTCACACTTAACCTAATTCCTTCTACATCCGCCACAAAGTCTATCTGAAGTTGCCTCCCCGAGAATCCACAACCCAGATTTTCCAGAAACCGGTTTGATAAGGTAAACTTCGTCTTATCATATCTCCTTCATCTGTGAATGAAAATTCGAGTTCTATAGCTCATTTTGTAGATCTTTAATCCCTCTCCAACTTTCCTTTTTACACCCAAGGCTGATTCTCAATCGTGTGGAATATCGAGGCGTCTAAAGTTCCCAACTCGATCATGGTGGAATTCCTGCCCAGGTTTTTCCAAAAAACGATTAGGTAAACCCAGATCTTGTGAGATCTGTAACTTTCTCAATAATCCATCAAATTCAATAATTCTTCCGCTGGTTTTTAGAGTTACATGTCTACTTTAAAATGTGGTAGGTTTTGTGGTTCGAATCCTTCTCAATTAGCATGAGTTGGTTCGTGAAATAGCCAACTCGAACTTCACATAAAATCATAGATTTTCCAGAAAATCACAAGGTATAAACCTGAAACTTTCGGTTTAGATTTCTTCCTACGTATTACGTATTATATTAAGATGTTCCTATCACATTGTAGAGCTACATTTCCTCTTTCGATTAAGCCCAAAAACATGGCCTAATTCTATCTAAAACGTATTTTATAGATCTGCAAAGTTTGCTACTCGAACAGCCTGAAGGTTCGAATTTTTCCACAAAATCGATTTCGATTTTCCTCAGTGGCGCTTCTCCGGTAAGTTTCCGATCAATTCCTCCGATAATGTCATTCGATTTTTCATTCTTGGTCTAACCCAACTACCAATTTAACCTATAGTTCATTGTATAACGAGAATTTGTAGAAATTCGAATTCCCCAAACTGTATAAACACTAAGTTATGAACCCAGATTCGAAATCACTGAGCCGTGCATTATAATTCATGAAATTGGTACAATTGAAACCATCTTTTAATTTCGAATCCAATGAAACAAAAATCGACGAATTTTGTTTTGTAGATTTTGAGAAATTGGAAAACGTACTTGGCATTCATTTGGGGGTTGCTGATGAAGTTGACAAATCTGGGCCGTCCGATCGTAGTTAGGAGAAATGGACGGCTGAGATTATAACATAGGTGATTAGTGATATATTAAGTAATATAAATTCCAGAATAAAAATCTAACTTGTTGAATTTATTTAATGGCCTTCCTTAATGTATTTTGACATAAACTTTTAACCATAGATTCCTTATAAAATCTAGTTTATTTTCATGTAAATTAATATGGGTTTTGAGTTTTTAAACGTAAGTTATAATTTTTGTAAGTTCTGGGTATTATGGATTTATTTAGATAATTAACCAAGATATTTATATGAAATAAAAATTTTATAATATCTCTAAAATATCATAGTTACTATACATTAAATTGGGGGATTTTCAGACAAGGGTAAATAGGTCTAAAAATTGTGTTTATATGAATTTTTCATAAGTTATCTTATAACCTATGGTTTTTAACGTAACGAAAATTAAAATATAGTTGATTAATAAACTTTATGGGTTGAACATAATATAAGAATGCAAAACTAACATTTAATACATAATGGTAATAAATATTTTTGGGTATAAACATTTAAGTGAAATAAAGAAATAAAAGAAATAAAATATTATCTTAAGTAAATCAAGGAATTAAATTAACCCACTTTTTTGTTAACTATGTACTATAGAAGCTAATATACTGAATTGAAACAAAGGAAAATAATTTATATCATAAACCATATATTGAATATAGATATGTGTAAAAGTTAATAGAAATAATTAAATACAATAAACTACATAAAGAATTTCTTGAATAAATCCTAACATATATATTAAAAATAAATAAAGGAAGTACATACCTTATAGGAGATGTAATAAGGGGAAAATATTGGAGTAAACCCAATCCATACGTAACAATTAAAATATTAAATGTTAATGTGACATATAGGTTGACTATTAGGAGAAATACATATCCTAAACCTTAATCAAGTATTAAAGTTAAATTAATCAACTATAACTTAAGAGTTTAACTAAGCTAACCTATGATCAAGAGTAAGTAATTGGAATAAACTAAGATGCGCACTTAAGACATACAAATTCAATGACGTAATTGGTCAAGTCAAACCCGGAACTAGATCGAGGTTGCACGTTCGAAATCTTGCAACACCCTTTTTAGAAAATTTAATCAATCAGTGAAACCGTAACGCGGACTTGGGCTATCCTACTGGGCCCGAGTTCATGAACTCCAAAAGCCCACTTAAACAATTCAACGAGAGTCTGGGCCACTCTCAAGATAATTAAGCCCTAAATCATTCCATATTAAATGAAATGGGCCTAATGAAAGATTTAATTATCAAGATCTAGCCCAAATCCTTATGAGAGAGATTGTAAACCTGAAACTATAAATCAGTAAGAATAGAAGATGTTTAGCTTTATAAGTCCCTTTGTAACACCCCAACTACAAATAACACACTTAACAATACTTTGCAGCGGAAATCACAACTCACAACATAACTCAACTCTTTGGTGTTACACGCCGTTAGCCACCCACGTGGCTAACAAGGCTAACATACATACATCGTACCGGTCTGATGGACTAAACTCCCGAGTAACTACACATTAATCCCGTTCCATGTCCAACATTCAATATACACTTACATTACAACTGTACCAAGTATTTACTAACTCACGCCGACACAATTTCGGTCTTACTACACCTACAATACATCCACATTTCACATGACTACCACATACAACAACTACCCCGTCCTACTCTCGAACAGCTTTCCAATTCCTTGTACCTGAAACAAGAAAAAGAAGAAAAGGGTGGCCCCAAGGGGCTCAGCACCTTTGCTGGTATGGTAATCCTGCAGCCCGCATGCTACCGGGCCACGCACAACTAATTGTCGTCTTAGCATGCGATTGATTTTATTTTAAACATACACAACTACACACATACTTCATGCTTAAAAGCAAACATCCATTAGTAGGACACAAACACAAGATTAGCACACACAACGTAACAACACACTTCACTTGATAACAAACATAACTTAGTTCCGTTCTTTTTAGAGAACATAAACTTTACTTAGGGAGTGCCGGGGTGATATAAGCCCGAGCACAACATACATACATTTTCTTTACTTAGGTGTCGCGGCCTCATATAGGACCGATCACACCTTGCACAATTTCCCCCTAGCTCCAATAATGATGAGGTAGGTAAGCCTTGGTTAAGCTTGTGGGTGGTTGTAATTCAAGGAGGAAAAACAACCGTAACATAACAAAGAGGGAGTCGAAGCGAACTTAGGCATCAACACTCTACCAACATTACACACGATTTCCCCCTACCCGATTGGAAGTTGGGTAGGTAAGCTTTGGCTAAGTTAATGGGAGGTCGAAATCCAATGAAGGAAAACAACCCTAACATAACAGGATGGGAGTTGATTCACATATATACATTAACTCCCAAACAACACGCGCGACCGGAACGACCGGAATCCTCACCATACATAACATATACATATTAGTTAAAAGTTCCTTTATGGAACTCATCACATACATACATCACATAGTGTTACTAACTCTGTTAGACCAGAAGGGAGTAACGTCCCTTTTTAACAAACATGGATAACTGTATCCGATAGCAACAACACACAAAACAAAGTCACATACATCACACATAGTCACAACATACACAAACGCACAGATAGCCGTAGTTAGAACGTTCCCGTGGGTTGGGACGTTTATTCCGAATACCGATCTCTTATATGAACCTAAGGTCGGTTAACTATTATTTAACACATAACTAGGGTTAAGCGGTATAGGAATTAATTACGCCACAATAATGAATTACTATAAACTCATTTCATGCTTTATCTTGCAAGGTGGCAAACACACAGAAAAACACATTGGCATACAAGCCGGTGTAATCCGGTAGGACACAGGTTGCAAGAAAACCATACCTGTCACCATGGTCCACTCTATTGTGTCCTCTCATGTCCCTCGAATGATTCTTGAACAACTGGTAACATTATAATTGCTTCCATTAACATCGGGGTAATATGATGGTTTAACATCTAATGCGCCCATGGTTAACCCCGTTCAGTAGTTTTATAACTTCACATTCTTAACTTGTTTACTTTCACATTTTTATTACAACTCTTCACCACTCAATGGTCATTATTACTCACTTAACATATCCTTAACAACCTTATAACATCTTTACATACCAATCCTCATCATTAGACAACTTAAATTTTTTTTTTTGACTCGACCGGACTTGCGACCGACCTTGCAAGTCCGGTCCATTCCAGAAGCTATCAGTACGGGAAATTTTCTGGCTCGGCTGAACTTGCAAGTCCGGTCGCAAGTTCGGTCCATTCCAGTAGCTTGCATTACGGGAATTTTTCTGGCCGACCGAACCTGCATGTCCGGTCGCAAGTCCGGTCGATTCCAGAAGGTTTCTGACGGGAGAATTTTCTGGTCCGATAGAACTTGCATGTCCGGTCGCAAGTCCGGTCGATTCCAGAAGGTTCCCCGTCTTTGTAAATCTGGGCTCGACCGAACTTGCAAGTCCGGTCGCAAGTCCGGTCCGGCCTAGTACTTCAGTTTTAAAATCTGTTTTCAGTCCTCTCTTTTACCCATTACTTCCCCAATCTTCCTACACTTAATCCCACATATTTTAACACTACTTAGGCCCTCAAAACTGCCTTGGTTCATCCCCCAAATACCTTACTCATTTCTAAATCCATATACACAATTTTTCCTCACTCCCTTCAACACTTGTAACAGTTTTGTTACTTTTATGCTACAGATTTTATAACTCAATCCTCACTCTCCAATTACCAATCCATGGTCATTACCCATCTCTACTAATCCCAATACATACCTTGGTTCTCCCATTCACCAAGTCACTCTTTAATGCACAATTTCCTACCAAAATTTTGCCATAGCTCACCTATAATTCTTACTTATCCACACATATCTTTTCTCATCAGCTTCATCCCTATTCTAGCCAAACCACAAGGGTTCTAACAGCACATAACAAATCCTCAAACTCCATCAACAACAACATAATCACCATAAACTCCATAACCACAATATCAACCTCACACTTAAAACATTTGGCTCTTAAGGCCCTCAACTCAACATTAATTCACAAACCTCCAAAACCAACTAAACACATTACTACACAGATTTTTTTTTAATCCTTAAATTGGGTTCATTAATTTGTTTACCTATCCCAAACACTTAAACAATTTAGAACAAGGTTTAAGGTGAATTCCTTACCTTCATTTCACAAGTCTCTTTAATTCTCCTCTTGCTCCTCATCTCCTCAAAATCGGTCAAGAGGGAATGGAGTTTCAAAACTCCATCCCAACATTCAAGAAACACAAAACATACTCAATTAATTATCTAAACCCTTAGGAAATCTCAATCCAATCAAAGGGCTTAGAACACAAGTTAGGGTTTACCTTTTTGAGCCTTTCAAGAGAGGTTCTCACCCTTAAATCAATAAGGAGATTATTCCACCATTGGAGGGTCGAAACGGAGCTCAAAATCAAGAAGAAAACAAGGTATGAGGATGGGCAAAATCGGCCAACAAGGAAAGATGGAGAAAATGAGTTTTTCTTGGAACCTTTTTACCTTGTTTGAAAGAGGAGACTCCAAGCTTCCTTTTGATGTCAATTTCTCTTCAAATGGGGAAAACCCATGGGGATGAAGTTCATCCTTTTTGAATTTTGAAAAGAGAGATTGATAGAGAATGCTGAGGAGATGAAGAATATGTAATTATTTTTGTGATTGGAGCTTGTATGAAGCTTGGGCATGGCATTGAAGTTGGAGTAGCCATTGGAGAGGAAGGAGAGAAATCGACAGCTTGGGGGAGAGGATGGAGCCGGCTGGGAAGAAAGAGAGGGAGGAAAGAGAAGAGGAAAGAGAGAAATGAGAGGAGAGAGAGAAGAGTGAGGTGTTTTATTTGCTTTTTGCTTTTTACTTTATGTCCTTGCTTTATTGACTTATTAAACTAATAAGCTAGTGAAGTGTGAGAGGGGGGGTTTATTTCTTATTAAAACCGGCCCACTGTAACACATAAGTTAGGAGCGTTTTTCATCTTTTGCAAGAAACGCTCGTTAATTACCCGGTTTTCACACTATTCACTAACCGGGTCCGTTTTCCGGAATTTTCTTGTTTTATTAATTTTGATAGCCCTTAGGCTTCCATTAATGGTTCATTATAGTTATATATTTGACTATAATTTTTACGGGGTCGTTTAACTGTTTAAAGTCACGTTTTCGGGTTTTCTCGAAAAAAAAAACGCGCTTTAAGACTCCATTAGCGTTTTAACGCATTGTTTGGATCCGTTTTCTCCCGGAATTTTTCCCACATGCTCTTAGTGTGTAATTAGGGTATAAAAATATATTTATAACCCTAGTGAAGGTTATATACCTCCTAAAATAATTAAACACGCGTTTTCGCGTTTTGTGACTTTTACGCATTTTCTTCTTCTTTTTGGTTTGCATTTCTTCACCAATGATCTTAAGGACTTAATTAGCCTTAGAAAATTATAATTACACAATTAATTAACATATTAAGGTTTGGGGTATTTCAATCTCCCCCTTAAAAGAAGTTCGTCCCCGAAGTTCACACGTCCCACGCATCATTGGTTAGAATACGGGGATTACTTGCAACATAAAACTTCCATAACAAACATATTTTACATCACAACCTCGGACTTAACGGCCCGGGTAACACATCCATACATACATAACATACTTACTTAGTAACCTCGGACTTAATGGTCCGGGTACCTTAACAACATTTGCACATACATAACAACCCTTAGACTCCTGGGTCTGGGTAACATAACACTTTCAGAACTCAACCACCTTAGGACTCGAGGTCAAAATAATATTTATCACATATACCACACAACATGTCTTAGCATGTATATCAACCAGAAATTCCTTTTCCATCTCTTCATGGGTTCGAGACCCATGTTGAGTACATATACACTGTGATCCCGCAGAACCCGGTCGCGATGGACACTCTGGTCCCCGTTCCTTTGGGAGATCAAAACAATTGCATACATCTTTAAATTATACTTCTCATGTCACCGGTCCGAAGACAAAGGCTCATACGTCCTCAGCTCGTGAGCAAGTAATACGAAAATACTCTATATGAGGTTGAGTATAATGAAATCCCTTATTGGAAAATACCAATTGAAAATCCTTTTTACAAGGTCAAGTAAAAGCAGTCCTTCATTTGAAAATACCACTTAAGAATCTTAAAATATTAATTGAAGTCTTGAAAATACCAATTGAAAACTTGAAACCCAATTTAAAATTCTTTGAAAACACAATACAACTCCAAGTCCAATTATTGCTAACTGCATCTTATTCTTGATGTGGTTATTTGTGACCACTTATAGGGAGTTTCAAGATTCATCCAACCCTGATGTGATCAGCATCAGTGTTGAATTATCTTTCCACCCCAATTTGTGTTCGGCTTCCCTTGATCTCATGATAATCAAGTTTCACCTCCCACTTCATTTTCAAACAACAGCTAATTCAAGCATGTACCATTTTCTATCTTTTAATCCATCTAGTCATAATCATTACATCTCCAAGGGATAGAACTCCGTCTATCAATCATCACCCAAATTCAACTTAATCCGAGTTACCTAGGGAATTTTAATTCTTACTAGGTTCTATATCGGTGTCATACCTCTTCATAAATAACAATACTTGTATATATATATACTTTATCAAAATATAATACACGGTTTTACATTTAGTATTATATGAACATACATAGTCGGGGTTTTATTTCCCCGGGAGTCTCTTTACTCCCTTATATTTGTACTTTCACACACATCTATTAACAAAATAACACACTTGTTACCATGGTATTCGCATCTTCTGTGCGCAATTACCACAATTAAACCATGAATGAATGCGTAAGTTTATGTAAGACACGCACCAATCATCAAAATAAATCATTTTGTGCTATGCACACCATAGTTCACGTACACTTGTACGGTAAAACACACTAAACGGTTTTGCGCTCTACCCCCTTAAAAGGGATTACGCCCACGTAATCAATCACTTAACCACTGGTTTATAACGTCCTACCGTCGTGAAGTGTAGTATCTCCACGCGGTTTATTATATAATATGTTCTGGTTTGAGGATCTTAGCCATATTGGTGGTTTAGTCCCTAACCAAGGATTCTCCTTAGAGTTTATTTAATTCATAACCAGTTTCGATTCTGGCCTGTGAAACTTCTAGGCGTTAATAATTGCCATTCACTCATGTTCACAACGCACATCCAACTCTTGAATCGCTGGCTCACTAGTTTCTGCTGCGCGACTCTTGAAACTTCGAGCTTAGTTTGCCCCCTTCATTATTCTTACTGTATTGTATATCTTCGATTATCACCTTCATCTTGGTAATAACGATTTTTCAACCGACGCGTGGTATTTCTTACCAAGAGCGAGTTCGGTGAGTTACAACTTCCTATTTACTTCCATGACAATTTACTGTATTCCACACTGATTTACTTAATTTCTTCCGACTTACTGTCGGTTGAGTTTGAGCTACTACCTATTGTGTAGTGCTCTGTCGGTTATTTCCAACACTTGAGGTATATTCCATACCGATATTTAATGATCGTGTTACTGTAGTCACTTATGCCAATTAAGTATCCTTTGATTGGTACAACCGTGCTCCTCTATGCATCGGTTTTATCACACCATAATTCTTGTTCCTCCATCACAATTGACATTACCCAAACTTCCTAGCTATCACACTCGATCATTACCGCGCAAGTGCAATACCAAAACACTCAGTCATACAGAGTGCAGAGGCGTAAACTTTTGACAGTAAATCTCTTATGCGATTGCAATAGGAATTCACACTGTGTTCCTTATCACATAGTACCGACCATTGGCTTATTGCCCAGTCGGTTTGTTATCACTTACCCTGTATGCCCATTGAGTTTCACTCATAACTAGTCTTATTTGCCACATTATTATTTAACAATACTTATGCAACGGTCGCTTACTGCGCACCGTGCCCTTACTCATTGTATAACATTAACTTACACTACATCCGCTATTATATTAGTTTCCGCTATTACACTGTGTTTTGCCACTTATTCGGCTGACTGCTGAATACTCTACTCTTCGAGCCTCTATGCTCCTTGAGCGTTGTTCATTACACATCTAGCATCCCACACCTATGGTGGTTGCCATTAGGCTTATCACCCTTTCCGTCTGCACAACTGGTACGAATACTTCTTTCGTAGTAACAACATGGTCAACTCTTAACACATTCTCTGAATTTAGTTCACATAACTACCGCTGTTGCGGTCTCACAATATCAAGAGGTGTCCCCACACTTTAAGCAGTGGTTCGTTATCCGCTTACTTACTTATATAACGTAACTTCTGTGATCAATAACATTTTCTTAACACATTCGATTTGGGGCCTTTAAGCCTTATTGCCTCGAGCTCTGCCCGTTGTAGGCTGTCCACACACATTACATGGTTTAGATTGGTATTGGGCTCCATGACAAGGTCGTAGTATCACAGTTCCTTTCATGGGATACCCCTTCAAGGATGTCAGACTTCCCTCTAACGACTTATGTTTAAACTTGGTGTTAATTTCAGCCTTTGCGTTTCTGTCACGTATCTTGTTCAACCACTGTTGGTCCAAACACCCTTTTAAGGACAGCTCCTGGGTGTCACTAGGTTATGCCATCACGTCCGGCTTGCACTTATTGGTACGTTTAATTAACAACATTGCCTTGCGTTCTTTGCTGAGTTAAATATCCTCTTTAGTGAGATTGATATCTCTAGTGATCATCTCGGGAGTCTCATCCCGATCATTGCACATTAACATATCCATAGTAGGCATCTGCCTCACCATATATAGGCTGGGTACTTACTCCAGCTATTGTGTTCATCCATCCAGATTCTTGAGACATATGCGATGTCTTTACTTACTAGTCAGTGCACTTCACACTTCTAGTTTCTTAAACATTTCCTCGCAATAACTCACTAATCCCTTTAGTCCTCTTAACTTAACTGGGTTCCTTTACTTCAACCATTCGATGGTAGTTTATTACTCTTGTCTGACTTTTACTTCGGACCGTAGTATGGAGTCGACTACTTCCCGTGTTCCAGACTCCACTCGTATACATATGTGGGGTACCCTACTGATACATTGCTACTTGCCCGAATACCCCATAAGAAGGTTTGTCAGGCCCACAAGCTCCTATCGGAGTGCGGTCGTCCCACATTACTGTTGGTACACTCGTAGTGTCCGTCACATGCCTAGGTGAAGTATTCTGTTGTCAACTCCTCTTATATTATCCTGTGATAATATGCATTCCATGCTTCCCGAACTTAATCAAGGGAAATGTATCCACTGTTGTATTATTATGAACTCAATCCATTCCTCGGGTTGTTACCCTTGGGTTTACCGGTTTCCATCCGGTTATCTTAAAAGTAACTGGGTAAAACTTACCTACCATGTGGCACTGAGGCCCGTGTAGGTCTTCTGGTTTGGTTTAAAGAAAAAGGCGAATTAAGATAAAATGGGTTTAAAAGAAAATCTGGTTTTGAAAAAAAGGTTTTGAAATGGATTTAAGTTGAAAGAAAAATTCTCCTGGTTTTACAACGTTTCCTTGCCTTAACCGAGTCTAGCTTCCTGCTGACTGGTGTATTTCCAAGTACTGAGGTCAGGCTATTAAGTCCTTCCACGGTTATGATAATCCCACTTAACTTCATGGTACTTTACTAAGTATCGGTAGTTGTTTATAATTTCCCGTACAGCCTTGTCATAGCAGCACTTGCCATGGCAAGTGCGCCATGCTAGCTGGTTATCGGTTCAATACACATTGGTTGCGGTATTGTTTTCATCCGCACTAATATCAGTGGCCTTGCTGGCCCTTGCTTGATCTTACAGCCTTAACAATAATCTTCTGGGTACTTCTCTGTCTTTACATGATAACCATTAACTAGGGCGTTTCCCATTCTGGGAGACCCTTTTCTTAGTATTGTATCCTCCTCGTACTACGTTGTAGTTCCTTAACGGTTGGTATACCGTTGCTATATTAGTTAACATTCATGATCCCGTAGACACTCGTCTCGGGTTTCATTACTCCACTCCTCCACTGTTGCACGATGGGTGCGTTGCAAGCTGGTTGTTCTCGACTGCTCCGCATGTCGACCCAGGTTGCCGAAAATTCTATTCCTTTAAGCATAAGATTCTTCACTTTTCGCTATTAAATGCGGCAAACATTGTTCAGATGGAAACCGTCTTCGGGATTCACACCTTTCAGAATCTACCGTATGACAGGTTCTCCATACTTACAGAGGTAAATATCAACTGCCAGATCGGGTTTTCCCGAGTAAGAGATGACTCCCATCTCTCTAGCGTTCTTCCCAGGTTATAAAATAGGGTTTATGGAGGGCGGGATGGATATCGTAGGTATCCAGTACACACTGGTATTTCCTAACTAGCGTACTTCTCACGCTATCACCCAACCCTTAACCCAGAAGTACTAAACTCTTAACTCGGTACTTCCTAAGCTCGGTAACTCAGTCATCAGAGCGATACTTCGCTCTGATACCACTTTTTGTAACACCCCAACTACAAATAACACACTTAACAATACTTTGCAGCGGAAATCACAACTCACAACATAACTCAACTCTTTGGTGTTACACGCCGTTAGCCACCCACGTGGCTAACAAGGCTAACATACATACATCGTACCGGTCTGATGGACTAAACTCCCGAGCAACTACACATTAATCCCGTTCCATGTCCAACATTCAATATACACTTACATTACAACTGTACCAAGTATTTACTAACTCTCGCTGACACAATTTCGGTCTTACTACACCTACAATACATCCACATTTCACATGACTACCACATACAACAACTACCCCGTCCTACTCTCGAAAGCTTTCCAATTCCTTGTACCTGAAAAAGAAAAGAAGAAAAGGGTGGCCCCAAGGGGCTCAGCACCTTTGCTGGTATGGTAATCCCGCAGCCCGCATGCTACCGGGCCACGCACAACTAATTGTCGTCTTAGCATGCGATTGATTTTATTTTAAACATACACAACTACACACATACTTCATGCTTAAAAGCAAACATCCATTAGTAGGACACAAACACAAGATTAGCACACACAACGTAACAACACACTTCACTTGATAACAACACAACTTAGTTCCGTTCTTTTTAGAGAACATAAACTTTACTTAGGGAGTGCCGGGGTGATATAAGCCCGAGCACAACATACATACATTTTCTTTACTTAGGTGTGGCGGCCTAATATAGGACCGATCACACCTTGCACAATTTCCCCCTAGCTCTAATAATGATGAGGTAGGTAAGCCTTGGTTAAGCTTGTGGGTGGTTGTAATTCAAGGAGGAAAAACAACCGTAACATAACAAAGAGGGAGTCGAAGCGAACTTAGGTATCAACACCCTACCAAAATTACACATGATTTCCCCCTACCCGATTGGAAGTTGGGTAGGTAAGCTTTGGCTAAGCTAATGGGAGGTCGAAATCCAATGAAGGAAAACAACCCTAACATAACAGGATGGGAGTTGATTCACATATATACATTAACTCCCAAACAACACGCGCGACCGGAACGACCGGATTCCTCGGCATACATAACATATACATATTAGTTAAAGGTTCCTTTATGGAACTCATCACATACATACATCACATAGTGTTACTAACTCTGTTAGACCAGAAGGGGAGTAACGTCCCTTTTTAACAAACATGGATAACTGTATCCGATAGCAACAACACACAAAACAAAGTCACATACATCACACATAGTCACAACATACACAAACGCATGGATAGCCGTAGTTAGAACGTTCCCGTGGGTTGGGACGTTTATTCCGAATACCGATCTCTTATGTGAACCTAAGGTCGGTTAACTATTATTTAACACATAACTAGGGTTAAGCGGTATCGGAATTAATTACGCCACAATAATGAATTACTATAAACTCATTTCATGCTTTATCTTGCAAGGTGGCAAACACACTGGAAAAACACATTGGCATACAAGCCGGTGTAATCCGGTAGGACACAGGTTGC
Source organism: Limonium bicolor (assembly GCA_023374045.1). Lineage (NCBI taxonomy): Eukaryota > Viridiplantae > Streptophyta > Magnoliopsida > Caryophyllales > Plumbaginaceae > Limonium > Limonium bicolor. The sequence goes on from CM041781.1 coordinate 53,050,967, forward strand.
AAGAAAACCATACCTGTCACCATGGTCCACTCTATTGTGTCCTCTCATGTCCCTCGAATGATTCTTGAACAACTGGTAACATTATAATTGCTTCCATTAACACCGGGGTAATATGATGGTTTAACATCTAATGCGCCCATGGTTAACCCCGTTCAGTAGTTTTATAACTTCACATTCTTAACTTGTTTACTTTCACATTTTATTATAAACTCTTCACCACTCAATGGTCATTATTACTCACTTAACATATCCTTAACAACCTTATAACATCTTTACATACCAATCCTCATCATTAGACAACTTAATTTTTTTTTTTGACTCGACCGGACTTGCGACCGACCTTGCAAGTCCGGTCCATTCCATGAGCTATCAGTACGGGAAATTTTCTGGCTCGACCGAACTTGCAAGTCCGGTCGCAAGCTCGGTCCATTCTAGTAGCTTGCATTACGGGAATTTTTCTGGCCGACCGAACCTGCATGGGTCGCAAGTCCGGTCGATTCCAGAAGGTTTCTGACAGGAGAATTTTCTGGTCCGACCGAACTTGCATGTCCGGTCGCAAGTCCGGTCGATTCCAGAAGGTTTCCCGTCTTTGTAAATCTGGGCTCGATCGAACTTGCAAGTCCGGTCGCAAGTCCGGTCCGGCCCAGTACTTCAGTTTTAAAATCTGTTTTCAGTCCTCTCTTTTACCCATTACTTCCCCAATCTTCTACACTTAATCCCACATATTTTACACTACTTAGGCCCTCAAAACTGCCTTGGTTCATCCCCCAAATACCTTACTCATTTCTAAATCCATATACACAATTTTTCCTCACTCCCTTCAACACTTGTAACAGTTTTGTTACTTTTATGCTACAGATTTTATAACTCAATCCTCACTCTCCAATTACCAATCCATGGTCATTACCCATCTCTACTACTCCCAATACATACCTTGGTTCTCCCATTCACCAAGTCACTCTTTAATGCACAATTTCCTACCAAAATTTTGCCATAGCTCACCTATAATTCTTACTTATCCACACATATCTTTTCTCATCGGCTTCATCCCTATTCTAGCCAAACCACAAGGGTTCTAACAGCACATAACAAATCCTCAAACTCCATCAACAACAACATAATCACCATAAACTCCATAACCACAATATCAACCTCACACTTAAAACATTTGGCTCTTAAGGCCCTAACCTCAACATTAATTCACAAACCTCTCCAAAACCAACTAAACACATTACTACACAGATTTTTTTTTAATCCTTAAATTGGGTTCATTAATTTGTTTACCCATCCTAAACACTTAAACAATTTAGAACAAGGTTTAAGGTGAATTCCTTACCTTAATTTCACAAGTCTCTTTAATTCTCCTCTTGCTCCTCATCTCCTCAAAATCGGTCAAGAGGGAATGGAGTTTCAAAACTACATCCCAACATTCAAGAAACACAAAACATACTCAATTAATTATCTAAACCCTTAGGAAATCTCAATCCAATCAAAGGGCTTAGAACACAAGTTAGGGTTTACCTTTTTGAGCCTTTCAAGAGAGGTTCTCACCCTTAAATCAAGAAGGAGATTATTCCACCATTGGAGGGTCGAAACGGAGCTCAAAATCAAGAAGAAAACAAGGTATGAGGATGGGCAAAATCGGCCAACAAGGAAAGATGGAGAAAATGAGTTTTTCTTGGAACCTTTTTACCTTGTTTGAAAGAGGAGACTCCAAGCTTCCTTTTGATGTCAATCTCTCTTCAAATGGGGAAAACCCATGGGGATGAAGTTCATCCTTTTTGAATTTTGAAAAGAGAGATTGATAGAGAATGCTGAGGAGATAAGAATATGTAATTATTTTTGTGATTGGAGCTTGTATGAAGCTTGGGCATGGCATTGAAGTTGGAGTAGCCATTGGAGAGGAAGGAGAGAAATCGACAGCTTGGGGGAGAGGATGGAGCCGGCTGGGAAGAAAGAGAGGGAGGAAAGAGAAGAGGAAAGAGAGAAATGAGAGGAGAGAGAGAAGAGCGAGGTGTTTTATTTGCTTTTTGCTTTTTACTGTATGTCCTTGCTTTATTGACTTATTAAACTAATAAGCTAGTCAAGTGTGAGAGGGGGGGGGGTTTATTTCTTATTAAAACCGGCCCACTGTAACACATAAGTTGGGAGCGTTTTTCGTCTTTTGCAAGAAACGCTCGTTAATTACCCGGTTTTAACACTATTCACTAACCGGGTCCGTTTTCCGGAATTTTCTCGTTTTATTAATTTTGATAGCCCTTAGGCTTCCATTAATGGTTCATTATAGTTATATATTTGACTATAATTTTTACGGGGTCGTTTAACTGTTTAAAGTCACGTTTTCGGGTTTTCTCGAGAAAAAAAACGCGCTTTAAGACTCCGTTAGCGTTTTAACGCATTGTTTGGATCGTTTTCTCCCGGAATTTTTCCCACATGTTCTTAGTGTGTAATTAGGGTATAATAATATATTTATAACCCTAGTGAAGGTTATATACCTCCTAAGATAATTAAACACGCGTTTTCGCGTTTTGTGACTTTTACGCATTTTCTTCTTCTTTTTGGTTTGCATTTTTTCACCAATGATCTTAAGGACTTAATTAGCCTTAGAAATTTATAATTACACAATTAATTAACACATTTAGGTTTGGGGTATTTCACCCTTAACTAATCGATACTTGGAACACATTAATTATAGGTTATTAGTGGGAGATCACCCACTCAAGATAGTTACCGCTTCTACACATACTAGGTACGATTTCTTGTACTCAGATACTTTTGCTAACGGACTTTATGGAAATGTTTTGGAAAACGCTAACTGAGCTTGAATGGATTTCAAAAGGAAATTGTTTGTGTGACTAACTCAGCTTGATGTGACTAATTGAGCCTTGAATGAACAACTTACATGGTTATTGGTTCCTCCTATCAAGTTGTTTCATTAGATTTTAACTGCATAGGGTTTACGCCTCTTCACTCTGAAGGACTGAGTGTTTTGGTATTGCACTTGTGCAGTTAATGATCTTGTGTGGTAACTCGGAGTATAGGAAAATATCGGATATTGGTAAATTCTTCTTTTGGACTATGGGTACTGTTTCGTCCATGAGTTGAGTTTTGATCAGCTTATTGGGAATGGATTCTTCTATTAAGTGGTGCACACACTGTTCACCGATGACTGAGAACGGATCGGTGGCAGCGGAGGTCTGCTATACCTCGTCCATGTGGACAACTGACAGCGGAGGTCTATTTACCTCGTCCTTGTGACAACTGACTGGTAGTGGGGGTCATCTCTCCCAATTAGTTTATACCACTCTTCAATTAATGGTTCTTGGATCTCTCTTTTCATTCCTAGTCTTTGTGACTACCTGAGTTCTTCTACTCCTGATTGGAACTGAATCTAACATAAGCAATGGATGTTCACTAACTCATGGTGTGGCTTTTTAATTGACTAACTTTACCTTTCTGTTATTTATCTCTAACCTTAACTTGTTATCTTTGACTTAGTGATTTTAAAGTGCCTTGTTCCTCTGTTTTGTTTTAAGAGTTTGACTTCAAGTTATTGTTAGTTTTAAGAGTTATGTTTTAAATTATTGTTTTTGTGAATCGTACCAGTAACATTCCAAGGAACTGACTCACCCCTCCTGGGGTGGGCTGCTTGGTTTCATCTTGCAGGTATGAATTGTTATACAGGTGGCCACGAAGTGTATGAGTGATTGGGATGGGAATTAGGAATTGTGGAGAGTTGATGTATTTTGCTATTATTATGTTTATGTTATGTTTTCTCGAGTTCAGACCGTGGCTTTTGTATTGTAAGTTGTATTTGGTGAGGTTTGGTGCCGGGTGTTTAGAACCCAATGATCTGTTAACGTCTTAGTATTTTATTTCTGCTGCATTTATGTTAAATAAAAGCATTATAGAAATTGGTATCAGAGTGTAGTTTACAATCTGAACCTGAGAAAATAAGCTGAGTGAAATACGTAGAACTTAGGTGTACTTAAAAATGGGGAACTGGGTAGAATTGGGAAGTGAGAATTCCAAAAAGGCACGTTACCATTACCCCATACTTCACTTTAGTTGGTCTACATTACTACACTTATATCCATGCACCGTCCCTAGGATGTTATAAATACTTCATACATTACTACGTTTATATCTAGACTTGACAACACACCGTCCGAGTAACAAAAACCGTTGTTACCAGTTAAATGGCTCGAAGAGGAGGAAGAGAAACGGGTCCCCTATGAGGCTACGGACCCGATGCGGTAACTCCAGAGGTCATCGCGCAGATCATGACAGCTGCATTAGCTCAGCAGCAGGCTCAGATCCCACAACCACCACCACCACCACCACCTAACGGTCCTCGGGAGTTCAACTGGCTAAAGGCGGTCAACGACCTTTGTCCCCCAGTCTACGAAGGCCAACCATAACCGAAGGCCTTGGAGAAGTACATCGACGAGATGTAGAAGGCTTTCACCTCCCTACATGTTCCAGCGAACCGCCAAGTGGACATAGCGGCCTACTTTCTTCAGGGACCCGCGCATCGATGGTGGCAGACCACCAGAGCCGAGCTGACTGTCCAGACAAATTTTGACTTCCAGGCATTTTTGGTGGCCCTGAGAGCTTAGTTCTATCCATCCTACCTACAGAAGAGGATGAGGAGTGAGTTTGAGCAGCTGAAGCAAGGGACTTTTTTTATTGCTGAGTATTATAACAAATTTGTGGAGTTGCTTGCTGTTATTGTAGAGGGAGCTTACGCTCCGAGGTGTCTGGTGGACGAATTCCATACCGGCTTAAACGACAGGATCATGACTATGATCGGTTCCACCAGAGGAATGACTTTACAGGTACAGAATATGACTGGAATTTCTGGTACGCTAAGATTTCCCCACTAACATAGATTGTAACGACAGGAACTAGCTGAGGATGCAAATGACTGCGAGACCACCATTGCCTATCAGGATTGTGTGCTAGGCAAGAGGAGGAATGATAATAGAGGAGGAAATGGAAGAGGACCCTCCCAGAATCATGAAAAGAGGGGAAACTTTTTCAAGGGAGGGAACGAGAAAGCCATTGTTTCTTCTCATGCTGATGCTAAGCCTCTCCGCTCCCAGCCACCTAGGGGGTGAGATAAATTAGAATCTAAAATGTGGTTACATTTTGCTATCACGTTACTAACCTTGAACTGAAATAGGAAACCAACTTGTAAGAAGGTACTTCTGCAGGAAGTACTACGAGCGGGACCACCCAGGCAAGGAGTGTGACGGAACCCTGGCGACGTGTCACTACTGCGGCAGGAAGGGGCACAGATCCTTCGAGTGCTTCTCGAACCCGGATTCCAGGAACTACAAGCCACGCTGTAAACGCCCCTATTTAACATATTTACAGCGGAATTAAAATACTAAGGCGATTACAGACCATCGGGTTCTAAACACCCGGTACCAACCTCACCAATTATAACCATTATAACTATCTAAGTTACGGTCTGAACTCAAGAAAACAACGTAAACAAAACTGAACGTAAAACAAAATAACTCTCCACAATTCCTAATTCCCAACTCAATCACTCATGCCCTTCGTGGCCACCTGTATAAACAATTCGTACCTGCAAGATGAAACCAAGCAGCCCACCCCGGGAGGGGTGAGTCAGTTCCCTGGAATGGAACTGGTACAATTCTCCAAAACAATATTTAAAACATACCTTTTCAAAATAACCAGTAACTTGAAATCAAACTCTAGAAAGTAAAACAGGGAAACAAGGCACTTTAAACCACCAAGTCAAGATAACAAGTTAAGGAAAGAGATAAATAATAGAAAGGTAAAGTTAGTCAATCCAGAAACCACACCAAGAGTTAGTGAACATCAAATGCTCAAGTTAGAACCAATTCCAGTTAGGAGTAGAGAGACCCAAGTAGTCACAAGGACTAGGAATGAAAGAAGATATCCAAGAACCAACAACTCAAGAGTGGAATAAAACCAATTGGGAGAGATGGCCCCCACCGCCAAGTACGTCCGTTTAGGACAGGGGATATACAGCCCCTCACTGTTTACTATGTCCCTTTTGGGACAGGGGATATACAGCCCCTCACTGTTTACTACGTCTCTTTTGGGACAGGGGATATACAGCCCCTCATTGTTACCATTGAAGACGCACGCACGTCACAATAAAAGACTCAACTCTTGGAGGGAACGATATCCAGAGTCCAAAGAAGAATTACCAAGATTGTCCTTTTCCATATTCCCACTAGATCACTAACTGCACCAAGGCAATACCAATACACTCAGTCCTACAGAGTGCAGAAGCGTAAACCCTAGGCAGTTCATGTCTAATGAAACAACCAAATAGAAGGAACCAATAACCATTTAAGTTTCACATTCAAGGCTCGGTTAGTCACATCAAGCTGAGTTAGCCACATAAACAGTTTCCTTTTGAAATCCATTCAAGCTCAGTTAGCGTTTTCTAAAACATTTCATACAGTCCGTTAGCAAAGTATTTGAGTACGAGAAATCATACCTAGATAACGCTGAAGTAGTTCTAGTCAACTTGCGCAAACAATCAACAATACTCTGAAGAATATTAAAGGTAGTCTATCATCAATCACTTGTAGCCTACGTTAAGCTTAAATAAACTCCTCACTCTTATTTCTAAGTCACAATTAAATGTTACGTATAACCTTCAACTTATCTTAGAATGTCAATAATAACTCTTAAGCTCAATACCCTTACTCTTAATTTAGAATAACGTCGTATCATGACCCTTGATAGGTTTGTCCTAGAATACTATATTATTATCTCTCAATGTAACGATTATTCATTCTTATCAACATCTACTAGCTAACCTATTATGATTAACTCTTCCCCTCAACTTAATTAGGGTCTACATCCTGTATATTGGAATCATAGTATTGTAGATGCATCTTATCATAACTTAATTGCACTACTAAACTCAATTATCTTATCTTTAGTTAAGAATGACTTTTATTACAACCCTTAAATAATCTGGTTTTAAGATGTTAAATTACTTTTCATCTTGAAATAACTATATTCTAATTATCTTAGACTCATCAAACTCTTACATTCAGTATTCACATGGTATATTATTTACTTTATCATTAACTATATAATAAGGTGTTTTAAGATAACCTTTTATGTATCCTTGCCTACATTTAATTTCCTAAATGTTTTATTTTTTTACACACATTCCCTCCATAGACTATGTATAATCCTTTTATACTAAACCTCAATAAACTTAAGTCTTAAATACGTTTTAAACTATTTACAAAACCTAAGGTTTCAAAGGAATAACGTAATAAATTATTTTCCTTTATTATGTTTTAGGATAAACATTATATCTTAACATAAGGTAAATTTTATCTAAGAATTAAATCCCTATTCATAAGTGAAATTGTCAATTATTTAATAAGATCATCTATTCTGAAAATTCTCATATTTTATATTCAAATAACTTATCAATATTTCCCATTACCGTAAAATATATCAATATAATATCTTATGTAACTTAGTTCCGTCTGATTAAAGGTTTAAAGTTTGAAATATCTAATTTATATTTACAAACCTTTTTACAAGTTCTAGCTATTAACTACAACACTTATTTATAAACTCACATTCTAAATATTGGTAGTTAATGTTATAAATGTATTTTATATGGCTTATCTACTTCTAAGAAACTGAAAGATTATTATCTAGATTAATTTCCTAATCATAGTTTAATATAGTTGTACATCACAATCCTTTTAATGATTTTATCCTAAAACATTAAGTTATTATTCAATACTATATATGTTATGAAATGATTAAATCTAGACTTATAAATCCACTTCACATTTAGATAAAAGTATTTCATTTACTTTATTATTGATTATGTTATAAGATCTATTTGTGTAACATTTTGTGAAATCTAATTACAAATTTTCCTAAGTGTTAACTTATTAATTACTTAACCCAATTATAGATTACATTATGGTCATTGACTAATACTATACATGTATTTTAATACGGTTTATATAAATCTTAGAAATTCAAAGGTAACTCTTTAAACTTAATTTCATAACCATAATTCAATACCACCTCATATATATTCTTTTAGTAGTATTGTATAGGCTTAGTTTAAATTATTAATTCCTTCATATTCTATTTTCTATGAGGTATTTTATTTTTTATATTTTTTTATAAACATATATTAGGATTTATTCAAGACATTCTTTATGTAGTTTTATTGAATTAAATTATTTATATTAACTTGTACACACATCTACACCAATATATGATTATAGATAAAATTTCCTGTAGTTTCAATTCCGTATATTAACTTCCACATTATAATTAATAAAAATGTAGATTAATTTAACTCCTTGATTTAACCGAAGTTACTATTTATTTCTTTTATGTATATATATATATATATATATATATAGTATATATGTACATGTATTTAATTTTTACCTCACTTAAAAGTTGATACCTTGTAACACCCCTACAACGCCCCTATCATCTACCGAGATCGCAGTGGAAATAACCAACCAACAATAACTAATCGCTTTGGTGTTACAACGCCGTTAACCACCCACGTGGTTAACTAGGCAGAATAAATACAAGTGTATCGGTCTGATGAACAGACTCCCGAGCATAGTATTTAACATCCATATATAAACATAACCAACCATACCGAGTATTTAATTTACAACACACTTACGAGCCATAATCATCCATCACTGTTTAACAACGGTACCAAAAAGTAATGCCTCGGGTGCACAGGCGCATCCCGGGCTTAACAACCAGCATATCCAAAAGTACATCAACAACCTAGGACCTAGAGCCACTCTGCCTCTTCGATCCTCATCCTGCAATAAAAATATGGAGCCCCCGAGGGGGTCAGCACCTTTGCTGGTATGGCTAACGCGCAGCCCATCGACTACCGGGATACGCGCAACCAATTGTCATAATAACATGGCATTCATTTTAGAACATCCAACATATATATATATACCATAGCATAGCAAGGGAAATTTCATAGCATTATAACAATACATATCACCATAAAATCGGTTCTCACAAGGAACCTTCCACCATAGTTAGTACACCATGTGAGCCTAGAGATTTTTACTAATCCCATGTTAAGCTCGTTACCACCCTCGTTACCGTCCGGTTATGTAGAACGGTTAACTTATACCAAAGGTGTGTCGGATATAGTGATCCCAAGCACACCGAAATAACATACGTATGCCCCTATGGCCCGACGTGAGTCAGTAACTAGCTTTGGATAAGCTAAGGGAAGGTAGAAACCAAATTGGAATACCACCTATACATACACCAAGAGAGCCGAACCGGATAAGATATCGACCCCCATCCATCACACGCGTGGCCGGAACAACCGGACTCCTCACTCCCCCGGTTAGTACTTGTTAGTGATCACACAATATTTTGTTAAGTCACATACAAGCAAACATTTAGGTCTTGTTAGACAACCAAGGGAAAGGAGTCATAACCTTACAACATCATAATGTATAACAACTGTAAACCCTTTTCATGCCTTAATCTTATAAGGTCGTAACACACAGAAAACAAACAACACCCAAGCCGGTGTAAACCGGTAGGCAACAGACTGCAAGAAAACCATACCTTGGTCCTTGCCTTGTTTCGTTTCCACCTTGAGAGAATCCTATACACATTAGTAATGTCGGTTAATTATTTATTTAACCTCACACTTACTAAGTATTCAACATGATTGTACGACATGTTTTAATGTCTACCTCACCCTAGGTTACCTTCATTATACACCCTAGGGTTAACTACATAAGTCACATTCTTTTCTGTTTTTTTTTTTTACAAGTTTTGGTCCGACCGGACTTGCCGACCGGACTTGTCCATGTCCGGTCGATTCCAGAGAGTTTCTCCCCTTCGGAAATTCAGCCCGACCGGACTTGCCAAGTCCGGTCCTATGTCCGGTCGATTCCAGTAACTCAATCCGTACAAAATTTTCTACCCCGACCGGACTTATAAGTCCGGTCCTATGTCCGGTCCATTCCAGAGAGTTTATTCCCTTTGTAAATTTAGTCCGACCGGACTTGTCCATGTCCGGTCCTATGCCCGGTCCATTCCAGAAGCTAATTCTCGCAGGGTAAACAGGTCCCGACCGAGCTTGCAAGTCCGGTCGCAAGTCCGGTCGGCCCCAAATCTATGTTTTCCTTTTTACATTCCACTCCAAACTTCACCCCATATAACCTAGTACTCCCTAACCTCATTTGGGCTCTTTAAACACAACTTAAGACACCCTTAAACACTCATAAAACTCGTTTTCTAATTCCTTAAACCTTTACTTATTCCTTCACAAAATTCCTAGCACTTACAATATTTTCTCCTAGTTTTCCAAGTGGTGTTTCATACCTATGATAACTACTATGCCAAAATGCTTTCTCCTTAACTTAACATCATCTCCCAAGCATCATCTTTCCCAACTAATTCCTTATATCCTTTTTGAAACTCTTTTCCTAGTGTATACTTCTCCTCATTTTACCAAAGTTTGCCTAGGTATTTACCTAAGTCCCAAAGTGACTTTGGTACCTACTAAATCTCAAGATCATGTCTAAGTCCTTATTACACTCTAGAACACTTCCTAGTTCATCAAAATTCCTTTAAAACATCATGAACTCCTTATTCATTTCCTACATTATCTAACTCACCAAACCTTATGTAAACACTTAGAACTTCTTGCTTTTTACCTAAATTTTGACATGGATTCACCTAGAACATTTCTAAGCCAGAACACTTTGTTTTCTCCATTAAACACACAAGAACATCTAGAATCACCAAAAACACTCCCATACACAACTTCACCCAAATTTACACTACATCACAATATAGTGCATAATTTAAATTGCATGGCACTTAGGCCCTTAAAATGCATGGCTCTTAGGCCCTTAAGGTGCTTAAATCATAAACACTGAATTTCCACAATATATATGCCTTTAACCTGCAAATACACTCAACACACACATGCCCCTTACTAGACTCTTGAGAACACTTTACTAAGTCATTCACCATTTGCTCTTTAGGTAGTTTTAAATAGCATTTATAAGCTCATTTCTCCTAAGGCATTAAACAACATCAAGTTAGTAGATTTACCTCTTTTTCCAAAACACTTCCTTCTTGATTCCTTACAGAACCGTATGATAATTTGATTCCTTGTCAAGTTCTAGACAATATACAAACACCATAATGAGTATTCAAGCTTTGAGCTTCATCTCATTGTAAACCCTAATTTTACATTGTTTCAAAAACATTAATGTAGTTGTTTTACCTTGATCTTTGGAGAGAGTTTGAATATAACAAGAGAGGACTCCACCTAGTCCATGAAGAGTTGAAATGAAGCTAGAACAAAGTCACACAAAGAGCTATATCAATGTGTATTTTCGGTCAAGGTAAAAACATGGAGGAAACATGATTTTTCTTTGAGATTCCTTACCTAGAAGCAAAGGAGATCAACAATATGTCAAAATACAAGCTCAAGCTCCTTCAATGGTGGAACACCTTGGCACCGAAATGGAGCTCTTGGAGTTTTGAGAAGATAGGAATGAAGAGCTTGATGAGAGGAAGAGATTGGTGGTCTTAGAATTTGATTTGGACAAGTGAGCTAGATTTAACAAGTGGTCAAAGATGGAGTTTCCATGGTGGTAGTAGTATTACCGTGAGAGAACAAGGAAGAAGGAAGAAGAGAGGTGGGAAACCGTGTGAATGAAGGAAAGAAATGAGAGAATGAAGATAGAACTTACTTTTAAGGAGATATTTGTAGTATAAAGTAAAAAGTAGTTTTACTTAGTTTGCTTTAATTACTTATTACATTAACTAGAGAGTGGTGAGTCACCACACTTATAAAAACCGGCCCCCTTTATTAGTGTGAGGGTATTTTAGTCTTTGTTTGTCAATTTAATTACTAAACATAACATATGTTATAAACTAGCTTGTAAAAGTTACTATTCACCTAAACAAGGCACTTAGAAGTGAAATTTTTGATTTCCCATTAATATAGCCACCCAAATGTGATACTATATAGTACACATATATATTTAAGAGTAATGATGGACATTTAGCCATTCAAAACTCATTTACAAGACAATTTTTCAAAAATGTGCTTTAAGACTTCTTAAAGCACATTTTGTGTTTTAACTTGTTTTCAAGCTTGGTTTTCTTTGGTAATTGGTTTAATATGTTCATTAGTATATAAATGAGGTCTTGGTAAGTTCATTAGGTCTTACCCAAGCCTATTCCAAGCTTAGAGCACATTTTAGCTCTTATTGACTTTAAAGCACATTTTGTGTTTGCTTTTGTTTAAATTTGTTTACTAGTGTTTTTAAGACCCTTTTTAGTCTTAATAAATCATGTTTTAATGTTTAACCAACATACCAAGGTTTGGGGTATTTCATACCTAAAAATATTTATTAACATTCTGTATTAAATGTTAGTTTAGTCTTATTATATTATTTCCAACCTATAAAGTTTATTAATAAGTCATACTTTAATTTTCGTTACATTAAGGCGTTACATTATAAGGTAACTTATGAAAAATTTCAGAAACACAATTTTGAGGCCTATCTCTTCTTGTCCAAAAATCCTCAAATTTAAAGTATAGTAACTATGATATTTTAGACATATTATAAAATTTTTATTTCATAAAAATATCTTTTAAAATTATCTAAATAATTCCATAATACTCAGAAATACAAAGATTATAATTTGCGTTTAAAAACTCCAAACCCATATTAATTTACATCAAAATAAACTAGATTTTATAAGGAATCTATGGTTAAAATTTCAAGTCAAAATACATTGGGGAAGGTCATTAAATAAATTCGACAAGTTAGGGTTTAATTCTGGAATTAATAGAACTCAAAACAACTTAATCTATCCATGTTTTAATCTTGGCCGTCCGTTCCTATAACCTACGATCGGACAGCTCACGTTTGTCGAGTTCTTCAGCGAACTCAACCCAGAACCCGAGTATTAAATCGTCGATTTCTCTCAACTCACATAGCCAAATCGACTGATATTTGTTTCATTGGATTCGAAATTCAAATACGGTTCTAATGGTACCAATTTTGTTAATTATAATGCAAGGATAAGGGGTTTCGAATCTTGGTTCGTCGACTTAGGGTTCTACCGGTTTCCGATTTGAAGTTTGACAAATTCTCTCTATATGATGCATTATAGGTTAAATTGGTTGGGGGATTAGTTCGAGAATGAAAAATCGAACAAGATTGTAGGAGAAATTGATCGGAAACCTACCAGAGAAGCGCCGGTGAGGGAAATTCAAAATCGGTTTCCAGAAAACTGTTATTTCATATGCAGTTCGAGTAGCCTACTTCACGGATCAACTCGTGCTAATTGAGAGAGGTTCAATCCACACAACCTACATCATTTTAAAGTAGACATGTAAATCTAAACATTGGTGGAAAATCATGGAAAACGAATAACCAGGGAGAAAGTAACAGATCCACAAAGATCTGAGTTTACCATGTCGTTTCTGGAAATATTCTGGGCAAAAACCCGACGTGATCGAGTAGGTAACTTTGTACGCTTATATCTTCTGCACAATTGAGAATCGGCCTTGGTCATTAACATGAAAGTTTGAGAGGGATTATAGGTCTACACAACGAGCTATAGCACGTGGATTTTCGTTCACAAACGAAGAAGTTATGATCAAAAAAGTTTACCTGATTTCAGCAATATCTGGAAATCTGGGTTTCAGTTTCGCAGGGTGGCTACTTTGGATTGAATTTGCGGTCGATGTAGAATGATTTAGTTGGTGTATGAGTAATGGTTGGAATGAGGAGATTAAGGAGAAGAGAATGAAAGAAACGTCATGTAAAAATACCCTAGGATGGCTGAGATAATAACGACTGAAAATGAAGCAATAACTGACGGTGGCTAAGAAGAGTTGGCCGAAATAGAAGGGGTTCAGGCGCTCTGGCATGGCACGATCCCCGAGGCGGGTGAGGCTAAGTCAGCAGGCCCTTGCCACGTCAGCAACCTTCAAAATTTTGGCTCTAAACTCCATTTTATCATAACTTTGACTAGGATGATCCGTTTTTGACGTTCTTTTTATCAATCTTCTTGGTTTTCCATAACCTTTTTATTGGTATAGGTTTCATGGGATGGTTTGACCATTCTCAAAAAGTCAACCCTAGCAAGGCTTAATAAGCTTTATGGTTTTTAGAATTTTATATTGACTTTTATGCTTCAAATCAATACTCCAAAGGTTTATAAAATATTTATAATATAATTGGAGTGTCTAGGAATTTTTCCAAGATTTATTGACTTATAAATCTTGTTACTAAATTCATAATACCATATAATAAATTAAATTAAATTGTATTATTATTTAGAATTTAATATAAGAAGTCCCCTAAATAATTTTTAAATAATACCATATACTATTTTAGTGTTTGATAATATTATTTAGGGTTTTTATAAATGAAATCCCCTAAATTAATTTAAATTAATTTAGGGGTATTTCAGTAGATCCCCCTTAAAAGAAACTTCGACCCGAAGTTTAGAATCAACTAACAGCTACTCACACCGCTTCAATGTGCTGACCAACTTCCATACCAATTCTTTATTCCATACATTCTCATTTCCAAATTCCACGGGTTTTAATAAAAGAAATCACCTAAATTAATTTAGATTAATTTAGGGGTATTTCAGTAGATCCCCCTTAAAAGAAACTTCGTCCCAATGTTTAAAATTATCTACCAACTACTCACACCCTTTCAGGTGTGCGGGTAAACTAAGCACCAAGTTATATTACCAGCTCTAAAATGCATATCAAATAATCAAACCACTCAAGGATATTCATCCAATAACAATTCCAATCAGGATATCCATTCCATCATTCCCCATCCTTAAATAAGGATCCATTGCACTCAAGATCAACCATTAACCAAACCGAAATGTCTCATAATTAGCATCCAGTTGATGCAAGATGTAAATGTCATTAACCACCACTCAGGATACATTATCCAACAAGGTTGTTTCAAAAACCAATCACAACAATATGCATGGACCATACTAAACTTCCAAACATTAAGTTTCTGTTTTCTTTAATTACTTGATGTTTATTTCAAACACCACATTCCAGGAATTCAACACCTTATTATCAAGCTTTGTTGTGACTTTAATTGCATTGTTGATTTTATCCACGATCGTTGTCTTTGTATGTATTTCTTGATTGTTGTGTGTCTGCATTTGTGTACACATGGTCTAACCATCATCCTAAAATTCAGTTGGTCACTCTTGTTAAATATACTTTACTGGGTTAATTGACTAGATTGTCAACATAGTATTTATTTCAATCATGGTCGTTTTATTGGACATAACCTTTTTGGTTTAGCACTCCTCATTTAAAGTTTACTGTTTGTTACTTGTAATTTTCTTTCGTTAAGACATTACGTGAAGTTTGAATTTCTACTTTTGGTTCATTATCTTGTGCACAATATCACTCATTGTTATTCTGGCTTGATTGTAATTAAATCTTTTAGTGTTCCCAACACATTTTCCTAACTCACTTTGCCTCTCTATTGGCAAAAACAAAGTTTAGGATTCACCATACATATATTAGGTTAAGTTTTGAAAAAGACAAGAACTTAGGTTATATTTATATATTACTAAAATAGCATTTTAGTTCACTCTTTATTCAATTAGGTATTGCATGTAATAGCTATCAAATCTTTAAATCATGTGATTTGGAAACTATTATTGCATAAAAAGGAAATTTCATTAAGATGTGACGTAATTATCTAAATGCCATCTTACTACAACATTTCTCCAGAACATTTTATAACTTTAAAGTCTTTTAATTGTCATGGCTTGAAAATTCATGAGCTACATTAAAAAAAGTTTCATACTGTGTATCATTTTTTTTAACGCAATTAAGTTTTTCATGGAACATTGTACGGTTTTATAACTTAATATACGTAAATATGCCATTTATGTTATTTTAACATATCAATTATCTTAACAAGTTATAAATCATTTGTAACATACTAGAGTAGTTTAAAATAATATTTCAAATCATGTAATAACCGAGATAATCTTTCAAAATTATATTCAAAGGTTTATTAGCCAACCGTACGTTAAAATTTTATATTATATACCTTTTTAAGTTAGTTTCATGCAATTCCTTTATAAAAAGTATATATATATATTTTCCTGCGACTTTTCAAGTTTCAATTTGTTTTTTTTTAATTAACCATAGTATTTTAGGCGAATCATTAAGTATTTACTTCAGTCAATTTACTTATTATATATTTACATAATTTCACACAAGGCAGAGTTTTAGAAAGTTCTTAATCTTATTAATTAAAATGTAACTCCAAAATCTGATTTCTTTATCTTAAAATTGATTTTTTTTTCAAGGTAGGACTCCATATATATATATATATTTAAGTCAAATGAATTAGTCTAGTGAAAACTCACTCACTCCTGATCATTATTTATCTTAAGGTTTGTGAGTATTTCTCTGATCATTAAATCTTAGTATTCTCTTAGATAATGGTGGCTTTTCTTAAATATCGCTCTTAGTGACTTCTGAAATTTTATCTATGTATAATGTTAAACTTCTAAATAAGCATGAGAATTTCCAAATCTTTAGGTAACTCTCAATTTTTCACTAGACGCTCAATACTCCAAGTATTTAAGGCTCAATAATATTTAGTTTAGTATTACTCTTCTCTTCCCTTGATCCTTAAGTAACTTCCTTTAATGGTTTTTATATTCAGCAAGGGGTAGATTTTTACCTTGCAGTACCCAAATTCAAATCTCTTTCCTCCATATATTGGCATGTGCCACCACTTCCTCCAACATTTATATTGACGTTGTAGGGTTTTCCTAGCTTCTCATAAAGTTTATGTGCCAAGGGAAATCAACCTGAACCCAGGTTTCAACATCATTACTCATGTGTTTTCACTCCATATATAAGTATTTTTCACCAAAGATTTAACTCAATAAACCCCTATACATGTATGAATTTAATACTGGATCTTAAGATGCAAATTTTGAATTGTTCATTGTGGCTAGTAATGGAATATGCCTAGCTCAAGATTGCATGATGGTAACGTCTTACCACCACTCCTCCTCAAGTTCAACACAATCCATCACCTGCGTAGAAGATTATTTACCGTTAGATGACAAGGCTTGTCTAGCCCCTAAACTTCCAGAAGTGGGTGTGCACCCCCACTACTTTTGGCCTAGGAGTTCGTCGCACCAGGCACTTCCGTAGGGTGTTAGGTTTAGGTGTTTTCTTTCTAAAGTAAACATAGAGTTTTAGTGTAGTTTGCAGGTTCCGATGTTGATCTTTTCTAATATGCTACTAGTTCTTGTTAGCTTAATAATTTTCTAGACTTAAAATTTATCTTAAACATTATCTTTAGGTAATAATTTGTACCAAGTAGTTCTTGAGATTTATTTACAAGCTTTAAAGAAATTGAAGTACATATCACTTAGTAATTCAAAGCTCCATTTGTATACTATTTTCAACCAAAGGTATTCTTTAAAGTTCTAGGAACATGTGTACTAGCTTTTAAAGGATTGCATTTTTAGCAATGTATTCTCCATAAGTATGCTTTTGAAAAATAGATTAATATTTGATTTATCCCAACCAAAATCTAATCATACTCAATATACGATATTCCAAACTTATATATATATTTACTGTAGTTTAATATTTGAACGGTATAACTGCACACCACACTCAATAGACATTCATAAAAGAAAAGTGTGTAAAGGAATCATTCACAATTCCAAGAAGGGTTAGGAGACGTGCCTTACTGGAGTCCTCACTTCCCAATTCTACCCCAATTCCCTAGTTTTAAGTGCACCTATATTCTAAGTATTTTATTCGGCTTGTTTTCTCGGGTTCAGAGCGTAACTACGCTCTGATACCAATTTCTGTAACACCCCTATTTAACGTATTTACAGTGGAATTAAAATACTAAGGCGATTACAGACCATCGGGTTCCAAACACCCGGTACCAACCACACCAATTACAACCATTACAACTATCTAAGTTACGGTCTAAACTCAATAAAACAACGTAAACAAAACTGAACATAAAACAAAATAACTCTCCACAATTCCTAATTCCCATCACAATCACTCATGCTCTTCGTGGCCACCTGTATAAACAATTTGCACCTGCAAGATGAAACCAAGCAGCCCACCCCGGGAGGGGTGAGTCAGTTCCCTGGAATGGAACTGGTACAATTCTCCAAAACAATATTTAAAACATACCTCTTCAAAATAAACAGTAACTTGAAATCAAACTCTTGAAAGAAAAACAGGGAAACAAGGCACTTTAAAACCACAAAGTCAAGATAACAATTTAAGTATAGAGATAAATAATAGAAAGGTAAAGTTAGTCAATCCAGAAACCACAACAAGAGTTAGTGAACATCCAATGCTCAAGTTAGAACCAATTCTAGTTAGGAGTAGAGAGATCCAAGTAGTCACAAGGACTAGGAATGAAAGAAGATATCCAAGAACCAACAACTCAAGAGTGGAATAAAACCAATTGGGAGAGATGGCCCCCACCGCCAAGTACATCCTTTTAGGACAGAGGATATACAGCCCCTCACTGTTTTCTACGTCCCTTTTGGGACATGGGATATACAGCCCCTCACTGTTTACTACGTCCCTTTAGGGACAGGGGATATACAACCCCTCACTGTTACCATTGAAGACGCACGCACGTCACAATAAAAGACTCAACTCATGGATGGAACGATATCCAAAGTCCAAAGAAGAATTACCAAGATTGTCCTTTTCCATATTCCCACTAGATCACTAACTGCACCAAGGCAATACCAAAACACTCAGTCCTACAGAGTGCAGAAGCGTAAACCCTAGGCAGTTAATGTCTAATGAAACAACCAAATAGAAGGAACCAATAACCACGTAAGTTTCACATTCAAGGATTAGTTAGTCACGTCAAGCTGAGTTAGGCACACAAACAGTTTCCTTTTGAAATCTATTCAAGCTCTGTTAGCGTTTTCCAACACATTCCATACAGTCCGTTAGCAAAGTATCTGAGTACGAGAAATTGTACCTGGATAACGCTGAAGCAGTTCTAGTCAACTTGCGCAAACAATCAACAGTACTCTGAAGAATATTAAAGGTAGTCTATCATCAATCACTTATAGCCTACGTTAAGCTTAAATAAACTCCTCACTCTTATTTCTAAGTCACAATTAAATGTTACGTATAACCTTCAACTTATCTTAGAATGTCAATAATAACTCTTAAGCTCAATACCCTTACTCTTAATTTAGAATAACGTCGTATCATGACCCATGATAGGTTTGTCCTAGAATACTATATTATTATCTCTTAATGTAACTGTAACACCCCAACCGTTAATCTCGTCATTACCTCTTATCTGTTACTAATTACTCCTACTCACGCAGCGGAACTCTAATACAACGAGGGGTGAAACAACGCCGTTAGCCACCCATGTGGCTAACCAGGCCTTTCTTACATACCGTAACGGTCTGATGAACTGGAACAACCGAGTACTTCATACAAATACAATACTCAATTCATATCTCTACTATACCGAGTCCACAATATACGGATGCCGATAACATACTCGGACTTACACCTCATTCAAACGCATAAGTAATTACAATCTAACCACCCATGCTCACTGCAGTCCCCGTCCTACTCTCTCGAACGGTGGTCAGCTTCAAGTACCTGCACACTAAAAACGTTCCCCCTAGGGGGTCAGCTTACGCTGCGCATGAAATTCGCATATACCGCGTGCTAACCGCGGTACGCCAACTACTTGGGGTCGGATATACATGGAGTTCATTTTAATCAAACAACATGCATCATGGCAATACAATATATATGTATATCACACAAGGAATCTACATCCAATCACGGAACACGATTCCTAACTAACATAACAATGTTGTTAGTGGTAACTGGTTACTCTTAGGCATTGAGGGTTATTCCTCACTATGCCTTGTTTACTTATTCGATACCTCACCCGCTCTCTCGGGTTACTTAATTGTATACACACCCATTCTCTTGGGTTATTCATTCTTATACTTACCCATTCTCTCGGGTTACTCACACATATACTCACCCCTTTCTCTCGGGTTACATACTCATTATCTCACCCACACTCTCGGGTTATTCATACTCAAGCTCTTGTAGATTCTCGAGACACTACAGGTCTCCTACGTCACGCTTGTTACTCTCTTACATACTTAAGCCAAAACACATGGCTCTCTAGCATAGTCTTACTTCCCCGGTTTCGACCCTACTCTGGTCTAGCATGGTGGGAAGGTTCAACTAGCTCACAGAACTCTCTCTTAGTTCCTATCTCTTTTACTTAGGTCCGACTACTCTCGGACCACTCTCGTTCCCATACACTCCTCTCTCGGAGTTATAATAATATCATCTATATTAGTCTAGAAGCATCATTCTCGATGTTTCTAATGACTTTGGGAACTTTACTTAAATTCGGGTAAACTTAGGTTTTAAGAGTTACCTTTACAATACATATACTCATACTTTCGGTTATATTCTTATACCGGGTAAACCCTCTTATAGGAGGTCGACCATGTCTCAAGGGAGTTACTAATCCCCTAGGTCTCTTTTACCTTCCTTATAAGTCCACATTATTGGATTAACTTCAATCCTCTCGATGGAGGTTCATTTATCTCTCCACTCATATTTATTTCGTGGATTGTTTCAGTAGGGTTTTCTAACCGTTATCGGGTATTTACTCAACCCGTACATCTCCTCACGTTCTAGGGAGTTCATATGTTCGCGTTATCGTTATACTTTAATCGATAGCTTGTGTGTGTTTGCATGTTTTCGTTATCATACGCATCGATCCGTTCTACGGATCTCTAGCCGAACGTTACTCACTATGAGTCGGTCTTTACACTATGTTAGACCACACCGGCATACAAGTATGTTAGTTCATTCAACATACAACAAGACATACATAATCAAACAAGGGATTATTTTCATGCTTTAGTCTTGATTAAGCCGGCACACAAACACACAAATCAGAGTAACTCGGTTAGCATACGGGGCATGAGAAAATCATACCTTTCACCGGGGTTTTTACTTTTACCGCGTCATCTCACCATGCTCGGGTCACGCACGATTCTCTGATAATGTTTCAAACATTATTATTAATACTAAGCTCATACGGTACATAATAAAATGCTACCCCCGTACTTACCCCGTTATCCTGTTATCTCGGTTTCACTCTTGTTAATTTGAGTTCTCACTTCTCAAACACTTCTAACACTTTCTTACACTTCTTAGGGCCTTTACATGTTACCTCACAAGGCCTTAACGTCTTATAACATCATTGGCATTCAAACCCCCATCATTTACAACCTTTACAACACACCTAACTGGTCTTAAACAACCTCACACCATCTTTACTAGGTAATTACCATTTTTAGGCATCATTTCCCCACTTAAAACAACATTTTTGGTCCGTATAGTGGCCTGTCCGAACTTGTGTCCGAACTTCCAAGTTCGGACGCAAGCCGTGACTTTAGACAGAAAACAGACACACGTCCGAACTTGTGTCCGAACTTCGGAAGTTCGGACGCGAGTCGAGGGAAATTCATTACAGAAGTCCATGCGTCCGAACATGTGTCCGGACTTCCCAAGTTCGGACACAGTTCGAGGATAATTCTACGGAAGAAATAGGTACGTCCGAACTTGTGTCCGGACTTCCCAAGTTCAGACACAGTTCGAGAATGAAAAATCTCCTAACCAACAGAGCCTGTCCGAACTTCCATGTCCGGACGGAAGTTCGGACAAGGCAAAATCCTCACTTTCCAAGCCTTTAAATACTTAGCCAATTTCTCCAAAACTTCCAACATAATGCACACCTCTTACCAAGTTCCATGACTCACTCTTAAGGCCTTAAATCTACTTTGTTTTCTACAACTCTTCAAGCATTTAAACCACCTCTTTTGCTACAGATTTTGCACAAATCTCTCACCTTTACACAAGTATTCCCATGGTGATTTTCTAAGCCAATTGAATCTCCTCCAACACCTAGTTTCTCTAGGTCTTTCCTCTACTCAAAACATCACTTAAACCACTTAGGTTTCCACATAAATTTTGCCATAACTTGGCTACTTCTCCAACATTGCCCAAAACTCATACCACCATTTAAATCATCCTAAAACTAGCCAAACCCACAAGGGTTCTACCAGCATACACACAAAGCATGAAACTCATCACTTCCACAAATGCATCACAATGCATAATCCAGAAAGTTCATAGCTCATAAACAAACACTTTATTTCACAAATGCTTTCTCACTTGTATTATTTCTATACAAGCACATTATCATCACAATTACCCTCATCTCAACAAATCACATTTCCACACATGTTTGGGTTCATTCATTTTATTAACCCTTCCCAAATCCTAATACATATAGGATACCACTAAGATAGGTTTCTTACCTTAAATTTTCTTAAGTTTCCTTTTATTTCTCTTCTCCTCTTCTCCCCTCTTCTTCCTCCTCAAAATCGGCCAAGGCAATTCATTTGCCCATTTCTCTAGCCACATTCAGATTGCAAAATAAGCACCAAGGAGCTCCCTTAGGCTCACCAAATAACTAAAATTCACAAGGATGCTTAAAGCACCAAATTAGGTTTTACCTTTGGAATTTCTTGAATGGTCTTCAACTCTTGAATCTTAAGAGGGACTCCCACCACCATTAAAGCTTGGAGATTATCTCAAACAAGGAAGAAAAGCTAGTCATTACCAAAAGCCAAAATCGGCCAAGGTGGGAAAAATGGAGAAGCATGACTTTTTCATGGATATTTTTACCTTGCTAGGAAGAGGAAGCTTCAAGCTTCAAGTTTATGTGCTTTTCTCCTCAAATGGGCAACACCCATGAAAATGAACTTCAAGCTTTTGGGATTTTGAAAAGAGGGAAAGGTAGAGTTTGATGAGAGGAGTTTAAATATGCAATTATTTTTCAATTCGGAGCAAGAATGAAGCTTGGGCAAGGAGAAGAAGGTGGAGAAGCCATGTGTGGAGCTTCCATGTCGCACAGCACACAGAGAGGGAGGAAAGAAATCGTGGAGAAGGAGAAAGAAAAGAAGAAGGAGGGAAAGTGAGAGGAAAGAGAGTGAGAGAATACTTTTATGTTTTTACTTTTTACTTTTCTCTCTCTCTCCTTTACTTTCTTTCTTTCTTTATGTTAACTAATAAACATGAGAGGGGGAGGCTTCTTATTTAATAAAACCGGCCCCCACTATATTAGTGAGCTGGAGCGTTTTTCGTTTTCTGACAGAAAACGCTCGTTATTTTACCTGGTTGGCACTGTTCACTAACCGGGCCCGTTTTTCGGATTTTTCTCGTTTCTTTATTTTTAATGGCTATCAAGCTTCCATTAATACTTAATTATAGTTATATAATCAACTATAATTTTTACGGGTCCATTTGACCACTTAAAGTCACGTTTTCAGGTTTTCTCGAAAAACGTGCTTTAAACTCCGTTAGCGTTTTAATCCATTATTTGAATCCGTTTTCTTCGGGATCATTCCCGTATACTAATTAGGCCTAACTAAGCCTTAGGAATCCATCTCGGACCCTCTCGAGATCATATATCTCTTACACTCATTTAACGCGCATTTTAGCGTTTTTCGCTTTTCAAGCGTTTTCTCTTTTCTTTTGGTTTTATTCTTTTTACCAATACTCTTTAGGCACCATTAGGCCCATAATAATTTTATTAGAGTAATTTAATCACCATTTTTAGATCCGGGGTATTAAAGTAACGATTATTCATTCTTATCAACATCTACTAGCTAACCTATTATGATTAACTCTTCCCCTCAACTTAATTAGGGTCTACATCCTGTATATTGGAATCATAGTATTGTAGATGCATCTTATCATAACTTAATTGCACTACTAAACTCAATTATCTTATCTTTAGTTAAGAATGACTTTTATTACAACCATTAAATAATCTGGTTTTAAGATGTTAAATTATTTTTCATCTTGAAATAACTATATTCTAATTATCTTAGACTCATCGAACTCTTACATTCAGTATTCACAAGGTATATTATTTACTTTATCATTAACTATATAATAAGGTGTTTTAAGATAACCTTTTATGTATCCTTGCCTACATTTAATTTCCTAAATGTTTTATTTTTTTACACACATTCCCTCCATAGACTATGTATAATCCTTTTATACTAAACCTCAATAAACTTAAGTCTTAAATACGTTTTAAACTATTTACAAAACCTAAGGTTTCAAAGGAATAACGTATGAAATTATTTTCCTTTATTATATTTTAGGATAAACATTATATCTTAACATAAGGTAAAATTTATCTAAGAATTAAATCCCCATTCATAAGTGAAATTGTCAATTATTTAATAAGATCATCTATTCTGAAAATTCTCATATTTTATATTCAAATAACTTATCAATATTTCCCATTACCGTAAAGTATTTTCCTTAGTTTCAATTCCGTATATTAACTTCCACATTATATAATTAATAAAAATGTAGATTAATTTAACTCCTTGATTTAACCGAAGTTACTATTTTATTTCTTTTATATATATATATATATATATATATATATGTATATGTATATATGTACATGTATTTAATTTTTACCCCACTTAAAAGTTGATACCTAAAAATATTTATTAGCATTTTGTATTAAATGTTAGTTTAGTCTTTTTATATTATTTCCAACCTATAAAGTTTATTAATAAGTCATACTTTAATTTTTGTTACATTAAAACATTACATTATAAGGTTACTTATGAAAAATTTCAGAAACACAATTTTTAGGCATACCTCCTCTTGTCCAAAAATCCTCAAATTTAATGTATAGTAACTATGATATTTTATACATATTATAAAAATTTTATTTCATAATAATATCTTTTAAAATTACCTAAATAATTCCATAATACTCAGAACTTACAAAGATTATAATTTGCGTTTAAAAACATAAAACCCATATTAATTTACATCAAAATAAACTAGATTTTATAAGGAATCTATGGTTAAAATGTCAAGTCAAAATACATTCGGGAAGGTCATTAAATAAATTCGACAAGTTAGGGTTTAATTCTGGAATTAATAGAACTCAAAACAGCTTAATCTTCCCACGTTTTAATCTTGGCCGTCCGTTCCTATAACCTACGATCGGACGGCTCACGTATGTCGAGTTCTTCAGCGAACTCAACCCAGAACCCGAGTACTAAATCGTCAATTTCTCTCAACTCGCAAAGCCAAATCGACTGATATTTGTTTCATTGGATTTGAAATTCAAATACAGTTCTAATGGTACCAATTTTGTTAATTAAAATGCAAGGATAAGGGGTTTCGAATCTGGGTTCGTCGACTTAGGGTTCTACCGGTTTCCGATTTGAATTTTGACAAATGCTCTCTATATGATACATTATAGGTTAAATTGGTTGGGGGATTAGTTCGAGAATGAAAAATCAAACAAGATTGTAGGAGGGATTGATCGGAAACCTACCAGAAAAGCGCCGGTGAGGGAAATTCAAAATCGGTTTCCGGAAAACTATTATTTCATGTGCAGTTCGAGTAGCCTACTTCACGGATCAACTCGTGCTAATTGAGAGAGATTCAATCCACACAACCTACGTCATTTTAAAGTAGACATGTAAATCTAAACATTGGTGGTAGAATCATGGAAAACGAATAACTAGGGAGAAAGTTACAGATCCACAAAGATCTGAGTTTACCATGTCGTTTCTGGAAAAATTCTGGGCAAAAACCCGACATGATCGAGTAGGTAACTTTGGACGCTTATATCTTCCTCACGATTGAGAATCCACCTTGGTCATTAACATGAAAGTTTTAGAGGGATTATAGGTCTACACAACGAGCTATAGAACATGGATTTTGTTCACAAACGATGAAGTTATGATCAAACGAAGTTTACCTGATTTCAGTAAAATCTGGAAATCTAGGTTTCGGTTTTGCAGGGTGGCTACTTTGGATTGAATTTGTGGTCGATGTAGAATGATTTAGATGGTGTATGAGTAATTGTTGGAAAGAGGAGATTAAGGAGAAGAGAATGAAAGAAACTTCATGCAAAAAAACCCTAGGATGGTTGAGATAATGGTGTCTGAAAATGAGGCAATAACTGATGGTGGCTGAGAAGAGTTGGCCGAAATAGAAGGGGTTCAGGCGCTCTGGCGTGGCACGATCCCCAAGGCGGGCGTGGCTGAGTCAGCAGGCCCTTGCCACATCGGCAGCCTTCAAACCTTTGGCTCTAAACTTCATTTTATCATAACTTTGACTAGGATGATCCGTTTTTGACGTTCTTTTTATCAATCTTCTTGGTTTTCCATAACCTTTTTATTGGTATAGGTTTCATGGGCTGGTTTGACCATTCTCAAAAAGTCAACCCTAGCAAGGCTTAATAAGCTTTATGGTTTCTAGAATTTTATATTGACATTTATGCTTTAAATCAACACTCCAAAGGTTTATAAAATCTTTATAATATAATTGGAGAGTCTAGGAATTTTTCCAAGATTTTTTTACTTATAAATCTTGTTACTAAATTCATAATATCATATAATAAATTAAATTAAATTGTATTATTATTTAGAATTTAATATAAGAAGTCCCCTAAATAATTTTTAAATAATACCATATACTAATTTAGTGTTTAATAATATTATTTAGGGAGATTAAAAAAGAAATCCCCTAAATTAATTTAGGGGTATTTCAGTAGATCCCCCTTAAAAGAAACTTCGACCCGAAGTTTAGAATCAACTAACAGCTACTCACACCGATTCAGTGTGCTGACCAACTTCCATACCAATTCTTTATTCCATACATTCTCATTTCCAAATTCCACGGGTTTTAATAAAAGAAGTCCCCTAAATTAATTTAGATTAATTTAGGGGTATATCAGTAGATCCCCCTTAAAAGAAACTTCGTCCCGAAGTTTAAAATTATCTACCAACTACTCACACCCTTTCAGGTGTGCGGGTAAACTAAGCACTAAGTTATATTACCAGCTCTAAAATGCATATCAAATAATCAAACCACTCAAGGATATTCATCCAATAACAATTCCAATCACAATTTCCATTTCATCATTCCCTATCCTTAAATAAGGATCCATTCCACTCAAGATCAACCATTAACCAAACCGAAATGTCTCATAATTAGTATCCAGTTGATGCAAGATGTAAATGTCATTAACCACCACTCAGGATACATTATCCAACAAGGTTGTTTCAAAAACCAATCATAACAATATGCATGGACCATACTAAACTTCCAAACATTTAGTTTCTGTTTTCTATAATTACTTGATGTTTATTTCAAACACCACATTCCAGGAATTCAACACCTTATTATCAAGCTTTGTTGTGACTTTAATTGCATTGTTGAATTTATCCATGATCGTTGTATATGTATGTATTTCTTGATTGTTGTGTGTCTGCATTTGGGTAAACATAGTCTAACCATCATCCTAAAATTCAGTTGGTCACTCTTGTTAAATATACTTTACGGGTTAATTGACTAGATAGTCAACATAGTATTTATTTCAATCATGGTCGTTTTATTGGACATAACCTTTTTGGTTTAGCACTCCTCATTTAAAGTTTACTGTTTGTTACTCATAATTTTCTTTCTTTAAGACATTACGTGAAGTTTGAATTTCTACTTTTGGTTCATTATCTGGTGCACAATATCACTCATTGTTATTCTGGCTTGATTGTAATTAAATCTTTTAGTGTTCCTAACTCACTTTGCCTCTCTATTGGCAAAAACAATATTTAGGATTCACCATACATATATTAGGTTTAGTTTTGAAAAAGACAAGAACTTAGGTTATATTTATATATTACTAAAATAGCATTTTAGCTCACTCTTTATTCAATTAGGTATTGCATGTAATAGCTATCAAATCTTTAAATCATGTGATTTGGAAACTATTATTGCATAAAAAGGAAATTTCATTAAGATGTGACGTAATTATCTAAATGCCATCTTACTACAACATTTCTCCAGAACATTTTATAACTTAAAGTCTTTTAATTGTCATGGCTTGAAAATTCATGAGCTTATTTAAAATAGTTTCATACTGTGTATCATTTTTTTAACGCAATTAAGTTTTTCATGGAACATTGTACGGTTTTTTAACTTAATATACGTAAATATGCCCTTTATGTTATTTTAACATATCAATTATCTTAACAAGTTATAAATCATTTGTAACATACTAGAGTAGTTTAAAAAAAATTTCAAATCATGTAATAACCGAGATAATCTTTCAAAATTATATTCAAAGGTTTATTAGCCAACCGTACGTTAAAATTTTATATTATAAACCTTTTTAAGTTAGTTTCATGCAATTCTTATATAAAAAGTATATGTATATATATATATTTTCCTGCGACTTTTCAAGTTTCAATTTGTTTTTTTTAATTAACCATAGTATTTTAGGCGAATCATTAAGTATTTACTTCAGTCAATTTACTTATTATATATTTACATAATTTCACACAAGGCAGAGTTTTAGAAAGTTCTTAATCTTATTAATTAAAATGTAACTCCAAAATCTGATTTCTTTATCTTAAAATTGATTTTTTTTTCAAGGTAGGAACTCCATATATATATATATATATTTAAGTCAAATGAATTAGTCTAGTGAAAACTCACTCACTCCTGATCATTATTTATCTTAAGGTTTGTGAGTATTTCTCTGATCATTAAATCTTAGTATTCTCTTAGATAATGGTGGCTTTTCTTAAATATCGCTCTTAGTGACTTCTGAAATTTTATCTATGTATAATGTTAAACTTCTAAATAAGCATGAGAATTTCCAAATCTTTAGGTAACTCTCAATTTTTCACTAGACGCTCAATACTCCAAGTATTTAAGGCTCAATAATATTTAGTTTAGTATTACTCTTCTCTTCCCTTGATCCTTAAGTAACTTCCTTTAATGGTTTTTATATTCAGCAAGGGGTAGATGTTTTACCTTGCAGTACCCAAATTCAAATCTCTTTCCTCCATATATTGGCATGTGCCACCACTTCCTCCAACATTTATATTGACGTTGTAGGGTTTTCCTAGCTTCTCATAAAGTTTATGTGCCAAGGGAAATCAACCTGAACCCAGGTTTCAACATCATTACTCATGTGTTTTCACTCCATATATAAGTATTTTTCACCAAAGATTTAACTCAATAAACCCCTATACATGTATGAATTTAATACTGGATCTTAAGATGCAAATTTTGAATTGTTCATTGTGGCTAGTAATGGAATATGCCTAGCTCAAGATTTCATGATGGTAACGTCTTACCACCACTCCTCCTCAAGTTCAACACAATCCATCACCTGCGTAGAAGATTATTTACCGTTAGATGACAAGGCTTGTCTAGCCCCTAAACTTCCAGAAGTGGGTGTGCACCCCCACTACTTTCGGCCTAGGAGTTCGTCGCACCAGGCACTTCCCGTAGGGTGTTAGGTTTAGGTGTTTTCTTTCTAAAGTTACAATAGAGTTTTAGTGTAGTTTACAGGTTCAGATGTTGATCTTTTCTTATATGCTACTAGTTCTTGTTAGCTTAATAATTTTCTGGACTTAAGACTTATCTTAAACATTATCTTTAGGTAATAATTTGTACCAAGTTGTTCTTGAGATTTATTTACAAGCTTTAAAGAAATTGGAGTACATATCACTTAGTAATTCAAAGCTCCATTTGTATACTATTTTCAACCAAAGGTATTCTTTAAAGTTCTAGGAACATGTGTACTAGCTTTTAAAGGATTGCATTTTTAGCAATGTATTCTCCATAAGTATGCTTTTGAAAAATAGCTTAATATTTGATTTATCCCAACCAAAATCTTATCGTACTCAATATACGATGTTCCAAACTTTTATATATATATATATATATTTACTGTAGTTTAATATTTGAACGGTATAACTGCACACCACACTCAACAGACATTCATAAAAGAAAAGTGTGTAAAGGAATCATTCACAATTCCAAGAAGGGTTAGGAGTCGTGCCTTACTGGAGTCCTCACTTCCCAATTCTACCCCAATTCCCCAGTTTTAAGTGCACCTATATTCTAAGTATTTCATTCGGCTTGTTTTCTCGGGTTCAGAGCGTAACTACGCTCTGATACCAATTTCTGTAACGCCCTATTTAAGATATTTACAGTGGAATTAAAATACTAAGGCGATTATAGACCATCGGGTTCCAAACACATGGTACCAACCTCACCAATTACAACCATTACAACTATCTAAGTTACGGTCTGAACTCAATAAAACAACGTAAACAAAACTGAACGTAAAACAAAATAACTCTCCACAATTCCTAATTACCATCCCAATCACTCATGCTCTTCGCGGCCACCTGTATAAACAATTTGTACCTGCAAGATGAAACCAAGCAGCCCCACCCCGGGAGGGGTGAGTCAGTTCCCTGGAATGGAACTGGTACAATTCTCCAAAACAATATTTAAAACATACCTCTTCAAAATAAACAGTAACTTGAAATCAAACTCTTGAAAGTAAAACAGGGAAACAAGGCACTTTAAAACCACCAAGTCAAGATAACAATTTAAGTATAGAGATAAATAATAGAAATGTAAAGTTAGTCAATCTAGAAACCACAACAAGAGTTAGTGAACATCCAATGCTCAAGTTAGAACCAATTCCAGTTAGGAGTAGAGAGATCCAAGTAGTCACAAGGACTATGAATGAAAGAAGATATCCACGAACCAACAACTCAAGAGTGGAATAAAACCAATTGGGAGAGATGGCCCCCACCGCCAAGTACGTCCTTTTAGGACAGAGGATATACAGCCCTTCACTGTTATCTACGTCCCTTTTGGGACAGGGGATATACAACCCCTCACTGTTTACTACGTCCCTTTAGGGACAGGGGATATACAGCCCCTCACTGTTACCATTGAAGACGCACGCACGTCACAATAAAAGACTCAACTCATGGATGGAACGATATCTAGAGTCCAAAGAAGAATTACCAAGATTGTCCTTTTCCATATTCCCACTAGATCACTAATTGCACCAAGGCAATACCAAAACACTCAGTCTTACAAAGTGCAGAAGCGTAAACCCTAGGCAGTTAATGTCTAATGAAACAACCAAATAGAAGGAACCAATAACCATGTAAGTTTCACATTCAAGGCTCAGTTAGTCACATCAAGCTGAGTTAGCCACACAAACAGTTTCCTTTTGAAATCCATTCAAGCTCAGTTAGTGTTTTCCAAAACATTCCATACAGTACGTTAGCAAAGTATCTGAGTACGAGAAATCGTACCTGGATAACGCTGAAGCAGTTCTAGTCAACTTGCGTAAACAATCAACAGTACTCAGATTAATATTAAGGGTAGTCTATCATCAATCACTTGTAGCCTACGTTAAGCTTAAATAAACTCCTCACTCATATTTCTAAGTCACAATTAAATGTTACGTATAACCTTCAACTTATCTTAGAATGTAAATAATAACTCTTAAGCTCAATACCCTTACTCTTAATTTAGAATAACGTCGTATCATGACTAATGGTGGCCATCGAATCCGAATCTACCCGGAACCGGTGAATCTACCCGGAACCGATTGGAACCGGAATCGGCCGGAACCGGGCCGGAACCGATTCGGAACCGGAACCGCCCCCTTGCGAATCGAATCCGAATACAAGTTTTGAGATTCGGGACCGAACCGGGACCGGAACCGCCCGGAACCGCCTGGATTCGCATCGGATTCGGAACCGTGGAACCGGAACCGGAACCGGAATCGGAACCGCCCCGGAACCGGTCGAAGTTACTGTTGGAATCACCACTTAGAACTTCTATTTTGTATTGTAATCTTTTAGAATGTATTAGTATTACTTTCTTTCCATGTAATCTTTTAAGACTTCCAAATTGAAATCATGTAACCTATTATAGTTTGTACTCTTTTTCCTTATTAGGGTTTTCCCAATGGGTTTTTACCTAATAAGGTTTTAACGAAGCAGTGAATCATATAATAAAATCCGCTTTGCTCTTTAATTTTTGCAAATTCAATACAAAAATTTAAGTCTTTGGTTCTTACACATTTAAAATTATAAACTTGAGGAATAACCTAGCTAGGAGTAAAGTGGACGAAAAGAGCAACGTGTGCGCTCAAACGGATCTAAAATCGGAGTTAAAACGAAGAAACTGGAGCCGATCGAATCTTTCCAGAACCGG
Organism: Limonium bicolor; assembly: GCA_023374045.1. Classification (NCBI taxonomy): domain Eukaryota; kingdom Viridiplantae; phylum Streptophyta; class Magnoliopsida; order Caryophyllales; family Plumbaginaceae; genus Limonium; species Limonium bicolor. The sequence goes on from CM041781.1 coordinate 53,083,260, forward strand.
TCGGAACCGCCCCGGAACCGGTCGGAACCGGAACCGGAACCGGTCGGAACCGGAACCGGAACCGGAACCGCTCCGGAACCGGTCGGAACCGTTGATTTGAGCGAATCCGAAGCGAATACAGAGTTCCGGAACCGCCCCAGAACCGCCCAGGACCGGTTCCGAATCCGAATACACATTTTCCGGAACCGGAACCGGTGGAACCGGAACCGGAACCGGTGGAACCGGAACCGTGGCCACCATTAATCATGACCCATGATTGGTTTGTCCAAGAATACTATATTATTATCTCTCAATGTAACGATTATTCATTCTTATCAACATCTAGCTAACCTATTATGATTAACTCTTCCCCTCAACTTAATTAGGGTCTACATCATGTATATTGGAATCATGGTATTGTAGATGCATCTTATCATAACTTAATTGCACTACTAAACTCAATTATCTCATCTTTAGTTAAGAATGACTTTTATTACAACCATTAAATAATCTGGTTATAAGATGTTAAATTACTTTTCATCTTGAAATAACTATATTCTAATTATCTTAGACTCATCGAACTCTTACATTCAGTATTCACAAGGTATATTATTTACTTTATCATTGACTATATAATATGGTGTTTTAAGATAACCTTTTATGTATCCTTGCCAACATTTAATTTCCTAAATGTTTTATTTTTTTACACACATTCCCTCCATAGACTATGCATAATCCTTTTATACTAAACCTCAATAAACTTAAGTCTTAAATACGTTTTAAACTATTTACAAAACCTAAGGTTTCAAAGGAATAACGTAATAAATTATTTTATTTTATTATGTTTTAGGATAAACATTATATCTTAACATAAGGTAAAATTTATCTAAGAATTAAATCCCCATTCATAAGTGAAATTGTCAATTATTTAATAAGATCATATATTCTGAAAATTCTCATATTTTATATTCAAATAACATATCAATATTTCCCATTACCGTAAAGTATATCAATATAATATCTTATGTAACTTAGTTCCGTCTGATTAAAGGTTTAAAGTTTTAAATATCTAATTTATATTTACAAACCTTTTTACAAGTTCTAGCTATTAACTAAACACTTATTTATAAGCTCACATTCTAAATATTGGTAGTTAATGTTATAAATGTATTTTATATGGCTTATCTACTTCTAAGAAACTTAAAGATTATTATCTAGATTAATTTCCTAATCGTAGTTTAATATAGTTTTACATCACAATCCTTTTAATGATTTTATCCTAAAACATTAAGTTATTATTCAATACTATATATGTTATGAAATGATTAAATCTAGACTTATAAATCCACTTCACATTTAGATAAAAGTATTTCATTTACTTTATTATTGATTATGTTATAAGATCTATTTGTGTAACATTTTATGAAATCTAATTACAAATTTTCCTAAGTGTTAACTTATTAATTACTTAACCCAATTATAGATTACATTATGGTCATTGACTAATACTATACATGTATTTTAATACGGTTTATATAAATCTTAGAAATTCAAAGGTAACTCTTTAAACTTTATTTCATAACCATAATTCAATACCACCTCATATAATACTCTTTTAGTAGTATTATGTATAGGCTTAGTTTTAAATTATTAATTCATTCATATTCTATTTTCTATGAGGTATTTTTTTTATAAACATATATTAGGATTTATTCAAGACATTCTTTATGTTGTTTTATTGAATTAAATTATTTATATTAACTTGTACACACATCTACACACAATATATGATTTATAAGATAAAGTATTTTCCTTAGTTTCAATTCAGTATATTAACTTCCACACTATATAATTAATAAAAATGTAGATTAATTTAACTCCTTGATTTAACCAAAGCTACTATTTTATTTCTTTTATATATATATGTATATATGTACATGTATTTAATTTTTACCTCACTTAAAAGTTGATACCTAAAAATATTTATTAAAATTCTGTATTAAATGTTAGTTTAGTCTTATTATATTATTTCCAACCTATAAAGTTTATTAATAAGTCATACTATAATTTTCGTTACATTAAAACGTTACATTATAAGGTAACTTATGAAAATTTCCAGAAACACAATTTTTAGGCCTATCTCCTCTTGTCCAAAAATCCTCAAATTTAATGTATAGTAACTATGATATTTTATACATATTATAAAATTTTTATTTCATAAAAATATCTTTTAAAATTATCTAAGTAATTCCATAATACTGAGAACTTATAAAGATTATAATATGCGTTTAAAAACTCAAAACCCATATAAATTTACATCAAAATAAACTTGATTTTATAAGGAATCTATGGTTAACATTTCAAGTCAAAATACATTCGGGAAGGTCATTAAATAAATTCGACAAGTTAGGGTTTAATTATGGAATTAATCGAACTCAAAACAACTTAATCTACCCACGTTTTAATCTTGGCCGTCCGTTCCTATAACCTACGATCGGACGGCTCACGTTTGTCGAGTTCTTCAGCAAACTCAACCCTGAACCCGAGTACTAAATCGTCAATTTCTCTCAACTCACAGAGCCAAATCGACTGATATTTGTTTCATTGGATTTGAAATTCAAATATGGTTCTGATGGTACCAATGTTGTTAATTATAATGCAAGGATAAGGGGTTTCGAATCTGGGTTCATCAACTTAGGGTTCTACAGGTTTCCGATTTGAATTTTGACAAATTCTCTCTATATGATGCATTATAGGTTAAATTGTTTGGGGGATTAGTTCGAGAATGAAAAATCGAACAAGATTTTAGGAGGAATTGATCGGAAACCTACCAGAGAAGCGCCGGTGAGGGAAATTCAAAATCGGTTTCCGGAAAACTGTTATTTCATGTGCAGTTCGAGTAGCCTACTTCACGGATCAACTCGTGCTAATTGAGAGAGATTCAATCCACACAACCTATGTCATTTAAAGTAGACATGTAAATCTAAACATTGGTGGAAGAATCATGGAAAATGAATAACTAGGGAGAAAGTTACAGATCCACAAAGATCTGAGTTTACCATGTCGTTTCTGGAAAAATTCTGGGCAAAAACCCGACGTGATCGAGTAGGTAACTTTCGACTTATATATCTTCCGCACGATTGAGAATCCACCTTGATCATTAACATGAAAGTTTTAGAGGGATTATAGATCTACACAACGAGCTATAGAACGTGGATTTTCGTTCACAAACGAAGAAGTTATGATCAAATGAAGTTTACCTGATTTCAGCAAAATCTGGAAATCTGGGTTTCGGTTTCGCAGGGTGGCTACTTTGGATTGAATTTGCGGTCGATGTAGAATGATTTAGATAGTGTATGAGTAATGGTTGGAAAGAGGAGATTAAGAAGAAGAGAATGAAAGACACTTCATGCAAAAATACCCTAGGATGGCTGAGATAATCGCGTCTGAAAATAAGGCAATAACTGATGGTGGCTGAGAAGAGTTGGCCGAAATAGAAGGGGTTCAGGCGCTCTGGCATGGCACGATCCCCAAGGCGGGCGTGGCTGAGTCAGCAGGCCCTTGCCACATCGGCAGCCTTCAAAACTTTGGCTCTAAACTTCATTTTATCATAACTTTGACTAGGATGATCCGTTTTTGACGTTCTTTTTATCAATCTTCTTGGTTTTCCATAACCTTTTTATTGGTATAGGTTTAATGGGCTGGTTTTACCATTCTCAAAAAGTCAACCCTAGCAAGGCTTAATAAGCTTTATTGGTTTCTAGAATTTTATATTGACTTTTATGCTTCAAATCAATACTCCAAAGGTTTATAAAATCTTTATAATATAATTGGAGTGTCTAGGAATTTTTCCAAGATTTATTGACTTATAAATCTTGTTACTAAATTCATAATACCATATAATAAATTAAATTAAATTGTATTATTATTTAGAATTTAATATAAGAAGTCCCCTAAATAATTTTTAATATTACCATATACTAATTTAGTGTTTAATAATATTATTTATGGTTTTTATAAAAGAAATCCCCTAAATTAATTTATGGTATTTCTCACGCACCGGGTCAGCAACTAGAGCCTCAACTACTAATACTAATGGAGGAGGAGGTAGAGGTGGCACCGGAGGTGCTGGGTCATCTACCAATCGCCCTTCCCAGAACTATTCACAGAGGCCAGGACAGAACTACCCTCAAAGGCCGGGCAAGGCACCGACTCTCAACCTGGTGGACCGTGTCGAGGCAGAAAGTGATGACCCGAGTTCACCTGGTGAGGACTACTTCCCTAGCGAAGAAGCTTAGATTTTACTTTCTTTGCATTCCACTAGCTAGTTTTCCTTCTCAATGTAAAAGGGATGAACTATAAATCCCTCTTTTGTTGTGCACCTTTAAATGCCAGTTGTGAACCTTATCTTAAACTGCTTAATAATAATCATTGTTTTATTCAGTTTTCGATATTTGCTTTCCTATATTGCCTATTTCCACACCCACCATCCCCTTTGAAGCCAAACCACACCCACCAGATAAGTGCAAGATATTGAGACCCGGGATGATCTTACTACGAGAGTACCTAACCCCAGCTGTCCAATATACCTTGATCCTCAAGATCAGGGAGTTAGGTGCGAAAGGAGGAAACTTTTACATCCCTACCTTCAAGAACGGTTCAACCATGAAGGTGAAGATCATGTGCCTAGGTAAGAAGTGGAACCACACCACCAAGAGCTATGAAGAGGTGGAGGTGCCACCAATCCCGGAGGACTTGCAGACCATCATTGGAGCTGCATTTAAGGCAACACAAGAATTGGAGGATGAACCCGTCCCAGACCTAACCTTAGACGTGTGCATCATCAACTTCTATGTAAAAGAAGGTAAGCTAGGGATGCATCAAGACAAGGATGAATCTCTAGAATCCTTCACCAGAGGAGTTCCAGTGGTTTCCATATCACTTGGAGACGACGTGGAGTTCCTATTTGGTGACCAGAGGAGGATGGACCTTGCTACCAAGATCCTCCTGAAATCGGGTGATGTGCTGATATTTGGAGGAACGACTAGACTTATCTTCCATGGGGTGAAGAGGATCAAGCCCAACACAGCCCCCACACCCATCATTAACCAGACCCACATGAAAGCTGGTCGTTTAAACCTAACCTTTAGATAGACCTAGCCGTGTATTTTACAATTTCCGCATTGTAATCTTTAAGTTGCTCATGAAGCTTTCAATAAGAATGGAAATTCTAAGAATTTTATTGCTTCGTTGTAGGGGTCGGAAACTCAGGGATCAGGTTGAATGTGTTGAACCAAGCTCAAGCCAAGAGCAATGAAATGGTCATCACAGGTAAAACAATTAACCCTGATTAGCTACCTTGGAAAAGTTGCCTGGAAATCTTAAAATCTACTCTATAATTTCAGGCACATTCTTAATTAATGGAGTGGAGGCCACCGTCCTGTTTGACTCTGGAGCCTCCCATTCCTTTATATCCCAAGCATTTCATGCCAAGATAGAGGCCCCTACAGAGGACATCCATGATTGCTCAGTCTTGTTACCATCCAGAGAGTTGATCAAGTGCAGTAAGCAGTGCAAGAATCTAAGGATGCATACACATCAAGGGAGAAGACTTCCTTATTGATGCCATTGTCTTCCCTAGCATGGGATTCGACATAATTGTGGGCATGGACACGCTAAAGCGGTACCGAGGCAGATTACACTATCCAGAGCATCGTCTCCTCCTGAAATCAGCTGCAGGAATCACAGTATCATACCGAATGTAGCCTAAGCAACCGACTGTGAAGGTTGTATCGGCGTTATCCCTGATGAAGGAGGTGTCCAAGGGCGCGACCGCCTACTAGTGTTATGCCCAGGACCTGAGGACAGATCCGATGTTCAGGAGCGACGTTCCATTGTGTCGGAGTACCCCGATGTTTTTCTAGAGGAGCTACCTGGACTACCACCGCTGAGAGAGGTTGAATTCAACATCGACCTCATACCTGGCACGGGACCGATTGCCAAGGCTCCCTACTGGATAGTGTTGAGCAAAATCTATACAATATTATAAATAGATTTATTGCTAACTAATAGGCAAGTGCACCTAGTCGGAGTAGTACAACAAGTGTCGTATCCTCAGGGAAATTGTTCAATTTTCCTAGTTTCGGTATTTAATAAACATTAAATAAAAAGGGGTTTAGCCAGTGGCAATCTTAGTGTTTTTGGGTTGGACAGATAAAAACAATTAAAAGCTTAAATAAAACTGTTGTGTATCAATTGGATGGAAAATGTGCTAAGGAAGATGTAATCACCCAAATATACTTCAGACTTTAATTATAATCCTAATTTGCTCTATTTGCCTGTTTAAGAATTTATCTTGTGGCCTTCCTAATGCATAGAAAAGGTCAACTCTTAATTAATTCAATAAATTTTTTACTAGTAGAAAAAGTCTAAAATCATTAATTAGCATTAAGCAAAAATTCTTTTAATAAAAGTGATGGATTTTATCAGCTAATTAAGGAGATAATATCTAATGTTTGTCTCTCTTTGTGGTCTATTCTTGAATTTACAAAATCCTTGAAATAAGGGAAACTGTAAATGTGTAAAAATGATCAGTTCTTAAGCATTTAATAATTTAGAGAGACAAAACAAATATTTATAAGCAAATTCGATATTACATAAAAGTCTGAATTATTTGGGGTCAAACACTCATCCTAAGCACAAATATAAAATTACTCAGACATTGACAAAAATAAAAATAGAGTAAAGATAGAAATAGCCATTATTTCGGAGACTGCTTGAGAAGAACGGGTCTGCACTCGCTCTCGCTCCTGCTGCCTCTTTCCTCTCCTTTTAATATACTGCTTCTGGTGAATATGGGGAGAATGGACTGATTTTGGATGATATGGAAAATATGTGGGGTGATATGTGAATATAAGGAAATTATGGTGGTGGAATGAAAAAGAAATAAAAAGTGGAGAATTGTGTGTGGTGGTGTTACGGGAGAAATGAAGGAAAGGAGAATGGTGGGGTGTGGTGCTGTTGTGGTGATCGATTGTGTAAAATAGAAGCAGAAGAGGTGGGTTTATATAGGAGTAAAGAAGGGAAAGATGACAAGGCTTGGAGCAGGCGTGGGTGAAGAAAATAATGGATGTGGCGCCTGATACGTATGATATGGTAGATAGATATGTTTGTAGGCGCCGTAATTGAGGAAAAACAGAGAAGACGGTGCCAAATTTAAATCGCGTGATTTCTGGATTTGGCGCAGTCATTTTACACGTGTCCGGATTTGTGTCCGGATTTGGCCCATCCGGACATGTCACGTCTGAGTTTGTGTCCGAGGTATGGACACAAATGTCCTGGCAAGAATTTGTACGTGTCCGAGATTGTGTTCGGATTTGGCCCATCCGGACGTGAGACATCCGAGTTTCTGCCGTGTTAAGGACACACTTTTTTGTTGCATTCGAGTCTGAGTCCGTGGTATGGACGTGAGACGTCCGAGACTGGGTCCGTGGTATGGACGCGTGTATGTTGAGTCCGCGTTTGAGTCCGTGATAAGGACGTATTTTTGTGTGTGTCCGAGGTTGAGTTCGTAGTACGGACACCCCTGTCCGGGTTTGCGACCGTTGTACGGACATGTGTATTCTCGTCTCGTCTCGTCTTGTCTTGCAAACTTCGACCGGCTCCAGATTCTTCGTTTGAGCTCAGTTTTTAGATCCGTTTGCGCCTATGCGGTCGTCTCTTCGTCTATTTTTCTCCTTGGTTGGTTTTCCTCATGTTTAACCAATAAATCTGTAAGATAACCAATAAAACATAAAACTAGAGGAAAACTAACTAAAGTGGAGAAATGAGCAAGAAAAGTGCTAATATAACATTTGAAATACACCCATAAATCATGCTCATTTGGACACTTATCACACCCCCACACTTACATTTTTGCTTGTCCTCAAGCAAAACCATGTACCCAAGAAAGTAGGGAATGCTCAATACTAACAAATATTATTATGAAGGGTAGGATAAGGAGGTGAACAGTTCATGATCTTAAAATTTTTGAGGAGTGTGATCCATCAACTACTGGTGGCACAGGTGTGTTCAGGGTAAAAACAAAATATAGACTATTGGGGTATGATCCAAAGTGCTTCAATGGTTCTCAGTTTAGGTGACTTTGAGAACTTTTACCACTGCCAACTTCTCTCAAGAATGGGCATTGAGGAGAAAACAAAAAGAAAAATAGATTTATGCATTTGCTTTACGTTTGCATTAAATAAGAGGAGATAATATGTAGGCATCAAGCCTTTGTATGCAAGAACACTCAACTCTCTTCGTTGGTTACCAATGGCGTCTCGCAAGTCCCTTTGTTTATTTTTTTTATTATTATTTCTTTTTTCTTGGATAGAGAAGCATCCCTTAGCAATCCCTAAGAGAGAAGACAGAAAGAACCCCTGAGCAATAAAAATCCAAACATTGCAGATCATTTGGTCACACCGCGTAAAAACGCTCCTCAAGAGCAATCAAAAATAAAAAATTTTGTACCATTTATCCCACAATTCATAATAGTATTTGTTCTTAAAGAGAACAACCTACATCAGTAGGGTCCATAATTTTAAATTTTGGACAAACGCAAGATAAGCAGAGAGATTAAGCATTTAAGCATATAATTTCACCGAAAAGGGCACTCCCCCACACTTAAATTGAACAATGTCCTCATTGTTCACCAGAAAACCAAGGGAAGGCTTCAGAAGTCCTTTTTGGTAAGTAGGAAAATAGAGAAAACACAAAGGTCACAAATAAACATTTTGAGCACAGAAGCTATCCACAGCAGAATTCAGCAAAATAAAAGCAAAATTAAAGAAACTAGTACTCCCTTAGATTATTTTTGCTTGTGTTATAGGAGTTCCCCCACACTTGAGCTTCAGCCTCAAGAAACGCAGCTTGGTTGCAGTATAGACATGAAGTTGCACTTGCATAAGACACTAGAAACAACCATACTACAAATAGGGTTAGGAGTTTAGCAAAAACAAAATTTAAAGAGACCCTGTTTATTAAAAGAAAATAAAAACCAAATGAAAGAAAATTTCATCCGGGTTGCCTCCCGGGAAGCTGCCCTTCTTTAACGTCTTTGGCTAGACACTTTGAAGCGTACTCAAATATGAGGATCTTGTAGAATTTTTGCATGAGCATCAACTTTCTCTAGATTACCACCCTGGTAATGCTTTAGTCTTGACCCATTTACCATGAAAGTTTTTCCTTTAGCATTCATCAACTCAACTGATCCATATGGGGTGACCTTGGAGACGGTAAAGGGTCCAGCCCAATGGGATTTTAGTTTACCAGGGAACAACTTCAACCTAGAATTGTATAGTAGAACCAAATATCCCATATGGAACTCCCGTTTAAGGATCATCTTGTCGTGCCACTTCTTGATTTTCTCTTTCTAGATACGGTTATTTTCGTAGGCATCCTCTTGAAACTCTTCTAACTCGGCAAGCTGAAATTTCCGTTTGTCACCTGCTCTCAGTAGATCAAAGTTTAGTGCTTTCACGACCCAGAATGATTTGTGCACGAGCTCGACTGGTAAATGACAAGCTTTTCCGATGACCAATCGATATGGGGACATTCCAATGGGTGTCTTGTAGGCTGTTCTATATGCCCAAAGTGCATCATCCAGCTTCAGGGACCAGTCTTTTCTTGAAGAATTAACTGTCTTTTGCAGGATCCACTTCAATTCTCGGTTAGAGACCTCAGCCTGGCCATTTGTTTGAGGGTGATAAGGTAAGGCTACCTTGTGTCTTACTCCGTATTTTGTCATTAAGGCTGTGAACTGCTTATTGCAGAAGTGGGATCCTCCATCACTGATAATAGCACGTGGGACTTCGAACCTTGTAAATATGTTCTTTTTCAAGAACTTAAGCACTACCTTTGCATCATTTATGGGAGAGGCGATAGCTTCCACCCACTTAGTCACATAGTCGACTGCTACCAAGATGAAGAGGTTTGAGCAAGATGAAGGGAAGGGTCCCATGAAGTCAATGCCCCATACGTCGAACGGTTCTACCTCAAGTATAATGTTGAGAGGCATCTCATGTTTTCTAGAGGTGTTCCCAAGTCTTTGGCACTCATCACAGGATGCTACAAAGGAATGACAGTCTTTATGCAGGGTTTTCTAGAAGAAACCTGATTGAAGTACCTTAGCTGCTGTTCGTGCTGACCCATGATGTCCTCCGGCTTCAAGAGAGTGACAATGTCGTAGAATGCTTTGGACTTCATCTCGGGGCACACACCCTCTCACTATCCCATCTGCACAGACCTTGAAAAGGAGAGGGTCCTCCCAGTAGTAATGTTTTACATCTGAAAAGAACTTCTTCTTCTGCTGGTAGGTTAGCTCGTGTGGTATTACTCCTCGTGCTAGGTAGTTGGCCGTGTCAGCGTACCATTGATCACCAGTGTCGCCAATCATAAAAATGCACTCATCTGGGAAGAATTCATTGATGGATGTGCCATCACTTGGTGCCTCTATGCGAGATAGGTGGTCTGCTACTACATTCTGCACTCCTGACTTGTCTCTGATTTCAATCTCAAATTCTTGTAGTAGGAGTATCCACCGGAGAAGTCGAGGTTAGACATCTTCTTTGGCGAATAGATACTTCAGAGCGGAGTGATCGGTGTGAATTATTACTTTGCTTCCCAAGAGATATGATCGGTATTTATCCAGAGCAGAGACTACTGCTAGAAGTTCCTTCTCAGTAGTTGCATAATTCTTCTGAGCATCGTTGAGGGTTCTACTTGCATAGTAGATGTTTCTCAGGATGTTCTCCTTCTTTTGACATAAAGCGGCCCCCACTGCGTAGTCACTGGCGTCGCACATAATTTCGAATGGTAGGCTCCAGTCTGGTGATATCATGATGGGGGCGGAGATAAGGCAATCTTTCAGTGTGTTGAAGGCTTGTAGGCATTTGTCAGTGAAATTGAATTTGACGTATTTAGCTAGGAGATCACATAGAGGCTTCGAAATTTTGGAAAAATCCTTGATAAACCTTCTATAGAACCCAGCATGGCCAAGGAAGCTTCTGATGTCTTTCACCATCATAGGTGGTGGTAATTTTTCAATGACCTCGACCTTGGCTTTGTCAACTTTAATGCCTTTCGAAGGTATTTTGTGCCCAAGAACTATTCTTTCTTTAACCATGAAATGACATTTTTCCCAGTTAAGCACAAGGTTTGTTTCTTCACACCGGGCGAGGATGGCGTCCAGATTGTTTAAACAGGATTCAAATGTGAGACCGAAGACAGAGAAGTCGTCCATGAAGACCTCGATGCTCTTCTCAAGATAGTCGGTGAAGATTGACATCATGCATCTTTGAAATGTGGCTGGGGCATTGCATAGACCAAATGGCATCCGATTATATGCAAATGTCCCGTATGGGCATGTGAATGTGGTCTTTTCTTGGGCTTCTAAAGCAATGGGTATTTGAAAATATCCTGAATAGCCATCCAGGAAGCAGTAGTAGTCTTGCCCAGCCAATCTTTCCAGCATTTGATCAATGAAGGGTAAAGGAAAGTGGTCCTTCCGCGTGGCGCTGTTTAGTTTCCTATAGTCGATGCAGACTCTCCAGCCCGTTGTGGTTCTCTGGGGCATTAAATCACCCTTGTCGTTGGGGACCACAGTGAGACCTTCTTTTTTCGGGACAACTTGAACAGGGCTCACCCATTTGCTGTCAGAGATGGAGTAGATAATTCCAGCGTCAAGCAGTTTGAGCACCTCTTTCTTTACCACGTCTTTCATGTTGGGATTTAGCCTTCTCTGTGGTTGGACTAATGGCTTATAGGTATCTTCCATGTATATGTTATGTGTGCAGAAATGGGGGTTGATACCTTTGATATCCGAGATGGACCAGCCTATCGTCTTCTTATGGTTCTGCAGGATCTTCACAAGACGTTCCTCCTGTGTACTTGTTAGGGATGAAGAAATAATAACAGGTAGAGTACTAGGGTCAGAAAGATAGACATACTTCCGGTGTGAAGGTAACGGTTTCATTTCTACGAGAGGGGGTTGTTCAATTGATGGTGGTATCTTTTGAGTAGAATGCTCTAATGGTTCTGGTGGTGGGTAGCGTGGTTTAGCATATGATTTTCTTTTATCCAGAGCTGCTACCATTTCAATTGTGTCAGGGTGTATTGGTTAGTTATCACAGGATTCAACTAAAGCATTTTCGTGAGCATCATTACGAAAAATAGCAGACGAATTATCATGCACAACAGAGTCGACGATGTCTATGGAAAATGTGGCTTCTATATATGCGGGTTTCTTTATGACTTTGGACATGTCGTATTCTAAAGTTTCGTTATGCAGTCTTAAAATGATTTTTCCTTTTTCAACGTTGATTAATGTCTTAGCAGTTCTCATGAAAGGTCGTCCTAAGATTAAGGGCACCCTAGTGTCTTCTTCCATGTCAATCACAATAAAATCAGCGGGGAACACAAAAGTTCCTACAGTTACAATCAAGTCTTCTATATATCTTTCGGGAATACTAAAGACCTATCTGCAAATTGTAATTGAATAGAAGTAGGCATGCATTCACCAATCTTAAGTTTGTTGAAAGTTGGGAGTGGCATTAAATTGATACTAGCTCCTAGGTCACATAGCCCACTACCACAATCAACATTATCAATGGAACATGGAATAATTGGCAAACCTGGGTCTCCAAGTTTTGGAGGGAGGTTCTTTAGAAGCACTGCTGACACTTCCTGCGTAAGGTGCACAGTTTCCACTTCCTGCAACGATCTTTTGTTTATGATGATATTCTTCATGAACTTTGCATATATCGGCATTTGTTTCAAAGCATCTGCAAAAGGAATATTAATCGTTAGTTTCTTGAAATGGGTTAGAAACTTTCCAAACTGTTCATCTAAATTTTTCTTTCTTATTCTGTTTGGAAAAGGAAGTGGGGGAAGAATCTTAGTTAGAGAGGAAGGAGTAGATTCAGGAGGCTCCTTCTCCTTGGAAATATTTTTTGGAGGAGGAGGGGCTTCTTCAGCATCTTCTTGTTCTTCTTTTTGATCTTCTTGAGGCTTGTGAGCTTGCTGTTCTTGATTATCAAATTCATCTTGGGGAAGAGGTGAGTTAAGCGGCCTCCCACTTCTCAAAGTCACTGCCTTGGCATGTTCTCTTGGATTTGGATGACTAGGGAAGGTGCCAGGTAGCCTTTGTGCAAGCTGCTGGCTGATTTGCTCCAGCTGTTGGTTGGTTTGTTGTATCTGGGCTTCAACCCTTCTGTTAGTGGCTTCTTGATCCACGAGTCTGGTTTGGGTCGAAGTCACGAATCCCTTCATTAGGTTTCTGAATTCCTCATTTGGATCAGTAGAAGATGAGGATGGTTGTTGTTTGGTGGAAACCTGGAGGGGCACCTTGTGCTCTATAACCCATATTAGAGTTTGGTTAGGGTCTATTTCCCTGATAGGTATTGGGACTGTTGTTCTGCCCTCCTTGGTATTGATCGTTGTTTTTCCATGAGAAATTCGAATGATTTCTCCATGGGTAGTTGTTGTTGATGTTGTTGTTGTAGGAATTACCGGGGCGGTTTCCTATGAAGTGTACATCTTCGTACTCGCTTTTACCTTTGCATTGATGGGTTTCATGAGGACCGGCGCATATGGCACATCCTTCTGCAGATGAACCTGGAGGTGAGGAAGCTATTGTCTTTACGATTTCGTTTTGAGATGTTGTTAGCTTCTCCACCATCTTTGCAAGGGACGAGATCTGGGCTGATAAATGATCCGTAGGCTTAACGTGGAGTAGGCCTGCTGCTCGTGGCATTCGTCCTTTGGATCTCATCCACTATCTTGTATTGCTCGTCATGGTTTCGAGAAGGTTCATCCCTTCTTGAGGAGATTTCATCATGAAACTTCCTCCTGCAGAGGAATTTACGAGTAGTCGGTTCCCATCATCCAGGCCATTAAAGAATGACAGGCATAGGGATCGATCGTCGAGACCAAGGTGGGAACACTTCATCAGCATATCCTTGAATCTGTCCCATGCGTCGTACAACGTTTCTCGTGGCTCCTGACAGAATGTGTTGATTTCTCCGATCAATTGCCTTGTTCTACTGGTTGGGTAGTTTTTTGCAAGGAACTTCTGGGCCATTTGCATTCATGTGTGGTGATAACTGTCTAAATGAGCATGTTTTATGGGTGTATTTCATATATTATATCAGCACTTTTTCTGCTCATTTCTCACTTATCGTATGTTTTTCCTCTAGTTTATGTTTTATTGATTATCTCACAAATTTATTGTTTAAACATTAGGAAAACCAAGCTGGAAGTAAAGTAGACGAAGAGACGAACGCATAGACGCAAACGGCTCAGAAAACGGAGTCCAAACGAAGAATCTAGAGCCGGTCAAAATTCGTAGAAGAAATAAGCCTGTACGTCGTGAAAACAGGCGGACAAGAGACAAGCGCAACCGCCCAAAATGGGGCGGACACTCACACTTGCAACCGCCCATAAAGAGGCGGACAACATCAAGGCATAACCGCCTGTTTGGAGGTGGACAAGACTCATGCGCAACACTAAGGCTACCGCCTGATTGGAGGCGGACGAACCACAAGGCTACCGCCTGTTTGGAGGCGGACATCACACAGCAGAGGCAATAGGCGGACGTCTCACACACCAAGGCAACCGCCTATTAGCATGCGGACGGGAGGCGGACGTGAGTAAAACCAGTCGCAAAATGCCGTCTGCAACTTGCCTCCGCTATCCATCTACTCCCGCACCGCCTACCTTATTTCCTCACGCGTCTCCAGCTCCTGTCCCCTGCAATTAATGAGCAATCAACGAGAGCAATCAACCGGCAATCAAATTCGTACGGATCTTCTTCTCCTCTGCCTCTATATAAACTCACTCCAACAGCACCATAAATACACCACGCACGACGGGAGTCTGAAGAAACCATTCACCACACTCACCCATTCGCTTCCACTTATTTTCCTCCCGTAACACCACAACATTCCACACTCACGCAGTAACAAAAGAAATAGAAGAGCAGCAGTACGAGCGAGAGCAGACCAGTTCTTCCTCTGAAATAATGTCAAAATCTATCGGTGCAATCTTCTTATCTCCGTTAATGTCTGAGTAATTTTCATTTGTATCCTAGGATGGGGTTTATTTCGAATATTACGTAAATTAATATTTATCACCTGTCTCTCTTATTTTAACTTGTTTTAATTCCTTTCAGCAAATATTGTTAAATGCTTTGCGTGACAAACAACTGCATTTATTTGGTAACTATCAACATATGATTTTGAGATAGTCTAAGTACCACAAAGGAATTAATCTTAGTATTTACACTCCGGACTGAGCAGGAAAATATTAAGGCTATTATTAAGAGTTCGTAACTGACAATTATTAACTCTAATAGACAATAAATAATTGAGACATGGTTATAAATATGTTTAAGTAATTTAGGAAATTCCCCCGCTATCCTAGGATACATTTTTCCATCCACATCACTTAATTCACCTTTTTACTGTTTTTATTATATTTGCACTGATCAAACAACAAATCAAGCTTGCCTCCGGCTAAACCCCTTTTTACAGTTTTTAAGTAACTACCAAGACTAGGATAAATTGAACAATCTCCCTGTGGATACGACACTTGTTTTACTACTACGACCGGGATTCGTTTGCAGCCCGACGTTTAATTTGAGTTTTTAATTTCTTTTCTTTTAATTTTACACCAGTTTAACCACTCAGAAAATAACCTTCTGCATGTGGATTGATCGGGAAGGAAGACTTCGGTGCCACCTGTTTGCTGAATCTGACAACGAGTGAGGAAATAGTTGTAGACAGATTCTTTCTTTGACGGTGCCGGTTTGACCAAAGGAATTACAGAAGTCTAGGAAGAGACCTAAATGATTTGGGGCTTCATCTGGATTTGCTCCACTAAACTTGCCTAAATCCCGGACGGCGGTGATGTAGTGGGTTTTGAAAGCCCATCATCCGGTTTCTTGCGGTTTTAGTTCAGGGAGAACTATGGCTGATGCCCTTCCTTCAGTATCCGGTTGGTGGTAATCAGAGAGGGCACGGTGTTGTGGTTGATTTTGGTGGTCCATTTCATCTATGACTTGGTTATTGCCCATGTCTTGATTTTCTGGTTTCTTCGTTCTTGTAGTAGAGTGCGCTCGGGTTCGGGTCTCGGACTGATTGGTGGAGAACCTCGGGTTCGAGTGCTTTGCATGCACAGAAGATAATTTGATTTGTGAGAAATTGTAAAATTAATAGTAAATAGAGAAATAAAAGCTGAAATATTTAAATAGGCTGATAAACTTTAATTAAACTAAAATTAAAGTACCGAAAACAAGGGGAAATTGATGGAATCAATCTCCCCGGCAACGGCGCCAAAAACTTGTTGAGCAAAATCTATACAATATTATAAATAGATTTAGTGCAAACTAATACGTAAGTGCACCTAGTCAGAGTAGTACAACAAGTGTCGTATCCTAAGGGAAATTGTTCAATTTTCCTAGTTTCGGTATTTAATAAACAGTAAATAAAAAGGGGTTTAGCCAGTGGCAATCTTGGTGTTTTTGGGTTGGACAGATAAAAACAATTAAAAGCTTAAATAAAACGGTTGTGTATCAATTGGATGGAAAATGTGCTAAGGAAGATGAAATCACCCAAATATACTTCAGACTTTAATTATAATCCTAATTTGCTCTATTTGTCTGTTTAAGAATTTATCTTGTGGCTTTCCTAAAGCATAGAAAAGGTCAACTCTTAATTAATTCAATAAACTTTTTACTAGCAGAAAAAGTCTAAAATCATTAATTAGCATTAAGCAAAAATTCTTTTAATAAAAGTGATGGATTTTATCAGCTAATTAAGGAGATAATATCTAACGTTTGTCTCTCTTTGTGGTCTATTCACGAATTTACAAAATCATTGAAATAAGAGAAACCGTAAATGCGTAAAAATGATCAGTTCTTAAGCATTTAATAATTTAGAGAGACAAAACAAATATTTATAAGCAAATTCGATATTGTATATAAGTCTGAATTATTTGGGGTCAAACACCCATCCTAAGCACAAATATAAAATTACTCAGACATTGACAGAAATAAAAATAGAGTAAAGATAGAAATAGCCATTATTTCAGAGAGTGCTTGAGAAGAACGGGTCTGCACTTGCTCTCGCTCCTGCTGCCTCTTTCCTCTCCTTTTAATATACTGCTTCTGGTGAATATGGGGAGAATGGACTGATTTTGGATGATATGGAAAATATGTGGGGTGATATGTGAATATAAGGAAATTATGGTGGTGGAATGAAAAAGAAATAAAAAGTGGAGAATTGTGTGTGGTGGTATTACGGGAGAAATGAAGGAAAGGAGAATGGTGGGGTGTGGTGCTGTTGTGGTGATCTATTGTGTAAAATAGAAGCAGAAGAGGTGGGTTTAAATAGGAGTAAAGAGGGGGAAGAGGACAAGGCTTGGAGTAGGCGTGGGTGAAGAAAATAATGGATGCAGGCCTGATACGTCTGATATGGTAGATAGATATGTTTGTAGGCGCCGTAATTGAGGGAAAACAGAGAAGACGGTGCCAAATTTCAATAGCGTGATTTCTGGATTCGGCGTAGTCATTTTACACGTGTCCGGATTTGACCCATCCGGACGTGTCACGTCCGAGTTTGTGTCCGCGGTAAGGACAAAAATGTCCTGGCGAGAATTTGTATGTGTCCGAGTTTGTGTCCGGATTTGGCCCATCCGGACGTGAGACGTCCGAGTTCCTGTCTGTGTTAAGGACACAATTTTTTGTTACGTCCGGATTTGAGTCCATGGTACGGACGTGAGACGTCCGGGACTGCGTCCGTGGTACGGACGCGTGTATGTTGAGTCCGCGTTTGAGTCCGTGATAAGGACGTATTTTTGTGTGTGTCTGAGGTTGAGTCCGTAGTACGGACACCCCTGTCCGGGTTTGTGTCCGTTGTACGGACATGTGTATTCTCGTCTCGTCTTGTCTTGCACACTTTGACAGGCTCCAGATTATTCGTTTGAGCTCCGTTTTTAGATCCGTTTGCGCCTATGAGTTCGCCTCTTCGTCTATTTTGCTCCTAGCTTGGTTTTCCTCATGTTTAACCAATAAATCTGTAAGATAACCAATAAAATATAAAACTAGAGGAAAACTAACTATAGTGGAGAAATGAGCAAGAAAAAATATAACATATGAAATACACCCATAAATCATGATCATTTGGACACTTATCAGATGGGCCCTGTTGAGATGGTCGAACTGAAGAAACAACTACAGGAGCTACTAGATAAGGGTTTCATCAAACCCAGTGTCTCACTTTGGGGTGCTCCAGTGCTGTTCGTCAAGAAGAAGGACAGAAGCATGAGACACTGTATCGACTATAGAGAGCTGAGCAACATCAAAATCAAGAACAAGTACCCACTGCCCAGGATCGATGACTTATTTGACCAGCTGAAGGGATCAAAGGTGTTCTCTAAGATTTATTTGTGTTCTGGATATCATCAGATAGCTGTAGCTGAGCCAGATGTAGAGAAGACCGCCTTCCGGACTAGATACGGCCACTACGAGTTCACAGTGATGCCGCTTGGACTGACCAATGCACCAGTGAGATTCATGGACCAGACGCAGAGAGTCTTCCAAGCCCAGTTAGATAAGTCAGTGGTCGTATTCATAGACGACATCTTGATCTTCTCCAAGAGCAGGGAGGAACACGAGCAGCATTTGAGGACAGTCTTGAAGACTCTAAGAGAGAAGAAACTGTATGCCAAGTTCAGCAAATTCTGGTTTGAAATACCCCAAACCTAGATATGGTATTTAAAGGATAAAATAAGGTATAAGAAGGATAAATAATGCCTTAGGAACATTAAGAAACTATTTTAATCAAAGAAAATATAAGGAGTCACCGAAAGAGCAGTTTAAGCAAAAACGTGCTTTAAGCTTGGAGAGACTTGGGTGAGCACCCAAATATTGTTCGAAGACCTTAGTAACATCTTAATGGTCATTTTAAACCAATTACCAAAGAAAACCAAGCTTGAAAACAAGTTAAAACACAAAATGTGCTTTAAGGACTCTTAAAGCACATTTTTGAAAAATTGTCTTGTAAATGGGCTTTGAATGGCTAAATGTCCATCATTACTCTTTAATTAACATGTGTACTACTTAGTATCACATTAGGAGGTCTAAATCAATGGGAAATCAAAATTTTCACAACTATGTGCCTTGTTTTGTGAATAGTAATTAAATTAAGCTAGTTTATAACATAAGTCAATATAAGTGAGCTAATTGGTCAACAAAGACTAAATTACCCCTTTCTACTTATTGGGGGCCGGTTTTTAATGGGATGACTCACCATGTGAGTAAGCTAGATTATTAGTAAAAAAGAGAGAAATGTACTAGTCACAATTTTCTTTTGTAAAGAAACATAAATATCTCACCTTTATTCACCTCTCTCCTCACCTCTTCGTTCTCCCTTTTTCCCACCGGTTTTGAGCTGCTCCTCTCTTCTTCTCCAACGTGAAGAACAGCCCCCATGTGAGCTTCATTTTCCCTTGATCACGACTTGCTCATTTTAGCTCCAAAATCAAAACAAATTACATACTCTTCTTAGTTAGCTCAAGCTCTTTCTTTCTATCTTTTCAAAACTTCAAGAGCTCCATTTTGGTGCCAAGCCAAACCACCATTAGAGGAGGAAACTCAAGCTTGGAGACTCCATTGGCTTCTCCATTCTCTTAAGGTAAAGAAAGTGTAAGAAAATCTAGGTTTCCATCACTTTTCTTCATGACCGAAAATACATACTCATGGGGCTTCATTTCTAATGCCTTGTTCTAGCTTGTTTTCTACTCTCGAAAGTATAGAGGAGGTCCTTCTTGCTTCATATCCAAGCTTGTCTTGAGAAACCAAGGTAAAACAATCAATTCAATACCTTAAAACACATTTTTAACCTAGGTTTTGTTCCTTAAGGTTAGTGTGTTGTTTAGTACTCATTGGAGTCATTGAATATTGGTTAGAACATAAGCATGGAGAACTTGTTTGGTGACCGAGATTGTTCAAGGAAAAAGGCCAAGGAGGAAAGTTTGTGAGCTTGTAAAAGAACAAGGTAAATTACTTACCTTAAGGCGTTTTTAATGTATTAAGGGATGTGATATGGATAGGTAACAAGTTTAGCTTAGAGTTTATAATGAAAAAGGGATATGAAACTTAGGAGAAAGAATACTATTATATTAAGAACTTATGACTAAGGAGCAAATGAGAAAAAGGAGATAGTTTAAGAATGTCAAGGTGAATTGTAAGAACATTTGAATTGCAATGGGAGCCTTGTTTTGTGTATTTGGAGGTCAAAAGCTATATATAATGAGGAAATTCAGTGTTTAAGATTTATGCATTTACGGGCCTAAGAGCCAAGTCATTTAAGGGCCTAAGTGCCAAGCAACTTAAGTTTATGCACTATATTGTGATGTAGTGTAGTTTTGGTGAGAATTTGAATGTTGATAGCTAATTAATGGTGAAAAACTAAGTGTTTTAGTGTAACAATGTCCTAGAGAACCCATGGCAAAATTTTGGGAAGAACCTAAGTGTTTAAGATGTGTTAGGGAGACTTCATGACCGAGGAAGTGTTAAGAAACCTTAGGAGTTGTTTTGATGAAAAAGAATGAGTTCAAGATGTTCTAGTGAACTAGGGTGACTTAGGTACGTCTAGAAAGAACTAGGGGTTACAATGGTGAATTTTAGGCACCGAGACCTTGATAAAAAGAAGTTAGGAAACTTTAGTAGGTTTGATGTGAATGAGTGTAAAACTTTGAGATGATTTAGGTAGAAACTAGAGTTTAGAATTTAAGGAAGGCTTGGAAATTGTAATAGGGGTGGAAAGTAGTGTATATGGTGTGGTCAAGTTCTTAAGGAGGGAACGTTTGGCTAGTAGAAGTTCTAGGTGAAAGGGATGTTGAAATGTAGGAAAGAAATAAGTGTTAAGTGTTGGAAGTTGTTGTAAGAATTGAGTAAAGGATTGGAATGATCTTTGGAGGTTGTTTTAATGAGTTTGGAGGATGATTTAAGGTGAGTTTAAGGGTCTAAATGATGATAGAACACATTAGGAGGCTTGAGGAAAAAGTTGGAGAGGATTGCACAATTTTAGGGCTTGTTCTGGACTGGTCCGACCCAGTTGGTTGGATCGGACATGGGTCGGACGTCCCCTGTTAAGTCACCCGTAATTGTTCTGGAGTGGTCCGACCCAGAGGACTTGGGTCGGACATGGGTCGGACGGGTGAGTCTTAGAAGACGGGAAAGTTTCGGGAAAGGTCCGACCCAGGGGGCTTGGGTCGGATGTGGGTCGGACGAAGTAGAATTTTTCAATCTGAGAGTTGCTGGAATGGGCCGACCCAGTTAGTTGGGTCGGACGGTGGGTCGGACGACCCTTAACACTTAAAAAAAAAGAAATTTTGAATTCTAAGGATGATAATTGGTAATAAGGTATGCCATTGGTAGGGTAGTAATGATTAGGATCCTAAGAACCTAAGGGATTAAGTTAAGTTAAGTAAAAACCTTAATGTTTAAAGTTAAGTTTATAAGGTTAAGTGGCAAGGATTTAAGAGGGTATCGAATGGGAATCTTTAGGGACTAAGTGGGTTAAGTAAGGTGCAAATAACTAATGGCCTAAAAATGAATCAATGTTTTAGGTTTGTGAATTGGGACCCCGGAGAAGGTTAAACAAACGACAGACGACGGTGAACGGTACAATCTTTCTTGTGACCTCCTTGCTAACGAGGTGTCCCTCGGCTGGTGTGCTATCTGTTTAATTGCTATGACTAAGACAAGATAAAGCATGCAACCGGTTATATTTGTTCTCGTTGTGAATGTGTTTTCCTTACACTAAACCACGAGACTTGAGATTGTTACTAACTAAGTTTAGTACTTACTGAGTTAAGAATAAGAGTTAAGTATTGGTTAATGTTGGTTAATACCCGATAAGGTTTAACTAACACATGGTGGGTAGGATTTATACTAACTGGAACTTGAGTGAGGAAACCCGGGACTGACTCCGGTCATGCATGCTAAGAAAAGGGGGATGGTATCTGAATCAGATCCGCCCTCCACTTAAG
The DNA here is from genome assembly GCA_023374045.1 of Limonium bicolor. Classification (NCBI taxonomy): domain Eukaryota; kingdom Viridiplantae; phylum Streptophyta; class Magnoliopsida; order Caryophyllales; family Plumbaginaceae; genus Limonium; species Limonium bicolor. The sequence goes on from CM041781.1 coordinate 53,105,331, forward strand.
GACTTGTCTTCGGACTTGTTGCCTAGGGCCAGTTGCCGGCTCAGCTATGCTGGACTCCCGTCCAAGGTAGGTGGCATTAAGATGGTGCGGTAGGATCACCTAAATCCTAGGTTTGATATTAAGCTACAACCATTCCCTTCTAGGAACGGTTTGTATACTAAGATTAAGTTAAGGTTAAGATTGAGGTAAGATAAGGAACTGAGGTTAAGGAAGTCAGGACTAAGGAGGGGGTTACTAACCCGCTTAATAAGGGAACGCTTGTGTCGTTCAATGTGTGTGAACTATGTATGTTCATCTGTGGATTGTTGTTTATTGCACTTCATATCATGCTTGTGTAATTAATCAATTTCCATGCTATCGACAATTAGTCGACGTAGTCCCGTTAGCTTGGGGGCCATGAGAGGGAGTACCAGCATTCGTGCTGACCCCCTTTGGGGGCTGTTTTTACACTTGCAGGTAAGAGGCCCATGAAGTCGCACCACGAGAGTATGGGCGGTTAGACTTAGGATGGGTTGTTTATTTTGAGTACGGGTTGCGCTTGTGCTCCCGTCTGTCTATATTGAAAGTGATGTAAGTTTGTGATTATGACTTAGTTACTTATACTCGGTTGGTTGGTGGTATTTTGGTTGGTGGTGTTTGGTCGGTTGTTTATTTTGGATAAGTGTTGTAATCGATAAGGCCGGTATATTCTAACGATCAGACCGGGCAAGGTCCCGGTGTATGTTATTTCCGCTGTGACAAATTCGATTAAGTGTTAAGAATTGCGATAACCACGATTGGCTTGGGACGGGGTGTTACAAAAAGTGGTATCAAAGCGTAGTTACGCTCTGATCAAGAAATACCGGACATGAGTAACCACCGAGTTAGGATATAAGTTAAGAAATAAGTGATGGGTTAAGGGTGTGAGCTGTTAGTGTGAGTAGAGTCAGATGACCACTAATAAGTGTGGATCGTCTTTACCGTCTACGGACGTTATAAATTCGTTAACCGAAACAGCGGTGGATACGAATCTAATGTGAGTTATGATTGTTCAGATGTCAGGAAGGAGAGGCCGAGGGCGTTCCAGAGGCGACGAGACTGAGATACCAGAGGGGCAGACAATCGCAGAGATCGTAGCTGCCGCCTTTGGGCATATGGGCTATCAGCCTAGTATGGGTACACCACCTCCACCGCCACAACCCCGGGAACCGAATTGGGTGAAGAGCCTTGCAGATCTTCGACCCGCACACTTTAAGGGGGAGACCGATCCCGCCAAGCTTGAGGCGTATATCTCCGAGCTAGAGACCGCCTTCGAGACCCTTGACGTCCCTGCTGGGATCAAGGTGCGTCTAGCTGCGTTCTACCTGAAAGGGGCGGCAGGCGATTGGTGGAAGCTGGTGAGGGCCGAGCATGTGGCCAATCCAGAGTTCGGCTGGGAGCAGTACACCGCCTTGCTACGAGCAAAGTACTACCCCGCCCATGTCCAGACGAAGAAGCGCTTGCAGTTGGATGCGCTTAAGCAGACCGACAAGATGACGGTGGACGAGTATTACTCGGAGTTCACCGCCTTGCTCCGTCTTCTGCCAGGTCTTGGATATTCAGACCAGATCTTGGTGGACCGCTTCTATGGCGGGCTTAGCCATCGACTCCGCTATGGCATGGGGCCGACGAGTTACACTACCTTGCAGGTAATAAGAATGATTAAGATTTGAGTAAGTAAATGAGTAAAATTTAGATTATGAGAAATAAGAGTGACTAATACTGTGGAAAGCAGGAGTGCTATCATGCCGCTGCTAAGGTTGAGATAACCGTCCAGCTGAGGGATGAGGAGAATGCTAAGAGGAAGAATGCTGGTAAGAGCACAGAGAGCCAAGGGCAAGGTGGGTACAAGAAACAGAAGTACCAGCCTCAGGCCCAGAAAAATCAGAACCTAAAAGGGAAGGAGGAAAAGGAGAAGGCTCCGGAAGAGCCATTGAAGTTGACGTACGCATACGCAACTACACCCCTGCGCTCTAGGGCGCCAAAGGGTAAGGGATTGATATTGAGTGAGCTATGAGACAACTAATAACCGTTTGAGATATGAGTACTAATATTGCGAATGATCAGGATCTGAGACTGAGAAGGGAGCCGGTGGTGGCTACCAGCGACGCTACATCTGTAGGTGGTGTCACAAGGACCACCCCGGGCTCGATTGCAAGGGGAATAAGGTGGAGTGCAACTATTGTGGGTTATACGGACACTGGGCATATGAGTGCTTCCGGAACCCCGCTAGCAGAGCCTATAGGCCCGATACTAGGGGCAAGGGCAAGACCGATCAGGGAGCTGGATCTGACGGTCAGAGGAAGGTGCAACAAACTGCAGACAAGAACCCACGGGTGACCCAGAAGTCGGGACCCACACTACACTTGGTGGACCGGGACGATGAGCCTGAACCCTCATCGAGGCCAGGTACCGCTATAACCACTTAGTAATAAAATTACCTGCTTACCGCATTATCATGCATGTTTGGTGAATAATTGAGTTAAGTAAGAATGAGATGAGATTAGAACTTAAGTAAGATATGACCTACTACCACTTTAGGAAGCTTCAACATCTGCTATCCAATACCATCTACACCTAACACGGAGCACACCGACATCAAAACCATAGACTTTCCAACCGAACAATGTCAGGTTATCCGCCCAGGTATGATTCTATTAAGGGGATACCTGACACCCGAAGCACAAATAGCCATCATCAGAAGATGCAATCAACTAGGAATGGGACCGGGAGGTTTTTACACACCGGAGCACCCAGGGGGAGCAAGGATGAAATTAAAAATGATGATCCTAGGCAAGGATTGGAATCCGTATGCCAAGAACTACCAAACCACGAGGATGCAAGATGGAGTCTCACCACCGGGAATACCCGAAGAGTTCCATCCAGTTATTACACAAGTCGTGGAGATCGCTCAGCAGTTGGAAGTTGAACCGATTCCAGACATACAAGCAGACATTTGCATTGTGAACTTCTACGAGAAGGATGGGCGACTTGGACTACACCAGGATAAGGACGAGACAACGGAGTCTCTCGAAAGAGGGATACCCGTAGTGTCTTGGTCCATTGGGGATGATGCAGAGTTTTTATACGGCGAGCAGAAGCGTGCGGACCGTGCGAATAAATTGGTACTTAAGTCTGGAGATGTATTAGTTATGGGAGGAGAATCAAGGATGTTGTACCATGGGATTAAGAGAATCAAGCTGAATACAGCACCGTCAGCAGTAATTAATGCGACGCATATGAGACCTGGGAGATTAAACCTAACCTTTAGACAATATTAGCCATGTGATGTTAGAATGAGATGAGGAATGAGATGTAAGATTAAAGCACATGTTGTAAACGGGATGGTTATGAATAAAATAACAGTGTTGTTCATATAAATTGTTATGACTCTTGTTATACCATCAATACTCATGAAGCTTGTGAACACAATTAGGTCATGGACTCGGTACGGAAGGTGCGTTAAGCATACTTACAGAGGCACAGGCCGACGCCAGCGGCACTATCCTCACCGGCACCTTTCCGATTAATGGGATTGAGGCATCACTTCTCTTCGACTCAGGGGCCTCGCATACCTTTGTCTCGGCATCTTTCACGAGCAGGTTGAGGCTAGACGCTGATGAGCTACTCGACTTCACGGTTATGCTCCCGTCTAAGGAGAAGGTTCGTTGCACTCGTTACTACCAAGGAGCCATTGTCAGAATTAAGGGGGAAGACTTCCCAGTCAGTTTTATTGAGTTCAGGGAGTTGGGATTTGATGTTATCTTCGGGATGAACTGGTTAGAGCGGCACAAGGGACGTATCCTCTGCGCCGAGCATAGACTGCTGCTCAGGAGTCCGTCTAGGGTAACAATATCATACCGCCAGAGGCCCAGAGAGCCTTCGACTAAGATCATCACCGCCATGGCAATGTATAAGGAATTGAGGAGAAAAGAAGAGGTGTACCTCTGCTATGTACAGGACATAGAAAGAGACCCCGAGTTCGACCCCGACTTACCGGTAGTGTCGGAGTTCCCCGACCTATTTCCACGGGAACTGCCCGGCATGCCACCCACTCGGGAGGTAGAGTTCACCATCGAGCTGCTACCTGGAACCAGACCGATAGCCAAGGCACCATACCGCATGGCTCCGACAGAAATGAATGAATTGAAAGAACAGTTGAAAGATTTGTTAGATAAGGGATTTGTAAGACCAAGTGTGTCACCATGGGGAGCGCCAGTCCTCTTCGTGAAGAAGAAGGATGGTAGTCTCCGCCTCTGCATCGACTACAGAGAGCTAAATGCAGTGACAGTGAAGAATATGTATCCACTACCCCAATGACGATCTGTTCGATTAGTTGAAGGGAGCATCTGTTTTTCCAAGATTGATCTCAGATCGGGGTATCATCAGATAGCCATTAAGGAGGAGACATTGGAAACGGCATTCCGGACACGTTACGGCCACTACGAGTTTACAGTGATGCCGTTCGGTTTGTCGAACGCACCGGCGAAGTTTATGGATCTGATGAACCGCTTGTTCCGGCAGCTGGACAAGTCGGTTGTGGTGTTTATTGATGATATTTTGATATACTCGAAATCTAAGGCTGAACATGAGGACATCTGAGGAGGGTATGGAGATATTAAGGGAGAACCAGCTAATGCTAAGTTCTCCCAAGTGTGAGTTTTGGCTTGACCAGTCTCTTTCCTAGGTCATGCTCTCAGATGCTGGAATCTCAGTGGATCCAGCAAATAGATGCTGTACGTACTTGGCCAAGGCCGAAGACTGTTACCGACATCCGGAGCTTTCTCTCGGTCTGGCAGGTTACACAGGAGTTGTTAGGGATTTCAGTAAGGTCACAAAGCCGATGCTAGTCTGATGAAGAAAGATGCACCGTTCGTATGGACGGCTGACTATGAGAGATCATTCCAGAGTTTGAAAACTCACTGACCACTGCACCCGGTTCTGACCATTCCAGACGGTACAGAGGGCTTTGAGTTTATTGTGACATCCGGTAGAGGGCTGGTTGCGTGCTCATGCAACATGGCAAGGTGGTGGCATATGCCTCACGCCAGTTGAAGAAACTGAGGAGAACTACCCCACACATGATTTAGAGCTGGAGCTGTAGTCTTCGCTTTGAAGATATGGCGCCACTACTTATACGGGGTTAGTGTGACGATCTACACCGATCATAAGAGCTTAAGATACATTTTACTCAGAAGGAGTTGAATCTCAGACAGAGGAGATGGTTAGAATTCTTGAAAGACATGACATTGACCTCCAATACCAAGAGGGGAAGGCCAATGTTGTAGCAGACGCCCTGAGCCGTCAGCACACTCACTCCATTCGCTAGTTCTTCTCCAGCTTGGTTGATAAGGTGGCGAGAGGCTCGGAGGACAGAGTACATGAGGGAGGTCAGACAGAAGCTGACAGATGGTACCTTTGAGAGTCAGAAATATGACTTCAGACTTCACCCGTGATCTGATCCGACTTAAGGGCCAGTTATGCATACCACGGGGCAACACGATCTGAAAGACCGTATCTTAGGGAATCACACTGTTCTTCAGTTTCCATCCATCTGGGAGCCTCTAAAATGTATAAAGACATGAAGAGATACTTCTGGTGGTCGGGGATGAAGACGATGTTACCGTCGTCTTGAGGTGTCTCACATGCCAGAAGTAAAATTCGAGCACCGACGATCGGGCGAAATGGTACAGTCGATGCCAGTTCCAGAGTGGAAGTTCCATGATATCTCCATGACTTTGTAGTTGGACTCCCCACCTGCTAGGGAGGTCTCCACCTGATATGGGGTGTGGTGATCGCCTTACCAAGTAGCCCGATTCATACCGTGAAGGATACTTGGAAGGTGACCAAATTAGCTGAGTTATTTGAAAAGAAATCATGAGGACATCACGGGATACCGAATACCAAGTGTCCCGATAGAGATACCAGATTCCTTTCGAGGTACTGAGAGCTACTAAGAAGCGTTGGTACAGAACTGAGTTGAGTACGCGTTCCATCTCAGACAGATGGTCAGACTGAGCGTACTAGTTCAGACACTCGAGGACATGCTGAGAGCATGTGCCTGGACTTTCAGGGCAGTTGGATTGACAGACTACATCTGATCGAGTTTTCATACAACAACAGCTACACGCTTCGATCAAGATGGCACCTTTCAGTGTTGTACGGTAACCATGTCGTACACTGCTCTGCTGGATAGAGAGTGAGACGGTCATTATAGGACCAGAGTACTTAGAGCAAGTTAGGCTGAATTCAGCAAATCAGGGAGAACATGAAAGCTGCTCAAGATAGGCAGAAGTCGTATGCGATGTTCGACGACGGACCTGGAGTTCGTAGTGGGCGACCAGGTATTTCTGCGAGTTTCACCGATGAAGGGTGTATTCAGGTTTGGGCAGAAGGGCAAATTAAGCCTGAAGTTTGTTGGTCCTTATGAGATTACGGAGCGGGTGGGCCCGGTTGCTTACAGGTTGAATTTACCGGCTGAACTGGGTAAAGTTCATGATGTTTTTCATGTTTCACAGCTAAAGAAATACATGCACCACCCCTCCCATGTGTTAGAACCTGAGAGGTTGACTTTAGAACCAAATATGAGATCCGTGGAGACTCCTCAGAGAATCTTGGACAGTAAGACTAGGGACACTCGCCATAAGTCAGTGCGACTGGTGAAGGTTCTCTGGTCTAACCAGGATGTCGAAGAGGCCACGTGGGAATTAGAGGATAAGATGAGGGCGAAGTACCCTTCTTTGTTTACTGACTAGATCGTCTGTATAGGGTACGGGGCGTACCCCCTTTTAAGGGGGGTAGAGCTTCCTCGCTTTTGAGTTAGGAAACGAACTTGTTGTCGTTTGTTTGGTTGTTTAAGATGTGATTTTGTGTAAGTTGCTACACTTTGGTGATAAGTTTGAGTTATGTATAATACTTATGTATTGTATTGGTGGCTGACCTTGAGTCTTGAGATATGTGAATGAGAATATAAGATGTGGTATTAAGATTAAGAAATTGAGTACCGTGAATGATTTAGTACATGTGTGAACTTTGGGGACAAAGTTTTTAAGGGGGGTAGATTGAAATACCCCAAACCTAGATATGGTATTTAAAGGATAACCTAAGGTATAAGAAGGCTAAATAATGCCTTAGGAACATTAAGAAACTATTTTAATCAAAGAAAATATAAGGAGACCCCGAAAGAGCAGTTTAAGCAAAAACGTGCTTTAAGCTTGGAGAGACTTTGGTGAGCACCCAAATATTGTTCTATGACCTTAGTAACATCCTAATGGTCATTTTAAACCAATTACCAAAGAAAACGAAGCTTGAAAACAAGTTAAAACACAAAATGTGCTTTAAGGACTCTTAAAGCACATTTTTGAAAAATTATCTTGTAAATGGGTTTTGAATGGCTAAATGTCCATCATTACTCTTTAATTAACATGTGTACTACTTAGTATCACATTAGGAGGTCTAAATCAATGGGAAATCAAAAATTTCACAACTATGTGCCTTGTTTTGTGAATAGTAATTAAATTAAGCTAGTTTATAACATAAGTCAATATAAGTGAGCTAATTGGTCAACAAAGACTAAATTACCCCTTGCTACTTAATGGGGGCCGGTTTTTAATGGGATGACTCACCATGTGAGTAAGCTAGATTATTAGTAAAAAAGAGAGAAATGTACTAGTCACTATTTGCTTTTGTAAAGAAACATAAATATCTCACCTTTATTCACCTCTCTCCTCACCTCTTCATTCTCTCTTGTTCCCACCAGTTTTGAGCTGCTCCTCTCTTCTTCTCCAACATGAAGAACAGCCCCCATGTGAGCTTCATTTTAGCTCCAAAATCAAAACAAATTACATACTCTTCTTAGTTAGCTCAAGCTCTTTCTTTCTATCTTTTCAAAACTTCAAGAGCTCCATTTTGGTGCCAAGCCAAACCACCATTAGAGGAGGAAACTCAAGATTGGAGACTCCATTGGCTTCTCCATTCTCTTAAGGTAAAGAAAGTGTAAGAAAATATAGGTTTCCATCACTTTTCTTCATGACTGAAAATACATACTCATGGGGCTTCATTTCTAATGCCTTGTTCTAGCTTGTTTTCTACTCTCCAAAGGATAGAGGAGGTCCTTCTTGCTTCATATCCAAGCTTGTCTTGAGAAACCAAGGTAAAACAATCAATTCAATACCTTAAAACACATTTTTAACCTAGGTTTTGTTCCTTAAGGTTAGTGTGTTGTTTAGTACTCATTGGAGTCATTGAATATTGGTTAGAACATAAGCAAGGAGAACTTGTTTGGTGACCGAGATTGTTCAAGGAAAAAGGCCAAGGAGGAAAGTTTGTGAGCTTGTAAAAGAACAAGGTAAATTACTTACCTTAAGGTGTTTTTAATGTATTAAGGGATGGGATATGGATAGGTAACAAGTTTAGCTTAGAGTTTATAATGAAAAAGGGATATGAAACTTAGGAGAAAGAATACTATTATATTGAGAACTTATGACTAAGGAGCAAATGAGAAAAAGGAGATAGTTTAAGAATGTCAAGGTGAATTGTAAGAACATTTGAATTGCAATGGGAGCCTTGTTGTGTGTATTTGCAGGTCAAAGGCTATATATAATGAGGAAATTCAGTGTTTAAGATTTATGCATTTAAGGGCCTAAGAGCCAAGTCATTTAAGGGCCTAAGTGCCAAGCAACTTAAGTTTATGCACTATATTGTGATGTGGTGTAGTTTTGGTGAGAATTTGAATGTTGATAGCTAATTAATGGTGAAAAACTAAGTGTTTGGTGTAACAATGTCCTAGAGAACCCATGGAAAAATTTTGTGAAGAACCTAAGTGTTTAAGATGTGTTAGGGAGATTTCATGACCGAGGAAGTGTTAAGAAACCTTAGGAGTTGTTTTGATGAAAAAGACTGAGTTCAAGATGTTCTAGTGAACTAGGGTGACTTAGGTACGTCTAGGAAGAACTAGGGGTTACAATGGTGAATTTTAGGCACCGAGACCTTGATAAAAAGAAGTTAGGAAAGTTTAGTAGGTTTGATGTGAATGAGTGTAAAACTTTGAGATGATTTAGGTAGAAACTAGAGCTTAGAATTTAAGGAAGGCTTGGAAATTGTAATAGGGGTGGAAAGTAGTGTATATGGTGTGGTCAAGTTCTTAAGGAGGGAACTTTTGGCTAGTAGAAGTTCTAGGTGAAAGGGATGTTGAAATGTAGGAAAAAATAAGTGTTAAGTGTTGGTAGTTGTTGTAAGAATTAAGTAAAGGATTGGAATGATCTTTGGAGGTTGTTTAATGAGTTTGGAGGATGATTTAAGGTGAGTTTAAGGGTCTAAATGATATTAGAACACATTAGGAGGCTTGAGGAAAAAGTTGGAGAGGATTGCACAATTTTAGGCTTGTTCTGGACTGGTCCGACCCAGTTGGTTGGATCGGACATGGGTCGGACGTCCTCTGTTAAGTCACCCGTAATTGTTCTGGAGTGGTCGACCCAGTCGGATGGGTCGGACAGGTGAGTCTTAGAAGACGGGAAAGTTTCGGGAAAGGTCCGACCGAGGGGGCTTGGGTCGGATGTGGGTCGGACGAAGTAGAATTTTTCAATCCGAGAGTTGTGGAATGGGCCGACCCAGTTAGTTGGGTCGGACGGTGGGTCGGCCGACCCTTAACACTTAAAAAAAAGAAATTTGAATTCTAAGGATGATAATTGGTAATAAGGTATGCCATTGGTAGGGTAGTAATGATTAGGACCCTAAGAACCTAAGGGATTAAGTTAAGTTAAGTAAAAACCTTAATGTTTAAAGTTAAGTTTATAAGGTTAAGTGGCAAGGATTTAAGAGGGTATCGAATGGGAATCTTTAGGGACTAAGTGAGTTAAGTAAGGTGCAAATAACTAATGGCCTAAAAATGAATCAATGTTTTAGGTTTATGAATTGGGACCCCGGAGAAGGTTAAACAAACGACAGACGACGGTGAACGGTACAATCTTTCTTGTGACCTGCTTGCTAACGAGGTGTCCCTCGGCTTGTGTGCTATCTGTTTATTGCTATGACTAAGACAAGATAAAGCATGCAACCATTTATATTGTTCTCGTTGTGAATGTGTTTCCTTACACTAACCACGAGACTTGAGATTGTTACTAACTAAGTTTAGTACTTAGTGAGTTAAGAATAAGAGTTAAGTATTGGTGAATGTTGGTGAATACCCGATAAGGTTTAACTAACACATGGTGGTAGGATTTTTACTAACTGGAACTTGAGTGAGGAAACCGGGACTGACTCCGGTCATGCATGCTAAGAAAAGGGGGACGGTATCTGAATCAGATCCGCCCTCCGCTTAAGGACTTGTCTTCGGACTTGTTGCCTAGGGCCGGTTGCCGGCTCAGCTACGCTGGGACTCCCGTCCAAGGTAGGTGGCATTAAGATGGGCGGTAGGATCACCTAAATCCTAGGTTTGAGATTAAGCTACAACCATTCCCTTCTAGGAACGGTTTGTATACTGAGATTAAGTTAAGGTTAAGATTGAGGTAAGATAAGGAACTGAGGTTAAGGAAGTCAGGACTAAGGAGGGGGTTACTAACCCGCTTAATAAGGGAACGCTTGTGTCGTTCAATGTGTGTGAACTATGTATGTTCATCTGTGGATTGTGTTATTGCACTTCATATCATGCTTGTGTACTTAATCAATTTCCATGCTATCGACAATTAGTCGTCGTAGCCCCGTTAGCTTGGGGGCCATGAGAGGAGTACCAGCATTCGTGCTGACCCCCTTTGGGGGCTGTTTTTACACTGCAGGTAAGAGGCCCATGAAGTCGCACCACGAGAGTAGGGGCGGTTAGACTTAGGATGGGTTGTTTATTTTGAGTACGGGTTGCGCTTGTGCTCCGTCTGTCTATATTGAAACTGATGTAAGTTTGTGATTATGACTTAGTTACTTATACTCGGTTGGTTGGTGGTGTTTGGTCGGTTTGTTTATTTTGGATAAGTTTTGTAATCGATAAGGCCGGTATATTCTAACGATCAGACGTGGCAAGGTCCCGGGTATGTTATTTCGCTGCGACGAATTCGATTAAGTGTTAAGAAGTAATTGCATAACCACGATTGGCTTGGGACGGGGTGTGACATGGTTAGACAAGGTGAATTCCTTCGCCATGTGATCTCAGTGAGGGAGTTTCAGTAAAACCGAGTTAGGATATAAGTTAAGAAATAAGTGATGGGTTAAGGGTGTGAGCTGTTAGTGTGAGTCGAGTCAGATGACCACTAATAAGTGTGGATCGTCTTTACCGTCTACGGACGTTATAATTCATTAACCGAAACAGTGGTGGATACGAATCTAATATGAGTTATGATTGTTCAGATGTCAGGAGGAGAGGCCAAGGGCGTCCCAGAGGCGACGAGACTGAGATACCAGAGGGGCAGACGATCGCAGAGATCGTAGCTGCCGCCTTAGGGCATATGGGCTATCAGCCTGGTGTGGGTGCACCACCTCCCCCGCCACAACCCCAGGAACCAAATTGGGTGAAGAGCCTTGCAGATCTACGACCCGCACACTTTAAGGGGGAGACCGATCCCGCCAAGCTTGATGCGTACATCTCCGAGCTGGAGACCGCCTTCGAGACCCTTGACGTCCCTGCTGGGATCAAGGTGCGTCTGGCTGTTCTATCTGAAGGGGCGGCAGGCGATTTGTGGAAGCTGGTGAGGCCAGCATGTGGCCAATCCAGAGTTCGGCTGGGAGCAGTACACCGCCTTGCTACGAGCAAAGTACTACCCCGCCCATGTCCAGATGAAGAAGCGCTTGCAGTTGGATGCGCTAAAGCAGACCGACAAGATGACGGTGGACGAGTATTACTCAGAGTTCACCGCCTTGCTCCGTCTTCTGCCAGGTCTTGGATATTCAGACCAGATCCTGGTTGACCACTTCTATGGCGGGCTTAGCCATCCACTCCGCTACGCATGGGGCCGACGAGTTACACTACCTTGCAGGTAATAAGAATGGTTGAGATTTGAGTAAGTAAATGAGTAAGATTTAGATTGTGGAAAATAAGAGTGACTAATACTGTGGAAAGCAGGAGTGCTATCATGCCGCTGCTAAGGTTGAGATAACCGTCCAGCTGAGGGACGAGGAGAATGCTAAGAGGAAGAGTGCCTGGTAAGAGCACGGAGAGCCAAGGGCAAGGGTATAAGAAAAGAAGTACCAGCCTCAGGCCCAGAAAAATTAGAACCAAAAGGGGAAGGAGGAAAAGGAGAAGGCTCCGGAAGAGCCACTGAAGTTGACATATGCATATGCAGGTACACCCCTGCGCTCAGGGCGCCAAAGGGTAAGGGATTGATATTGAGTGAGTTAAAGACAGTAATAACCGTTTGAGAAATGAATACTAATATTATGAATGGTCAGGATCTGAGACTGAGAAGGGAGCCGGTGGTGGCTACCAGGGACGCTACATCTGTAGGTGGTGTCACAAGGACCACCCCGGGCTCGATGGCAAGGGGAATAAGGTGGAGTGCAACTATTGTGGGGTATACGGACACCAAGCATATGAGTGCTTCCGGAACCCTGCTAGTAGAGCCTATAGACCCGAGACTAAGGGCAAGGGCAAGACCGATCAGGGAGCTGGATCTAACGGTCATAGGAGGGTGCAGCAAGCTGCAGACAAGAACCCACGGGTGACCCAGAAGTCGGGACCCACACTACACTTGGTGGACTGGGACGATGAGCCTGAACCCTCATCGAGGCCAGGTACCGCTATAACCACTTAGTAATAAAATTACCCGCTTACCGCATTATCATGCATGCTGGGTGAATAATTGAGTTAAGTGAGAATGGGATGAGATTAGAACTTAAGTAAGATATGACCTACTACCACTTTAGGAAGCTTTAACATCTGCTATCCAATACCATCTACACCTAACCCGGAGCACACCGACATCGGAACCATAGACTTTCCAACCGAACAATGTCAGGTTATCCGCCCAGGTATGATTTTATTAAGGGGATACCTGACACCCGAAGCACAAATAGCCATCATCAGAAGATGCAATCAACTAGGAATGGGACCGGGAGGTTTTTACACACCGGAGTACCCAGGGGGAGCAAGGATGAAATTAAAAATGATGAGCCTAGGCAAGGATTGGAATCCGTATGCCAAGAACTACCAAACCACAAGGATGCAACGAGGAGGTCTCACCCCGGGATACCCGAAAGAGTTCCATCCAGTTATTACACAAGTCGTGGAAATCGCTCAGCAGTTGGAAGCTGAACCGATTCCAGACATTCAAGCAGACATTTGCATTGTGAACTTCTACGAGAATGAGGGGCGACTTGGACTACACCAGGATAAGGACGAGACAACGGAGTCTCTCGAAAGAGGGATACCCGTAGTGTCTTGGTCCATTGGGGATGATGCAGAGTTTTTATACGGCGAGCAGAAGCATGCGGACCGTGCGAATAAATTGGTACTTAAGTCTGGAGATGTATTAGTTATGGGAGGAGAATCAAGGATGTTGTACCATGGGATTAAGAGAATCAAGCTGAATACAGCACCGTCAGCAGTAATTAATGCGACACATGAGACCAGGAAGATTAAACCTAACCTTTAGACAATATTAATCATGTAATGCTTTAGTGTGGGATAAGAAATGAGATATAAGATTAAAGCACATGTTGTAAACAGGATGGTTATGAATAAAATAACAGTGTTGTTCATATAAATTGTTACGACTCTTGTTATACCATCAATACTCATGAAGCTTGTGAACACAATTAGGTCATGGACTCGGTACGGAAGGTGCGTTAAGCATACTTACAGAGGCACAGGCCGACTCCAGCGGCACTATCCTCACCAGCACCTTTCTGATTAATGGGATTTAGGCATCAGTTATTTTCGATTCAGGGGCCTGGCATACCTTTGTCTCGGCATCTTTCGCGAGCAGGTTGGGGCTAGACGCTGATGAGCTACCCGACTTCACGGTTACGCTCCCGTCTAAGGAGAAGGTTCGTTGCACTCGTTACTACCGAGGAGCCATTGTCAGAATTAAGGGGGAAGACTTCCCAGTCAGTTTTATTGAGTTCAGGGAGTTGGGATTTGATGTTATCTTCGGGATGAACTGGTTGGAGCGGCACAAGGGACATATCCTCTGCGCCGAGCATAGACTGCTGCTCAGGAGTCCGTTTGGGGTAACAATATCATACCGCCAGAGGCCCAGAGAGCCTTCGACTAAGATCATCACCACCATGGCAATGTATAAGGAATTGAGGAGAAAAGAAGAGGTGTACCTCTGCTATGTACAGGACATAGAAAGAGACCCCAAGTTCAACCCCGACTTACCGGTAGTGTCGGAGTTCCCCGACCTATTTCCACGGGAACTGCCCGGCATGCCACCCACTCGGGAGGTAGAGTTCACCATCGAGCTGCTACCTGGAACCGGACCGATAGCCAAGGCACCATACCGCATGGCTCCGGCAGAAATGAATGAATTGAAAGAACAGTTGAAAGATTTGTTAGATAAGGGATTTGTAAGACCAGGTGTGTCACCATGGGGAGCGCCAGTCCTCTTCGTGAAGAAGAAGGATGGTAGCCTCCACCTCTGCATCGACTACAGAGAGCTAAATGCAGTGACAGTGAAGAATAAGTATCCACTACCCCGCATTGACGATCTGTTCGATCAGTTGAAGGGAGCATCTGTGTTTTCCAAGATTGATCTCAGATCGGGGTATCATCAGATAGCCATTAAGGAGGGAGACATTGAGAAGATGGCATTCCGGACACGTTACGGCCACTACGAGTTTACAGTGATGCCGTTCGGTTTGTCGAACGCACCGGCGAAGTTTATGGATCTGATGAACCGCTTGTTCCGGGAGCAGCTGGACAAGTCGGTTGTGGTGTTTATTGATGATATTTTGATATACTTGAAATCTAAGGCTGAACATGAGGAACATCTGAGGAGAGTACTGGAGATATTGAGGGAGAACCAGCTATATGCTAAGTTCTCCAAATGTGAGTTTTGGCTTGACCAGGTCTCTTTCCTAGGTCATGTCATCTCAGATGCTGGAATCTCAGTGGATCCAGCAAAGATTGATGTCGTACGTACTTGGCCAAGGCCGAAGACTGTTACCGACATCCAGAGCTTTCTCGGTCTGGCAGGTTACTACAGGAGGTTTGTTAGGGATTTCAGCAAGGTCGCAAAGCCGATGACCAGTCTGATGAAGAAAGATGCACCGTTCGTATGGACGGCTGACTGTGAGAGATCATTCCAGAGTTTGAAAGACTCACTGACCACTGCACCAGTTCTGACCATTCCAGACGGTACAGAGGGCTTTGAGGTTTATTGTGATGCATCCGGCAGAGGGCTGGGTTGCGTGCTCATGCAACATGGCAAGGTGGTGGCATATGCCTCACGCCAGTTGAAGAAACATGAGGAGAACTACCCCACACATGATTTAGAGCTGGGAGTTGTAGTCTTCGCTTTAAAGATATGGCGCCACTACTTATACGGGGTTAGTGTGACGATCTACACCAATCATAAGAGCTTAAGATACAAATTTACTCAGAAGGAGTTGAATCTCAGACAGAGGAGATGGTTAGAATTCTTGAAAGACTATGACATTGACCTCCAATACAAAGAGGGGAAGGCCAATGTTGTAGCAGACGCCCTGAGCCGTCGAGCACACTCACTCCATTCGCTAGTTTCTTTCTCCAGCTTGGTTGATGAGGAGCGAGAGGCTGAGAGGACAGATGAGTACATGAGGGAGGTCAGACAGAAGCTGACAGATGGTACCTTTGAGAGTCAGAAATATGACTTCAGACTTCACGACGATGATCTGATCAGACTTAAGGGTCGGTTATGCATACCACGGGGCAACACAGATCTGAAAGACCGTATACTTAGGGAATCACACTGTTCTTCAGTTTCCATCCATCCGGGAGCCTCTAAGATGTACAAAGACATGAAGAGATACTTGTGGTGGTCAGGGATGAAGACAGATGTTACCGAGTTCGTCTTGAGGTGTCTCACATGCCAGGAGGTAAAATTCGAGCACCGACGACCGGGTGGAATGGTACAGTCGATGCCAGTTCCGGAGTGGAAGTTCCATGATATCTCCATGGACTTTGTAGTTGGACTCCCACCTGCTAGGGGAGGTCTCAACATGATATGGGTGGTGGTGGATCGCCTTACCAAAGTAGCCCGATTCATACCGATGAAGGATACTTGGAAGGTGACCAAATTAGCTGAGTTATTTGAGAAAGAAATAATGAGACATCACGGGATACCAAAGACCATAGTGTCAGATAGAGATACCAGATTCCTTTCGAGGTACTGGAGAGCTACCAGAGAAGCGTTGGGTACAGAACTCAAGCTGAGTACCGCGTTCCATCCTCAGACAGATGGTCAGACTGAGCGTACTATTCAGACACTCGAGGACATGCTGAGGGCATATGCCTTAGACTTCCAGGGCAGTTGGATTGACAGACTACATCTGATTGAATTTTCATACAACAACAGCTATCACGCTTTGATCAAGATGGCACCTTTTCAAGCGTTGTACGGTAGACCATGTCGTACACCGCTCTGCTGGGATGAGTCGAGTGAGACGGTCATTATAGGACCAGAGTACTTAGAGCAAGTTAAGGATGAAGTTCAGCAAATCAGGGAGAACATGAAAGCTGCTCAAGATAGGCAGAAGTCGTATGCTGATGTTCGACGACGGGACCTGGAGTTCGCAGTGGGCGACCAGGTATTTCTGCGAGTTTCACCGATGAAGGGTGTATTCAGGTTTGGGCGGAAGGGCAAATTAAGCCTGAAGTTTGTTGGTCCTTATGAGATTACGGAGCGGGTGGGCCCGGCTGCTTACAGGTTGAATTTACCGGCTTAACTGGGTAAAGTTCATGATGTTTTTCATGTTTCACAGCTAAAGAAATACATGCACCACCCCTCCCATATGTTAGAACCTGAGAGGTTGACTTTAGAACCAAATATGAGATCCGTGGAGACTCCTCAGAGAATCTTGGACAGTAAGACTAGGGACACTCGCCATAAGTCAGTGCGACTGGTGAAGGTTCTCTGGTCTAACCAGGATGTCGAAGAGGCCACGTGGGAATTAGAGGATAAGATGAGGGCGAAGTACCTTTCTTTGTTTACTGACTAAATCGTTTGTATAGGGTACGGGGCGTACCCCCTTTTAAGGGGGGTAGAGCTTCCTCGCTTTTGAGTTAGGAAACGAACTTGTTGTCGTTTGTTTGGTTGTTTAAGATGTGATTTTGTGTAAGTTGCTACACTTTGGTGATAAGTTTGAGTTATGTATAATACTTATGTATTGTATTGGTGGCTGACCTTGAGTCTTGAGATGTGTGAATGAGAATATAAGATGTGGTATTAAGATTAAGAAATTGAGTACCGTGAATGATTTAGTACATGTGTGAACTTTGGGGACAAAGTTCTGTTAAGGGGGGTAGATTGAAATACCCCAAACCTAGATATGGTATTTAAAGGATAAACTAAGGTATAAGAAGGCTAAATAATGCCTTAGGAACATTAAGAAACTATTTTAATCAAAGAAAATATAAGGAAACACCGAAAGAGCAGTTTAAGCAAAAACTGCTTTAAGCTTGGAGAGACTTGGTGAGCACCCAAATATTGTTCTAAGACCTTAGTAACATCCTAATGGTCATTTTAAACCAATTACCAAAGAAAACCAAGCTTGAAAACAAGTTAAAACACAAAATGTGCTTTAAGGACTCTTAAAGCACATTTTTGAAAAATTGTCTTGTAAATGGGTTTTGAATGGCTAAATGTCCATCATTACTCTTTAATTAACATGTGTACTACTTAGTATCACATTAGGAGGTCTAAATCAATGGGAAATCAAAATTTCACAACTATGTGCCTTGTTTTATGAAAGTAATTAAATTAAGCTAGTTTTAAACATAAGTCATATAAGTGAGCTAATTGGTCAACAAAGACTAAATTACCCCTTGCTACTTAATGGGGGCCGGTTTATAAGGGGATGACTCACCATGTGAGTAAGCTAGATTATTAGTAAAAAAGAGAGAAATGTACTAGTCACTATTTGCTTTTGTAAAAACATAAATATCTCACATTTATTCACCACCTCTCTCCTCACCTCTTCATTCTCTCTTGTTCCCACCGGTTTTGAGCTGCTCCTCTCTTCTTCTCCAACGTGAACAACAGCCCCCATGTGAGCTTCATCTTCCCTTGATCACTACTTGCTCATTTTAGCTCCAAAATCAAAACAAATTACATACTCTTTTTAGTTAGCTCAAGCTCTTTCTTTCTATCTTTTCAAAACTTCAAGAGCTCCATTTTGGTACCAAGCCAAACCACCGTTAGAGGAGGAAACTCAAGCTTGGAGACTCCATTGGCTTCTCCATTCTCTTAAGGTAAAGAAAGTGTAAGAAAATCTAGGTTTCCATCACCTTTCTTCATGACCGAAAAACATCTACATGGGGCTTCATTTCTAATGCTTGTTCTAGCTTGTTTCTACTCTCCAAAGGATAGCGGAGGTCCTTCTTGCTTCATATCCAAGCTTGTCTTGAGAAACCAAGGTAAAACAATCAATTCAATACCTTAAAACACATTTTTAACCTAGGTTTTGTTCCTTAAGGTTAGTGTGTTGTTTAGTACTCATTGGAGTCATTGAATATTGGTTAGAACATAAGCAAGGAGAACTTGTTTGGTGACCTAGATTGTTCAAGGAAAAAGGCCAAGGAGGAAAGTTTGTGAGCTTGTAAAGAACAAGGTAAATTACTTACCTTAAGGTGTTTTTAATGTATTAAGGGATGGGATATGGATAGGTAACAAGTTTAGCTCAGAGTTTATAATGAAAAAGGGATATGAAACTTAGGAGAAGAATACTATTATATTGAGAACTTGTGACTAGGAAAATGAGAAAATGGAGATAGTTTAAGAATGTCAGGTGAGTTGTAAGACATTTGAATTGCAAGGGAGCCTTGTTGTGTGTATTTGCAGGTCAAAGCTATATATAATGAGGAAATTCAGTGTTTAAGATTTATGCATTTAAGGGCCTAAGAGCCAAGTCATTTAAGGGCCTAAGTGCCAAGCAACTTAAGTTTATGCACTATATTGTGATGTGGTGTAGTTTGGTGAGAATTTGAATGTTGATAGCTAATTAATGGTGAAAAACTAAGTGTTTGGTGTAACAATGTCCTAGAGAACCCATGGAAAATTTTGTGAAGAACCTAAGTGTTTAAGATGTGTTAGGGAGATTTCATGACCGAGGAAGTGTTAAGAAACCTTAGGAGTTGTTTTGATGAAAAAGACTGAGTTCAAGATGTTCTAGTGAACTAGGGTGACTTAGGTACGTCTAGGAAGAACTAGGGGTTACAATGGTGAATTTTAGGCACCGAGACCTTGATAAAAAGAAGTTAGGAAAGTTTAGTAGGTTTGATGTGAATGAGTGTAAAACTTTGAGATGATTTAGGTAGAAACTAGAGCTTAGAATTTAAGGAAGGCTTGGAAATTGTAATAGGGGTGGAAAGTAGTGTATATGGTGTGGTCAAGTTCTTAAGGAGGGAACTTTTGGCTAGTAGAAGTTCTAGGTGAAAGGGATGTTGAAATGTAGGAAAGAAATAAGTGTTAAGTGTTGGTAGTTTTGTAAGAATTAAGTAAAGGATTGGAATGATCTTTGGAGGTTGTTTTAATGAGTTTGGAGGATGATTTAAGGTGAGTTTAAGGGTCTAAATGATATTAGAACACATTAGGAGGCTTGAGGAAAAAGTTGGAGAGGATTGCACAATTTTAAGGCTTGTTCTGGACTGGTCCGACCCAGTTGGTTGGATCGGACATGGGTCGGACGTCCTCTGTTAAGTCACCCGTAATTGTTCTGGAGTGGTTCGACCCAGAGGACTTGGGTCGGACAGGTGAGTCTTAGAAGACGGGAAAGTTTCGGGAAAGGTCCGACCGAGGGGGCTTGGGTCGGATGTGGGTCGGACGAAGTAGAATTTTTCAATCCGAGAGTTGCTGGAATGGGCCGACCCAGTTAGTTGGGTCGGACGGTGGGTCGGCCGACCCTTAACACTTAAAAAAAAGAAATTTTGAATTCTAAGGATGATAATTGGTAATAAGGTATGCCATTGGTAGGGTAGTAATGATTAGGACCCTAAGAACCTAAGGGATTAAGTTAAGTTAAGTAAAAACCTTAATGTTTAAAGTTAAGTTTATAAGGTTAAGTGGCAAGGATTTAAGAGGGTATCGAATGGGAATCTTTAGGGACTAAGTGAGTTAAGTAAGGTGCAAATAACTAATGGCCTAAAAATGAATCAATGTTTTAGGTTTATGAATTGGGACCCCGGAGAAGGTTAAACAAACGACAGACGACGGTGAACGGTACAATCTTTCTTGTGACCTGCTTGCTAACGAGGTGTCCCTCGGCTTGTGTGCTATCTGTTTAATTGCTATGACTAAGACAAGATAAAGCATGCAACCATTTATATTTGTTCTCGGTGTGAATGTGTTTTCCTTACACTAAACCACGAGACTTGAGATTGTTACTAACTAAGTTTAGTACTTAGTGAGTTAAGAATAAGAGTTAAGTATTGGTGAATGTTGGTGAATACCCGATAAGGTTTAACTAACACATGGTGGGTAGGATTTTTACTAACTGGAACTTGAGTGAGGAAACCCGGGACTGACTCCGGTCATGCATGCTAAGAAAAGGGGGACGGTATCTGAATCAGATCCGCCCTCCGCTTAAGGACTTGTCTTCGGACTTGTTGCCTAGGGCCGGTTGCCGGCTCAGCTACGCTGGACTCCCGTCCAAGGTAGGTGGCATTAAGATGGTGCGGTAGGATCACCTAAATCCTAGGTTTGAGATTAAGCTACAACCATTCCCTTCTAGGAACGGTTTGTATACTGAGATTAAGTTAAGGTTAAGATTGAGGTAAGATAAGGAACTGAGGTTAAGGAAGTCAGGACTAAGGAGGGGGTTACTAACCCGCTTAATAAGGGAACGCTTGTGTCGTTCAATGTGTGTGAACTATGTATGTTCATCTGTGGATTGTTGTTTATTGCACTTCATATCATGCTTGTGTACTTAATCAATTTCCATGCTATCGACAATTAGTCATCGTAGCCCCGTTAGCTTGGGGGCCATGAGAGGGAGTACCAGCATTCGTGCTGACCCCCTTTGGGGGCTGTTTTTACACTTGCAGGTAAGAGGCCCATGAAGTCGCACCACGAGAGTAGGGGCGGTTAGACTTAGGATGGGTTGTTTATTTTGAGTACGGGTTGCGCTTGTGCTCCCGTCTGTCTATATTGAAACTGATGTAAGTTTGTGATTATGACTTAGTTACTTATACTCGGTTGGTTGGTGGTGTTTGGTCGGTTGTTTATTTTGGATAAGTGTTGTAATCGATAAGGCCGGTATATTCTAACGATCAGACCGTGGCAAGGTCCCGGTGTATGTTATTTCCGCTGCGACGAATTCGATTAAGTGTTAAGAATTGCGATAACCACGATTGGCTTGGGACGGGGTGTGACATGGTTAGACAAGGTGACATTCCTTCGCCATGTGATCTCAGCTGAGGGAGTTTCAGTAAACCCAGCTAAGATCAAGGTGGTGAAGAGCTGGCACAGACCCTGCACAGTGACTGAGATCCGGAGCTTCCTTGGGTTGGCTGGCTACTATAGACGCTTTGTGAAGGACTTCTCCAGGCTAGCCAAGCCCTTAACCTCTCTGATGAAGAAGGATAGCCCGTTTGTGTGGACAGAGGCTTGTGAGATATCCTTTCAGGCGCTGAAGGACGCCTTGACCACAACTCCAGTATTAATAATCCCTGAAGGGACGAGGGATATGAGGTTTATTATGTTGCTTCAGGCAGAGAGATCGGTGGCGTGTTGATGCAGAATGGCAGAGTTGTAGCGTACGCTTCTCGACAGCTGAAGAAGCACGAAGAAAATTATCCCACACACGATCTTGAGCTGCTCGCCATAGTCTTCGACTTGAAGATCTGGCGACACTAACTATATGGAGCCACAGTCCAGATTATGATAGACCATAAGAGTCTGAAATATATCTGGACCCAAAAAGAGCTGAACCTGAGACAGCGACGATGGGTGGAGCTACTAGCCGATTACGACATCAACCTCCAGTACACTAAAGATAAAGGGAATGTCGTGGCAGACGCCCTGAGCAGAAGAGCACATTCACTCCTTGCTCTAATAGAGATGAGCACGATGGCTGGGGAGATATATGCAGCTCAGGACAGTGATGTATACCTACAGGGCATCAGGCAGAAGTTAGCAGACGGTCTGACTGATGGTCTGAAGTATGGCTACGAGCTAGACAGCGAGGGACACCTTCGAGTCAGAGGCAGACTCTGTGTTCCTCAGGATGCGACAGAACTTCAGACCAGGATCCTCTCTGAGGCTCATTCTTCTACATTGTTAGTACACCCTGGAGGCACCAAGACGTACAAGGACTTGAAGCAATTATTCTAGTGGAGCGGGATGAAAAGGGATGTTGCAGATTGCGTCTCCCGATGCCTTACCTGTCAGAAGGTGAAGTTTGAGCACCGTCGACCAGGAGGTCAGATTCAGTCACTACTAGTACCATGCTGGAAGTTTGACGATATCAGGATGGATTTTGTGGTCGGTCTACCTCCAGCTATAGGTGGACTGAATGCTATATGGGTGTTAGTCGATAGGTTGGCCAAGACAGCCAGGTTCATACCTATCAAGGACACATGGAAGGTGCCCAAACTAGCTGAGGTGTTCACCACAGAGCACATCTGGTACCATGGGGTACCGAAGACGATTGTCTCCGATCGTGACACACGTTTCCTCAGTAGATTTTGGCGTCAGGTGCAGGAGGCGTTTGGTACTCGGCTACGCCTTAGCATCGCCTTTCACCCTTAGACTGATGGGCGGACCGACAGGATGATTCAAACTCTGGAGGATATGTTGCGAGTGGTCGCCTTAGATTATCAGGGGATTTGGGTAGAGCATCTACACCTGGTAGAGTTCTTCTATAATGACTCATACCACTCGTCTATCGGCATGGAACCATTCCAGGCTCTGCATGGTAGGCCGTGCTGGACTCCCTTATCATGGAGTGACCCTACTGAGGCAGTCTTGATTGGGCCAGAGTACATTCAGACACTACAGGATGACGTCAGAGTTATTCAGCAGCACTTGAGGGCAGCGCAGTCTAGACAGAAATCTTATGGGGATCAGCGTACCAGAGAGCTCGAGTTTCAGATCAGTGACATGGTCTTCCTACGAGTGTCTCCGATGAGAGGCATCTTCAGATTTGGGATGAGAGGGAAGCTAATCCCTAAGTATGTCGGTCCGTACAGGATTACGGAGTGAGTGGGCCCAACAACATACAGACTAGATCTACCAGTGGAGTTGGGGAAGGTACATGATGTGTTTCATGTATCTCAACTGAAGAAGTATATACTTGACCCTTCTCACATGCTGCAGCCAGAGGGATTGGAGATTGAGCCCATAGTGAGATATGAGGAGACTCCTATTCAGATCTTGGACACGAAGGTCCGAGAAACGAGAGGCAGATCAGTCAAACTAGTGAAAGTCCTTTGGCAGCATCGTGGGGGTTGAGGAAGCTACTTGGGAGACTGAGGACTCCATGAGAGTGAAGTACCCACACCTATTCACATGATATCCCCTTGTATCCATTCCTTATATGGGTTCTTGTTAGTAACGGTACGAGGGCGTACCTTAGCTCTTTTAAGGGGGGGGTAGTGCATACTCTTTCTTCGTCACCTCATCCAGATTATGCCCTATGTTTTATCAGTAGAGTTATGGAGAGGTGTATGTATGTACTGGATTTATAATGTACTCGATTTATACATTATGCGACTCTTGCTTGCTATCTATGAAATGTATTGGTTTGGTTTGATTTGAGTAATCTCGAGTGGAATTTATTTGGAAATGGATGAAAGAAAAGGATTGGATTGGTATGGAATTCCGTTGGAATTATTATTCGATGAACCTCTTAAAATTCTTAGCACACCCAAAGCGGTGTGAGTACCTATTAGTTGATTTTAAACTTCGAGGCGAAGTTTCTTTTAAGGGGGGTATATTGAAATACCCCATAAATTAATCTAAATTAATTTAGGGGATTTATTTTATTAAACCCTAAATAATACTATTAAATACAAAATTATTATATAGTATAATGAATTTAATAATAAGATTTATAAGTCAATAAATCTTGGAAAAAAATTTCTAGGCACTCCAATTATATTACAAAGATTTTAGAAATAATTGGGGCATTGATTTCAATCATAAAAGTCAATATAAAATCAAAGAAGCCTTAGAGCTCCTTAAGCCTTGCTAGGGTTGACTTTTTGAGAATGGTCAAACCAGCCCATGAAACCTATATCAATAAAAAAGATCATGGAAAACCTAGGAGATTGATAATAAGAACGTTAAAAACGGAACATCCTAGCAAAAGTTATGACATAATGAAGTTTAGAGCCAAAATTTTAAAGGTTGCTGACGTGGCTAGGGTGTTCTGACTTAGCCACGCACGCCTCGGGATTAGGGCCACGCCAGTTAGCCAGAAATTCGGCTAAGTATTCTCAGCCACCTTCGGATCATTGCCCTATCTTGCGACCTCAATAAATCCGCCGTCTCTGGGTATTTTTGAACGTCATCTTCTTCATTCTCTTCTCCTACAAACCTAGTTTCTAACCATTATTCACACTTAACCTATTTCTGTCTACAACTGCCACAAAGTCGATCTGAAGTTGCCTCCCCGAGAATCTGCAACCCAGATTTTCCAGAAACCGGTTTGATAAGGTAAACTTCGTCTTATCATATCTCCTTCATCTCTGAATGAACATTCGAGTTATATAGCTCATTTTGTAGATCTTTAATCCCTCTCCAACTTTCCTTTTTACACCCAAGGCTGATTCTCAATCGTGTGGAATATCGAGGCGTCTAAAGTTCCCAACTCGATCATGGTGGAATTCCTGCCCAGGTTTTTCCAAAAAACGATTAGGTAAACCCAGATCTTGTGAATCTGTAACTTTCTCTCTAATCCATCAAATTCAATAATTCTTCCACTGGTTTTTTGAGTTACATGTCTACTTTAAAATGTGGTAGGTTTCGTAGATCGAATCCTACTCAATTAGCACTAGTTGGTTAGTGAAGTAGCCAACTCGAACTTCACATAAAATCATAGATTTTCCAAAAAAACGCAAGGTATAAACCTGGAACTTTCGGTTTAGATTTCTTCCTGTGTATTACGTATTAGATTAATATGTTCCTATCACATTGTAGAGCTACATTTCCTCTTTCTATTAAACCCAAAAACATGGCCTAATTCGATCTAAAACGAATTGTATACATCTGCAAAGTTTGCTGCTCGAACAGCCTGAAGGTTCGAATTTTTCCAGAAAATCAATTTTGATTTTCCTCACCGGCGCTTCTCCGGTAAGTTTCCGATCAATTCCTCTGATAATGTCATTCGATTTTTCATTCTCGGTCTAACCCAACTACCAATTTAACTTATAGTTCATTGTATAACGAGAATTTGTAGAAATTCGAATTCCCCAAACCGTATAAACCCTAAGTCATGAACCCAGATTTGAAATCACTGAGCCGTGCATTATAATTCACGAAATTGGTACCATTGAAACCTTCTTTTAATTTCGAATCCAATGAAACAAAAATCGATGAATTTGGTTCTGTAGATTTTGAGAAATCAGGGAAAACGTACTCGGCATTGGTTAGGGGGTTGCTGATGAACTCGACAAATCTGGGCCGTCCGATCGTAGTTAGGAGAAACTAACGGCCGAGATTATAACGTAGGTGATTAGTAATATATTAAGTAATATAAATTCCAGAATAAAACTCTAATTTGTTGAATTTATTTAATGCCCTTCCCTAATGTATTTTGACACAAAATTTTAATCATAGATTCATTAAAATATTTAGTTTATTTTCATGTAAATTAATATGGGTTTTGAGTTTTTAAACGTAAGTTATAATTTTTTAAGTTCTGGGTATTATGGATTTATTTAGATAATTAACCAAGATATTTATATGAAATAAAAATTTTATAATATGTATAAAATATCATAGTTACCATATACTAAATTTGGGGATTTTCAGACAAGGGTAAATAGGTTTAAAAAATTGTGTTTATGAATTTTTCATAAGTTATCTTGTAAGATATGGTTTTTAACGTAACGAAAATTAAAATATAGTTGATTAATAAACTTTATGGGTTGAACATAATATAAGAAGGCTAAACTAATATTTAATATAGAATGTTAATAAATATTTTTGGGTATTAAACTTTTAAGTGAAATAAAGAAATAAAAGAAATAAAATATTATCTTAAGTAAATCAAGGAATTAAATTAACCTACTTTTATAGAAGCTAATATACTGAATTGAAACAAAGGAAAATACTTTATATCATAAACCATATATTGAATGTGGATATGTGTGAAAGTTAATAGAAATAATTAAATACAATAAACTACATAAAGAATTTCTTGAATAGATCCTAATATATAAATATATATATATTAAAAATAATAAAGGAAGTACATACCTTATAGGAGATGTAATAAGGGGAAAATATTGGAGTAAACCCAATTCATACGTAACAATTAAAATATTAAATGTTAATGTGACATATAGGTGGACTATTAGGAGAAATACATATCCTAAACCTTAATCAGGTATTAAAGTAAAATTAATCTACTATAACTTAAGAGTTTAACTAAGCTAACCTATGATCAAGAGTAAGTAATTGTAATAAACTAAGATGCGCACTTAAGACATACAAATTCAATGGCACAATTGGTCAAGTCAAACCCTGAACTAGATCGAGGTTGCACGTTCGAAATCTCGCAAAACCCTTTTAAGAAAATTTAATCAATCAGTGAAACCGTGATGCAGACTTGGGCTATCCTACTGGGCCCGAGTCCATGAACTCCAAAAGCCCACTTAAACAATTCAACGAGAGTCTGGGCCACTCTCAAGATAAGCCCTAAATCATTCTAGATTAAATGAAATGGGCCTAATGAAAGATTTAATTATTAAGATCTAGCCCAAATCCTTATGATTGAGATTGTAAACCCAAAACTATAAATCAATAAGAATAGAAAATGTTTAACTTTATAAGTCCCTTTACTAATCGATACTTGGAACGCCTTAATTATAGGTTATTAGTGGCAGATCACTCACTCAAGTTAGTTACTGCTTCTACACATACCAGGTACGATTTCTCGTACTCAGATACTTTTGCTAACGGACTTTATGGAAATGGTTTGGAAAACGCTAACTGAGCTTGAATGGATTTCAAAAGAAAACTGTTTGTGTGACTAACTCAGCTTGATGTGACTAACTGAGCCTTGAATGAACAACTTACATGGTTATTGGTTCCTCCTATCTAGTTGTTTCATTAGATATTAACTTCCTAGGGTTTACGCCTCTGCACTCTGTAGGACTAAGTGTTTTGGTATTGCACTTGTGCAGTTAATGATCTAGTGGGATTACTGGGAATATAGGAAAATATCGGATATTGGTAAATTCTTCCTTTGGACTATGGGTACTGTTTCGTCCATGATCGAGTTTTGATCAGCCTTATTGGGAATGGATTCTTTCTATTAAGTGGTGCACACACTTTTCATCGATGACTGAGAACAGGTCGGTGGCAGTAGAGGTCTGCTATACCTCGTCCATGTGGACAACTGACAGCAGAGGTCTGTTTACCTCGTCCTTGTGACAACTGACTGGCGGTGGGGGCCATCTCTCCCAATTGGTTTATTCCACTCTTGAGTTACTAGTTCTTGGATCTCTCTTTTCATTCCTAGACCTTGTGACTACCTGAGTTCTTCTAGTCCTGATTGGAACTGAATCTTACATAAGCAATGGATGTTCACTTACTCATGGTGTGGCTTTTTAATTGACTAACTTTACCTTTCTGTTATTTATCTCTAACCTTAACTTGTTATCTTTGACTTGGTGATTTTAAAGTGCCTTGTTCCTATGTTTTGTTTTAAGAGTTTGACTTCAAGTTATTATTTATTTTAAGAGTTATGTTTTGGAGAATCGTACCAGTTCCATTCTAGGGAACTGACTCATCCCTCCCGGGGTGGGCTGCTTGGTTTCATCTTGCAGGTACGATTTGTTATACAGGTGGCCACGAAGAGTATTGGTGATTGGGATGGGAATTAGGAATTGTGGAGAGTTGATGTATTTTGCTATTATTATGTTTATGTTAAGTTTTCTCGAGTTCAGACTGTGGCTTTTGTAATTTTATAAGTTGTAATTGGTGAGGTTTGGTGCCGGGCTTTTGGAAGCTGATGATCTGTTAACGCCTTAGTATTTTATTTCCGCTGCATTTATGTTAAATAAAGGCGTTATAGGCTTCCCTTGATCCTATGCAAATCAAGTTCCACCTCCCACTTCAATTTCACACCAGCAACTAATTCAAACATTTACCATTTTCTATCTTTTAATCCTTCTAGTCATAATCACACCATCAAACAGTTCAATTACTTCCATTTTCTATCTCTTTGATTATTCTAGTCATAATCACAAAGCAATACATCTCCAAAGGATGGAACTCTGTCCATCAACCATTCTCCATTCACCACTAATCAAGTTACCGAGGGAATTATACCACTTCATACATCACTACTATGTATATATATATTGACCAAAATCACAATACTACATTTGGTCTTAAATAAATATATATTGTTGGGGTTTCAGTTCCCCACGAGTTTCTCTACTCCTTTACACTTGTACTCTCACCCAAGGTTAACAAGGTAGGTACATTTATAACAATGGTATTCACATCTTCTATGCACAATGACCACAATTAAACCATGAATGAATACGTATGTTTATGTAACATTGCAAACGGAATTTTTGATCTACTAAAACTACGAAATTAATCCTAGAAATTAATAAATTAAATCCCTACAGGTTGCAAAATACCCGGTCGATATAGTAAATTAAGCAAGAAACCGAGGTCGAATCCACGGGGACTATGTGATTAAATCTAATCCTATGAAAACAGCAAATGAAAGGGTTGTCGGTTGTTTTGGTTTTGAGAATTTAAATAATAAGAAAACTAGTAAATAAGTGAGCAAATAAATTCAATGAAAACTCTATGTGAAATGGAACTCCGGGTCAGGTTATCTTTTTCGACTGTCAGATTATGCATTTCCTGCTAGTTAGATTGAGATGTCGATTGGCAAAATTCCTAAAACTTTTCCAAAGACTAAATCCTAGCCTTAAGAACTCGCCTAGCAGAACGTACTAGATCTAATCCAGATGTAGCACAACATGAATAGACGGAATAGGCGCGAGGAATTAATGTTTGCACTTGAGGGAAAATCTAACCTATCTAGTAATTTTCCACAAGTTTACAGGTTAATTGACCTATCTATTTATCACGGATCTGATTAAAATAGACATCGAGAGCAATTCAACAAATTAGCAAGATTTATTGAAAGCGCAAAGAATAAATTAATCTGTAACAATCGATAAATTTCTCAAACCAATGAGTAGCAGAAATTACAACATCAAAACAGTCAGATAACCATCCCCGGAGTCTAACCCTCCTAGCCGAGCATAATCAAAGAAGAAATACAAGAAGAGAGAGTAGAAATCATCTTGATATTAATTCTGAAATTCGCCAGATGAAAGGTTGAGCAGTTGAGTGAATCTGGAGCAGAAATCTTCTTCTCCGGTGTTGAAGTGGTGGCGGCAGGACAAGGAGACTGAGAGAGGAGCGGTGAATGGTTTTGGATTTGAATTCTGAAATTTGGCTCTTGAAATTGAATTGTCAATGTTCTGGATCGTGAATTGAGGATGAGTGGACGAGTGAATGATTTTCTCTCCAAAGTCTTCCATATTTATAAGTGTAATTGAAGACTCTTTGTTTGCTCCTTGATGACTCATTTTAATTTCCTTCGGTTTCGCGAAGTAAATGGAGGCCCTTCAGTTGATTTAGAATTATATATATATATATATATCGCACCGGACACAACTTTGACAGGGTCCAAATTCTTAATATGAGCTCCGATTTGTTCCCCGTTTACGGCGTTGGAAAGCTTGTGAGGAGATCATGCATTTTCACCATCATTTCCTTCTTTTAAAATATAAATTTGCATCAGTTTTTGCCCAAAGTAAGAGTCATGAAAAGCGTATGATAAGTGTGAGAAAGCGCATAAAAATGCTACATAAAATAAGAATTTAGCACCTATAAATCATATCAATTTCACACTTATCAAATCACCCCACACTTAGCCTTTTGCTTGTCCTCAAGCAAAACTCTCAAGCACAAGTAATGCCAAGCTATTGAAACTCAACAGGAAAGGAAGAGCACAGAAGAAAGGAATTGCAAGCTTTACCAATCAAGGGGGCAATTCAAACTATTCAAAACAATTCATTCTTTCCATAAACATGAAGTCATTCAAAGCTAACAAATGAGAAACAAAACCATAAGAGCCTTGTCTTTAACCTTGAGCCAATCCACCTTTTTCCTTCACAAACCACGGAAACAACAAGGGGCATGAAGTAAGATCATATTCCATCGTACCTTTCAATGCCACATACTCTTGATCCATGAGAGAAAATAATCTATATTCAGCACAACATTTGCATAAATATTTTAATTAAAGCACTTTCAATTTCTTTCACCACAGACTTTTCTCTCCACCCATGTAGCGGTTTTGGGTCAACTATCCCAGATCACAAGGACCTTAGGTAGCTATGTGATAAAGCACCCTAAAAGACTTAATAACCAAGTGGACGAGGCCTGATTTGGATCAGAATTAAAATTAGCATGATTAGGATCAGCGGAGTACATTGCCTTGTTCTTTTTCAACCATTTCAAACCAGTTCATACCAAGGCTCAAAGCTAAGAACAAAGTTCAGATGGAGAATATTCTCGTTTGTTTAAGCATTTCTAGAACAAAGACTTCAATTCAGCAATTAAAAACCAGAAAAATTTCAAAATTTTGCACCCCAAGATCAGCTAACCAACTATACTTCCTCTATGACTTCCTTCCAAGTTGAGCAATCACAGCAAGACTTTAACAAATGCAAGAGAAAAGAGCTCCGAGACGCATAAAAAACAAGTGGCAAAGGAGCTTACCCCACCCCACACTTAGAGTGAAGCAATGTCGTCATTGCTTAGAAAGAATTAACATTGTGCAAGC
Organism: Limonium bicolor; assembly: GCA_023374045.1. Taxonomy (NCBI): domain Eukaryota; kingdom Viridiplantae; phylum Streptophyta; class Magnoliopsida; order Caryophyllales; family Plumbaginaceae; genus Limonium; species Limonium bicolor. The sequence goes on from CM041781.1 coordinate 53,136,519, forward strand.
AATCCAACGGGGAAACAAAATCACACACAGCTGATCACAAGAGAGCATGACAAATTTTAAAGAGAAGAAAAGGTAAGAATACTCCCCAGAGTCCGCTCAGGGTATGTAGCTAGTCCAACCCCACACTTGAGTTCAGCTAAGCGACAAAGTAAGCAAGCTGAGAAATATAATTTACAAAGCCAGGAGAGTTCAAGTGGAACCAGACAAAACCATCAGTAGAAAAATAAGAAGAGCCAAGGCTCTTGCAGTAAGCATAACACCAGTCAACACACCACAAGCTAAAAGAAAAGAAAAAAAATTAACTAAGAAAATGAAAAGAGATACAAACCGGTGGGTTGCCTCCTACCAAGCTGCCCAGATTTAAAGTCTCTGGCTAGACTTCCCATGCTATTGATCAGAAGAAGAGGAAGTGTGGCTGGGACTACCACAACTTCCAAGAGCAAGCTTTCGAAGCTTCCTAAATGCATGACGAAGTCTCCAAGGGATTTTCTTCTTTTTATCTTTCGACTTCGAGAGGCTTGAAGCATCTGGAGCCTTCGGTTGATCTTGCACAAAAGATACTGCATGCAAATCAAGACTAGCATCAACTATACCAAAGTACTTTTTCAAGCGAGCCCCATTGACTTTAAACACTTCACCCTTTTTATTCTCAAGCTCGTAGGCTCCATAGGAAGTGATACCAACAACTTTGAAAGGACCGGCCCAATGGGACTTAAGCTTCCCAGGGAAAAGATTCAATCTAGAATTGTAGAGTAGCACCCAATCTCCAACTTTGAAGTCCCTTCTCTGAATCATCTGATCATGGAGCTTCTTGGTGCGCTCTTTGTAGAGTTTTGCACTATCATAAGCTTGATCCCTAAGCTCTTCTAGCTCTGAGAGCTGAAACTTTCTCCTCTCGCCAGCAGCATGAATATCAAAGTTAAGGGCCTTAAGTGCCCAGTATGCCTTATGCTCCAACTCCACAGGCAAATGACAAGACTTACCATAAACTAACCTGAATGGAGATCCCGATGGGAGTCTTGAATGCAGTTCTGTAGGCCCATAGAGCATCATCGAGCTTTTGAGACCAATCCTTCCTCGATGAAATGACAGTCTTTTGGAGAATCCACTTGAGCTCTCGATTGGACACTTCAGCTTGGCCATTCTTCTGTGGGTGGTAAGGCAAAGCAACTTTGTGGCACACTCCATACTTAGCCATCAGGGCATCGAATGAACGATTGCAGAAATGTGATCCACCATCACTTATAATCGCCCTTGGAACCCCGAAGCAAGTAAAGATGTGCTTCTTTAGAAATTTAACCACTGTCTTGGAATCGGCATGCTGGCAAGGAATAGCTTCTACCCATTTTGACACATAGTCGACGACCACGAGAATGTACTGGTAACCCTGAGAAGAAGGAAATGGGCCCATAAAATCAATACCCCAGCAGTAAAAAAGCTCAACCTCCAAAATGTCATGCTGAGGCATCTCATATCGCCTAGAGGTATTCTCCATACGCTGGCAACTATCACAGCGAGCCACAAAATTTTGACAATCCTTATGCAGTGTGGGCCAATAGAATCCGGATTCCAAAACCTTGGCTGCTGTCCTATGAGATCCATGATGGCCTCCAGCTTCCCTTGAATGACAAAACTCTAGTACGCTGTTCACCTCATCATCAGGAAGACACCTGCGAATTAAACCATCTGCACACACTCGAAACAAGTGAGGGTCTTCCCAAATATAATGACGAGAATCAGAAAGGAATTTCTTTTTCTGAGCATAGGAGAAATCATGAGGAACAACACCAGAAACGAGAAAATTAGCCAGATCAGCATACCATGGCTCTTGCAGTTTGGAAATACTGAAAACGGTTTCATCAGGAAAGAATTCATTAATAGGAATACCGTCATCAGGAGTTATCATCCTAGAGAGATGGTCAGCAACAACATTGAGTTTCCCACTCTTATCCCCCACCTCTATGTCGAATTCCTGTAGAAGAAGAATCCAACGCTACAAGCGAGGCTTGGCCTCTTTCTTAGCAAACAAATATTTAAGAGTAGTGTGGTCAGTATGAATAATCACTTTACTTCCCCACAAATAAGATCTGAACTTATTCAAGGAGAAAACCACAGCCAGAAGCTCTTTCTCAGTGGTAGTGTAATTTCTCTGAGCATCATTAAGAGTTTTACTCGCATAAGTAATAACTCTCAAAACTTTGTCTTTCCTTTGCCACAGGGCTGCACCTACTGCAAAGTCACTAGCATCACACATAATCTCAAATGGCAATGACCAGGAAGGAGAAACAACAATAGGGGCAGCTACCAAATTTTGCTTAATTAAAATGAAGGAAGAAAGATATTCTTTAGAAAACAGAAATAGGGCATCTTTTAGAAGCAGATCAGTTAACGGTTTAGCAATTTTTCAAAAATCCTGAATAAACCGACGATAGAATCCTGCATGCCCAAGAAAAGCTCTTACCTCCTTAACACAGGTAGGCGCTGGAAGCTTCTCGATAACTTCTACTTTAGCTCTATCCACCTCTATCCCTTTAGAAGACACCTTGTGGCCCAACACAATCCCATCCTTTACCATAAAATGGCATTTCCCCCAATTGAGAACCATATTTGTCTCCTCACATCGGCCTAGGATAAGATCTAGCTGCGCTAAACAAACATCAAAGTCAGAACCATAAACAGAAAAATCATCGATAAAAACCTCTATGCTCTGCTCAATGAAGTCTACAAAAATAGCCTGCATGCAACGTTGAAAAGTGGCTGGGGCATTGCACAACCCAAATGGCATCTGTCGATAAGCAAAGGTTCCATAGGGACAAGTGAAAGTAGTCTTGTCCTGGTCCTCAGGTGCAACGGGGATTTGGAAATACCCTGAAAATCCATCTAGGAAACAGTAATATTCCTAACCAGCCAATCTTTCTAGCATTTGCTCCAGAAGACCTTCTGAGCACCCTATCTGATCAACATGAATTAGAAGGGAAATGATCAATAAAAGGAAGAGGGAAATGATCTTTCCTGGTGGCAGAATTTAAACCTCTGTAATCAATACACATACGCCAAACAGTAATTTGCCTTTGTGGAATAGACTCACCTTGATCATTGATAACAGCCTCAAACCCACCTTTCTTAGGCACAACTTCTACAGGACTTACCCAAGTGTTGTCAGAAATGGGGTAGATGATCCCAGCATCCAGAAGCTTCAACACCTCCTTCTTTACAACTTCTTTCATATTGGGGTTGAGGCGACGCTGGGGCTGTCAGATAGGCTTGTAGTCTTCCTCCACATAAATGTGATGAGTGCAGAAGGTTGGATCAATTCCCTTGATATCAGCCAAGGTCCATCCAATGGCTCTCTTATGCCTCTTGAGCACCTCTAGCAACCTAGTTTCCTGCCTAGAAGTCAAAGTAGAAGAGACAATGATAGACAAAGAATTGTTATCAGCAAGAAAGACATATTTTAGATTAAAGGGGAGCTCCTTAAGCTCAAGAACTGGAGGCTGCTCCACAGAAGGAACAGGTCGCTGAATATCTCTATCAAGCCTCTTCAATGGAGGGCGATAAGCTTGAAAACCTGCCTTCCCTCTCTCAACGTGAGCTAGAGCTGCATTAACCTCAACGTCAGAAGTCTTATCTTCAACAGAAGAGACAAGAACATGTTCCAAAGGTTCAGAGTCAGTAAAAGAAGAAGAAGAAGAAGATAGAGAATAAACCTTGTCATCAGCAGAAAGTTCACATACCTCCCCTTCTTCATCAACGAGACTTACCGACATAACTGAATGAGCAGAAGTGGAACTGAACTTCATCATCTTTTTCATATCAAATTCAATCTTTTCGTCCTCGTACCGCAAGGTGATTTTACCATCATGAACATCTATGACAGCCCTGGCAGTACTCAGAAAAGGACGTCCTAGAATGAGAGGAACCTCCACATCATCATCCATGTCTAGAACCACATAGTCTGCTGGGAAGATGAAGCGGTCAACCCCCACCACCAGATCTCGCACAATCCCCATCGGTTTAATTTCAGATCTATCAGCCAGCTGGAGCTTGAAAGGGACCGGATGTAGCTCTCCTCCTCTCACCTTCAAGAAGGTGGCATAAGGCATAATGTTGATACTCGCACCCAGGTCGCATAGACCACTGCCGCAATCTACATCACCGATAAAGCAAGGCACAATGGGATTGCCCGGATCTTTTTGCTTAGGAGGAAGTGCTCGAAGTAAAGCAGCAGAGCACTCCTCAGTCAAGTGGACAGTCTCCTTGTCTTTCTTTTTCTTATTTTGAGTGAGTAGATCCTTCAGAAATTTTGCATAATTCGGCATCTCCTGTAGAACATCAATAAGAGGAATATCAGGAGTCAGTTTCTTAAAAATACTTAAAAATTTAGCAAACTGCTCATCTAAGTGCTTCTTTTTCATCCTATTTGGAAATGGAAGTTCTACTTGCTTAGGAGTAGAAGAAGGCACATCAATATGAATAGTAGAAGGGGAGAGAGAAGGAGGTGGAAGATTAGGAGCCTGTATCTCCTCAAAAACTACCACAGGTGGAGTTGTAGACCCTATGGTACGCCGACAAGGGAGGGTCAACCTCTTCACCAGTTTGGTCTACATCCACTTGGTCTTATGATTATCTGCCACGTTTCCCACTCCTCAACTGCACTGCAGCACCAAACTCATCTACAGACTGAGCCTCAAAGATACACCACAATTACAGCCTCAAGGCCTGGCGTCTCCCTCGGGTTTTCTGAGGTTGAGATGGAAACGAGCCAGACTGCCTTTGCTGCTGCTGATTGGCTAGTATCTGGTTCATCTGTTGTTCAAGATTCTTCTGACCAGTGATCAAGGATTGATTGATAACTTTTGATCTTGCATGTGTGTGTTCTGTGTGGTAGCCATAGAAGCTATCAAATCCTGGAGTGCTCCATCTTTAGTCAGAGCTGATTTAGCTGGTGGCTGGTACGAGCTTTGGCCCTGTGCATCCGTCCCTGAGGACGAGCCTGAGTGTACGGTGCCTAGAAAAACCTGGGGGACCCTGCACATTTCTCTGTAAAATTAGAAAAAACATCATTGGAATTATTATACCTGAAGTTCTGGTTTTGATTTCGATTCCAAGTATGTTGGTAATTCCCTTGTCCCACGAAGTTTGCATTTTCAGCACACCGCATTTCCTCCAGTTGAGGACACACTTCAAAAGGGTGGTCTCCACCACAATGAGAGCATAGAATATCAGAAGAAGAAGCTATTACCTTGACCTGCTGAGGGGCTTGACCATTAAGTAAAAAGTCATCAAACCTCTTAACCAAGGAGCTCACTAGAGTCGATTGCTGAGCCTGAGACTCTGCCATCTGCTCCATCCAAGGATCCAAATTCTTAGCTCCCTTGGCACTCACAGTCATAGTCCGACTACCCTCAGCTCCCCACTACGAACCTCCTCGATGTAGGTCTCCATGGCCGCCATAAAATCAGTTCCAGATCGGTTAGGATGTCTCCACCCAAAGCTGATCTAACCTCTGCCTTATGAATGTGGTGCAACCCATGGAAGAACGTCATGGCAATACACGTGAGGTCTTGCCCGTGGTGAGGACACTGACGGAGCATCTCTTTAAAACGGTCCCAGCCTCACATATCGTCTCATCACCTCTCTGCTTAAAAGCAAGTAAAGCAGCAACCAAATCCATAGTTCTAGAGATAGGATAGTACTTATCGTAGAACCTGGTGGTCATGTCTGTCCATGTGGTGATGATACCAAGGAAGGCGGTAAACCACTTCATTGCTTCACCAGCAGGCTGCTAGGGAACAAACTCATTCTCGTATACTCTAGAAGACCTTCTGAGCACCCTATCTGATCAACATGAATAAGAAATCGGTTGACATGATCCAGGGCGTCATTGGGGTCGGAGCCATCAAATGTGCCTGTGGGCAACTCACGAATGACTTTGTTCTGATGTGAAGGCTTCAATCCTTCCATTCTTCTATAAGGGCAGGCGTCAACGCAGGAAGAGCTACTGGGCTTCTTCTGGGAATAGCTGCTGGCCTGTTGAACTGCCTCATCGCCTGGGCACCATTCGCAGGAGCCGCCATTTCTAATTGTCTTTGAAATCTCTACTGGCGTTGAGCTAGATGAAAGGTGCGCTCGATCTCCGGTCTAGAACTTTGTCCCAATCAGGTGAGTGTCTGACCGCGAACGGGTATGCACCATCAAACTGCAAATAAAAGGTAAGGAGGAGAAGAAACAAAACAGAATAATAGAGAATTAGAACTAAAATAAATAAATAAAGAAGTAAAATATGTAAAATAACGAAATAAACTAAAAATAAATTAAGCAATAGATAAAAAAATAAAATAAAAGAACACAGAATAAAATTAAGATTAAGGAGACAACTAAAACAAAACAAGATAAAATTTTGAAAACAAAACCAAAAAGAAATTAATTTATAATGAAATTAAGACAAGAGAGAAATAATAACATAATAAACTAAAACCCGATAAACTAAAATATAAACTAGATTGATATAAAATAGGAGAATAACTAAAAAAAAAGAATAAAAAATTAGATAAAAAAATAACTTTCAAATATCAAAAGAACTAAATAAAACAAGATAAACCAAATAACAGAAAACAAAAAAACAATTAACAACCAAGGCTAAGGACTAGACAAAAATCTAGTCCCGGCAACGGCGCCAATTTGCCAATGGAATTTTTGATCTACTAAAAACTACGAAATTAATCCTAGAAATTAATAAATTAAATCCCTACGGGGTGCAAAATACCGGTCGCTATAGTAAATTAAGCAAGAAACCGAGGTCGAATCCACGGGGACTATGTGATTGAATCTAATCCTAAGAAAACAGCAAATGAAAGGGTTGTCGGTTGTTTTGGTTTTGAGAATTTAATAACAAGAAAACTAGTAAATAAGCGAGCAAATAAATTCAATGAAAACTCTATGTGAAATGGAACTCCGGGTCAGGTTATCTTTTCGACTGTCAGATTATGCAATTCCTGCTAGTTAGATTGAGATGTCGATTGGCAAAATTCCTAAAACTTTTCCAAAGACTAAATCCTAGCCTTAAGAACTCGCCTAGCAGAACGTACTAGATCTAATCCAGATTTAGCACAACATGAATAGACGGAATAGGCGCGAGGAATTAATGTTTGCACTTGAGGGAAAATCTAACCTATCAGTATAACTTTCCACAAGTTTATAGGTTAATTGACCTATCTATTTATCACAGATCTGATTAAAATAGACTTTGAGAGCAATTCAACAAATTAGCAAGATTTATTGAAAGCGCAAAAAATATATTAATCTGTAACAATCGATAAACTTCTCAAACCAACGAGTAGCAGAAATTACAACATCAAAAATAGTCAGATAACCATCCCCGGAGTCTAACCCTCTTAGCCGAGCATAATCAAAGAAGAAATACAAGAAGAGAGAGTAGAAATCATCTTGATATTAATTCTGAACTTGCCAATGAAAGGTTGAGCAGTTGAGTGAATCTGGAGTAGAAATCTTCTTCTCCGGTGTTGAAGTGGTGGCGGCAGGACAAGGATACTGAGAGAGGAGCGGTGAATGGTTTTGGATTTGAATTCTGAATTCTGGCTCTTGAGATTCAATTGTCAATGTTCTGGATCGTGAATGTGGATGGGATGAGTGATGATGAGTGGATGATTTTCTCTCCAAAGTCTTCCATATTTATAAGTGTAATTGAAGACTCTTTGTTTGCTCCTTGATGACTCATTTTAATTTCCTTCTGTTTCGCGAAGTAAATGGAGGCCCTTCAGTTGATTTAGAATTTTAAGTTACTCTTTTCAATTTACTTCCGTCATCAATAAGTTATGGAAAACTCTAGAGATACTATCTTCAACTAACTCCCTTCATCAATAACCTTTGGAGTTACTTCTTTTATATTTCCAATCTTCCCCTTCTTCTTCTCAATCCTTTCATGGCAGTCTCGTATATATATATATATATATATATATATATATATATTATATATATATATATATCACACCGGACACAACTTTGACAGGGTCCAAATCTTCATATGAGCTCCGATTTGTTCCCCGTTTGCTGCGTTGGAAAGCTTGTGAGGAGATCATGCATTTTCACCATCATTTCCTGCTTTTAAAATATAATTTGCATCAGTTTTTGCCCAAAGTAAGAGTCATGAAAAATGTATGATAAGTGTGAGAAAGCGCATAAAAATGCTACATAAAATAGGAATTTAGCACCTATAAATCATATCATTTCACGCTTATCAAACATACGCATTAATCATCAAAACAATTTTTTTTGTGCTATGCACGACATTGTTCACGTACACTTGTACGTAAACATACGCTAAGCGATTTTTCACTCTACCCCCTTAAAAGGGATTACGCCTACGTCATCTATCACTGAACATTAGTTTAAAATGTTCTGCCGTCATGAAGTGTTTTACTTCCACACGGTCTGTTATACAATGCGTTCTGGTTAGAGGATCTTAACCATATTGGCGGTTTAGTCCTTGAACCAAAAATTCTCATTGGAGTTTGTTTAACTCATAACCGGTTTCGGTTCTGGCCTGTCAGGCTTCTAGGCGTTGATGATTAGACATTTACTCGTATTCACTATGTATATACAACTTTGAGTTATGGGCCCACTACCTTCTGTTGCGCGACCCTGATAACTTTAGGGCTTGGTTCGCCCTTTTTTATTCTTAATGTATTGTACATCTCCCATTAATCACTATTATCTTGGGAATGAAGGTTTCCCCGTGGTATCTCTTACCGTGCGTGAATTCGGTGAGTTATAGATTTTCGATCTAGTTCTCTGATAATTTACTGTATATACAGCCGTGTATCTCTGTGATTATTCACTTGGTTCATCCGACTTACTGTTGGTTGAGGTCGGGCTACTACCTAATATGTAGTGCACCCTCTATTGTTTCCAAACTTGAGGTATATACTATACCTATATTTGGTATTCAGTGCCACTGTAGTCACTGACTCTTGATTATTCCTCTTGAATCATGCTTGCTTATTCGATTCCGTACAAGTATTCCTTCATTTGTACGACCATGCATTTCCTATGCATCGGTCCTTATGATGTTTATAAGTCTCTTTCCGCCTTTGTTGCGGTGAGGTTCAACTACTGTGACAGTTGGTATTTCCAATGGTTTGTTTCTAGGTCTACGATTAACCGACTTGCGTCATATTCCGTGGTGCGTTTGCACGACTTCCGTATCTAGTGCAGTTTGGTTACTTAGCGATCGGGTATTCGTGTTCCGAGGCTTATTACTTCATTTATCATTGTTAATTTACTAGCAGTACACTTCCCGTTCCTTATGCAATTGCGATAGGAATACACATCTTTACCACATAATACCAGCTACTGACATACTGTCCAGTCTATTTACTATTACTTACCTTGCCTCTCCACTGAGTTTAACTCGTAACTCTGCTTACTCTCCATATAATTTACATGTAATGGTCGCTTGTTGCGCACCATGTTCCTATTCCTTATACAGTATTGATTTACATGGCATCAGCTACTATGTTAGCTTCTACTCATATAGCACGTCATTCATACTACGACTAGCCGCTTTCTTGGCTGATTACAGAATATGCTATCCTTGAGCGTTGTTCACCCTGTACCTCGCATTATACACATATGCTACTAAACTAAGTACTCTTCCGGTTTTCCACAATTGCTATAGAAGCTCTTTTTCGTATTATTCTTATTCAAATTATTCCTTGGCAATAACAACATGGTCAAACTTCAACATACTTCTTAAACATTGTTCACATAATTACCGCTTCTGTGGCCTCACAACATCGAGAGGTATCCCCACTCTTAAAGTAGTGGTTCGTTCTCCGCTCTATTCCCTTGTATAATACAAACTTTTCCCTTGCTGGTGCCATTTCCAGCGAAACTCCTTATGACTTTATTTAGGTTTTGTAATCATTTAAATTTACGTAACACATTTGATTTGCGGCTTACAAGCCTCATTGCCTCGAGCTCTGCTCATTATAGGCTGTTCACACAATTTTACTTCTCTATACACCATCACATGGTTTGGAGGTGATTCTGGGCTCCCCAACAAGGTCGTTGCATCACGCTTTCTTTCATGGGAGGCCCCTTAGGAATGTCATGTAGCCTGTTTGGTGACTTAGGGTTCTACTGTTAAGTGGGTTCCCTTTGGGTTTTAAACCGAGTATTTATTTTAACTCTTGTCTTCCTATCACAATATTTCGTTCAACTTTTGTTGGCCCAAACACCCTTCAAGGATTGCTCCAGGTTGTTGCTAAGTTATGCCACTACATCTGGCTTGTACTTATGGGTATGTTTAGTTAAATACTCCGCCTTACGGTACCGTATTTCAAACTTCCATGTTCAAAATTATAGTATCTCCCCTCTTGGGCAGACCATTAACACTTCCTTACTTAACATTCTTGGCTGGGTGCAATATCCTCTTCGGTGAAGATCGATATTGCACGGTAGCCTTGGTGATTGTTCTGGGAATTTCATCCTGTTTGTTGAACATTGATGTGTCCATATTAGGCATCTGCCTTACCATGCATAGGCTGGATATTCGTTCCAGCTATCATGTTTATCCCTCGTGATTCTTGAGACATATGTGATGTCTTTACTTACTAGTCAGTGCCCTTCGCACTTCTGACTCTTAATAATTTCCTTGAAATGAGTTCCCTAATTCCTTTAGTCTCGTTTTCTTAACCGAGTCCTTTCACTTCAATCGTTCGATGGTTTGAATTTTTACTACTGACCGTAGTACGGAGTCGACTACTTCCCGTGTTCCTGACTCTACTCGTATACATATGTGGGGTACCCTACTGATACATTGCTACTTAACCGACTAACCTATAAGTAGGTGTGTCAGGCCCGCAAGCTCCTATCGGAGTGCGGTCGTCCCATATTTCATTCTCGTACACTCGTAGTGTCCGTCACACACCTATGTGAAGTATTCCGTTGTCAACTCCTCTTATATCGTCCTATGATAACTACTGTGCTCTTAGGTATGTTCTACCTTCCTTTTTGTATTTATTATGGATTCAGTCTTCTCCTTCAGGTTGATACCCTCGGGTTATTCGATTGTCGTCAGGTTTTTCAAAAGTGGACTGGGTATAACTTGCCTACTGCGTGGCACTGAGGCCGGTGTAGGTCTTCTGGTTTTGGTTTCAAGGAAGAAAAATCTGAAGTTTGAGAGGAATATGGGCTTAAAGAAGGTTTGAATTGAATATGAGTTTGGAAGAAAATTTGGTCTTTGAAAAAGGGTTTGAAATAAGTTTGAGATTGAAAGAAAATTCTCATGGTATTAACATGTTTGGCAGTCTTGACCAAGTCTAGCTTCTCGCTGACTGGTATATCCTCAAATACAATGGTTAGGCCGCTAAGCCCTTCCAGGTTTCACTCTTCAAATTCTTGGATTCATGATCCCATAATCATTTCATTCGCCGTCGTCGTACTCTACTAAGTACTTCATAGTCGTTAAAGTCCTCCCGAATAGCCCCGTTATAGCAGCACTTGCCACGGCAAGTGCGCCATGCTGGCTGGCTATCGGCTCAACACATACCGGTTGCGGTATTGTTTTTACCCGTATCGTATTCGGTAGCCTTATTGGCTCTATCTTTGATCTTATAGTCTTGCTAATAAATCTTCTAAGTGACTTCTCGTTTATCTTGACATGATAATCATTAATTAGGGCGACTCTCCATTCTCGGAGGTCCTTATTCACTTAACTCCATGTTTTTCCTTATTGCTCGTTCCCACGCATTTGCCGTGGTTACTGAGTCTTGACTTTTCACTACATGGTAGTCTTATTGGGGAATGTTACGTATGTATTTTCGTAGTCGTCTAGACTTTGTCAATCCGGGGTTGTAATCCTTTGGGCGTGTAGGTTTGGGGCTACCCGCTACCGACTAATTCCTTAGTCAGTTGGTATACCGTTGGGGTTTTGTCTAACAACTGCGGTCCCGTAGACATGTGTATCGGGTTTGTTATTTCTTCATTTTCCGCTCCTTTATACAGTTAGTACTTTCCTTTTTGCTGGCCGAGTTCCCTCGACTGCTAGGCATGTCGACCCAGGTTGCCGGAAATTTTGGTTTTCCTAAAGGTAGGATTCTTAGTCCTCCGCTGTTAAGTGCGGCTAAAGTTGTTAAAATGGGAAGCGTCTCCGGGATTTTTAGTTCTTGAAATCTACTGTGTGACAGGTTCCTGTTCTTGTAGTAATACTTTATAACAGCTAGATCGGGTTTTTCCTGAGTATGAGAGGACTTTCCGTCTCTCTAGAGTTCTTTCCCAAGTTATAAAACGGGGGATGTGGAGGGTGGGTATGGATGTTAGGTATCCAGTACACACTGGTAATCACTAACTAGCGTACTTCTCACGCTATCACTAAACCCTTAAACCCAAGTCTTTAGTCCTAACTTGTAACTTCCTAGGCTCGATAATTCCAGTCATCAGAGCGATACTTCGCTCTCAACCACTTTTTATAACCACCCAACCATAAACACTATACTTAATGACTGATCGCAGAGGTAATACTACACAACACTTAACTTAATCATTGGGTGTTACACGTCGTTAGCCACCCACATGGCTAACAAGGATAATACATACATAGTGTACTGGTCTGATGGACAGGACTCCCGAGTGTTATACATTACAATTCCACTTCATAACTAAACCGAGTCAACACATTTACATTACATACTGTACCGAGACTAATACATTCTATTGCCGATAATAGTTTGGTCTTACTATACTTACAAATACATAAAAAAATAAATAACTACCCATGCATAAATAGCCACCCCGTCCTACTCTCGAATGGCTACCAACTCCATTGTACCTGAAATGAAAAGGGTGGCCCCAAAGGGGCTCAACACCTTTGATGGTATGGTAATCGTGCAGCCCGCATACTACCGGGCCACGCACAACTATTTGTCGTCTGAGCATGCGGTTGATTTTATTTAGATCATGCATGAAAAACTATAAACACATACCATGGTTATATTTAACACATATCCAATCAATAGCTTACAATAATAAGGTTAACACATCAACACTTTTTAGATCACATTATTGAGTTCCTTGACCCTTGAGGGTTTCTACCTTAATGGAGCTAATTTCATATTAGCCAACACTTACCCATTTAATCGGGTTACACCTAATTACTTCTTATATTAACATGGGGTGATTTTGGTGATCAACGTACACAAACATAACAACACACATCACGTAACAATATATATACAACATAACTCGGGAACGAGTCTCGTGAGGACTCGGTGCGAAATAGGAGTTAGCCAATTTTATAGAGCCTGGTGCTAATAGAGAATTTGTAGGGTAAATTAATGTACAAAAGAATGAAATAATAAAGTAATGAAAAGAATAAATAAAACCTACAACTCTAAATACGGGTAGCAAAACTCTCGGTCAAAGTAGCAAGGAAGCATATTAAGACCAAGAATTTCGAACCCTAGGGACTTGTATAGAAAATCAGTCCTAGCCTTGGTAATTGTCTAAACTAAATAGGGGGGGGGGGAATGAGCATAATTTCAAATTAAGAAAACTATCTAAAAATCTAATCTAAATGATATTTACAATGATCCGTCCCAGATTCGAAATGATAAACGTCATAAAAACAAGTATGATCACCAAGGAAAGGAATAAATTTCAAATTAGCCAACTTTTGAAAGTGCAGGATATCAAGCCGGACATAATGCGCATGGCATATTCAAGAACCTTGAATGTGCCGGGCGTATGATACCTGACATGCTACCCGGCATATTCAAAATGTCAAGTTACTTTTTCCTGTTCAAAGCTTAAATAAAGCACTCCCTATTCATTATCAAAACTATCAAATCTCTTGCCAATCAATGAACCGAAAAGGGGAGAATAACATGGTTAATTCCAAATCTTAATTTTCATCTTCTAAATTGTAAAAAACAAATGTAAAGACCACTTGGAATTCCTCAACCTTCTGCCTTTGTTTTGATGAACAAAGTCAGAATTTGAAGTAAATGGAAGGAGAAGCAACTTCATTCCAATTGCAAGAAACTCAAAATTCCAAGTTGAAATTTATATCTTTTATTGAATGATCATAGTGTGTTTACAAAGAGAACCATTCCAAATCAAAAACTACTAAGGATTCTAACGCATCCTCTACTTAAATGGAAGAAGAACAACAAGAGGAGAAGGAGAATGGTCTTAGCCTTAACCCGATGACAATTTCTTCTTCTCCTTGTAAATGATGCAAAAATCCCTCCAGCAGCACTTCGGGACGATTTTGAGGATTTTCTAAGTGTGGAAGTATGTAGGATGATGATGGCCACAAATGCAACTCTCGGCCTCCTTTTGTAGACATCAAAAATCCTTGTGCTGGATGTCTTGCCGGGTCAATGTGACCCAGCATATCTTTTAAAAACATGCGAAAACTGTAACGGTCGAAACCGTCAGGGCACGAAAAGTTAATTGTGCCAGACAGGGATGCCCGACACCATACCTGGCACTGGATAATTTACTAACGGTAAATAACCGCTATTTTTGGCGAATAGGCGGTATTTTGCTTGTACCGGCTACAGAACATCCGACACCATGCCCGGCCTGACTCATTCTTGCTTCTCATCTGTGTCGTGCATGAGGGATCCGGCTCCACATCCGGCAAGACTTAGTTTATGATGTAGAATTTCTCTCCTTGCATGGAAAACACACAAAGCATAAGTCCAAACATATAAAATCATTTTACATACAAAATAACGTAATACTACCTATTCTAACCTTAGTTTAACTAAATATAGTTACAAATCGCATATAAAATATGATAAGTCTACGACTTATCACCTAAGGAATATCCTCATTCTCATGTCGGGCCCATTACATAACATATTACCGTTCTTCTTAGAGAACGTACACTTTACTTATGATGCGTCGGATATAATATAGATCCGAACAGACCATACACAATTACTTTACTTAGATGTGTCGGCATAATATAGACCCGAGCACACGGTAACATTTACTTTACGTAGATGTGTCGGTCATAATATAGACCCGATCACACCATACACAATCCCCCTAACCCCAAATAATAGTCAAGGTAGGAGAGCCAGCTATTGGCTCGTGGAGATTGAATTCCAAGAAGGAAAACAACCGAACATGGGAGAGAGTTGAATCAAATATAGATATCAACTCCCATACATACGCGCGTGACCGGACACCCGGATTCCTCACCCCTAAATAACACCTTGGATAGAAGCTCCCTCCAAGGGGCTTATTACCACAATTACATTATAGTTAGTCAAGTTTGGTTAGACACATAGGGGAGGTAAGATACCATTCGACATACATGAACAAAACAATAATCGTTACACAACGACATACTCAAAGGGGGTAACCACATCTACACACAACAACAGTACACACCTAACACACGGATAGTCATAGTTAGAACGTTCTCGTAGGTTGGGACATTAAATCCGAATACTGATCTCTTATGTGATCCTAGAGTCGGTTAGCTACAGTTTACACATATTCAAGGTTAAACGGTATCGGAACTAAATACTCCACATAATTGAATTACTGTAAACTCATTTCATGCTTTATCTTGCAAGGTGACAAACATACAGAAAAACAGGTTGGCATACAAGCCGGTGTAACCCGGTAGGACACAAGTTACAAGAAAACCATACCTGTCACCTGGGAATTACTTTAGCGCGTCATCTCATGCTCCTTAATTAATTCTCGTACAACTGATATCATTTCAAATGTTTTATTAACATCATGATCATACTGTATGTAAGCTACTATTACTCCCGTACTTACCCCGTTGTCCCGTTATCCTTAACTTACTTGTGTGATCTTAAGTTCACAACTTACACCTTCACTTCTAGCACTTGTTTATACTTCTTAAGACCTTTACATGTCACCAAACAAGGCCTATACATCATCTAAAACCATTACCATTCAATTCCCCACCATTAGAATGCTTTAAAACACATTCTGGTGCATTTTTACAATGGTCCGAGTTTGTGTCCTGGTTTGTAAACCCGGACCAATTCCGGAAATAACATTCTACCTAATTTTTCACGTGGTCCGGGTTTGTGTCTGGGGTTATAAACCCGGATCAACTCTGGAATCAGCTTCTGGCATGTTTTTGAGGTGGTCCGGGTTTGTGTACCAATTTACAAACCCGGACCACCCTAGAACTGTAAAATTTGACAGTTTTTAAACTCTAAACTCACCTTAGTTCTCACCCAATCTTTTCCTAATCATTCCATATTTTTCCAAACATATTATAACACCTTAAACATGATATAAACCTTCTTAAATCATTGCTCAAACTCATTGTCCAATTCTTGCTCAATTCTACAATTTCAACTCCCATTTCCAACACGTATGCACACTAGTGCAATACCAAACCATCCCCATGAAAGCTTTCAACCTTCCCCTAACCATTTTACCATACCACATTCATTCCTAGTATTTTGCATTTTCAATACCCAAGTCACTCACCATTTACAAGGTCAGACACACTAAGCTCTTTCCTAGAACTTCAAGCCACTAAAACATCAAATTTTGCTACAGATTTTTACACCACTCTATTTACCTCTCCAACTAACACCCCAAGGTGCTTAGCTACTCCAATTGGTCTCTCCAAACACTTAGTTCACCCTAGGTAGCATCAACTCGCCAAGTCACCTAAATCTCTTAGGTTTCTACAGAAAATTCGCCATAACTTTGTTACTATACCAACACATCCATAATTTTGTGTCTCATCACCTAATCCTAAAACATTCACAAATCAACTAACCAAAACCTTAGTGGGTTCTAATCGTACACACAATTCATCAATCACAACAACAATCCCCATGTGTAATAATCTTAAATATCTTGGCACTTAGGCCCTTAAATCACAAAGCAATGCATAATGCGTTAAACATCATCACAAATTCCTCTTCTAATCACCCAACACACTTCCAACACAATTTTTGATTCATTCTTTTGAATTACCCAACCCAACTTCAAAGGCATTAAGGGTAAACATGCAGGGGTAGTTTAATTACCTTAAATTCACACGTCTCTTTCTTTGCCCTTCTCTTCTCTTGATTGAAACCGGCCAAGGAGCAATGTACCCTTGTTAACCTCTATCCAATATTCAAATGGGGACAATGAGTACTAATTATCATACTTAGACTCAAACTAATTTGGTATATAAGAGGAAGGTGCTTAAAGCATATTATTTAGGGTATTGCCTTGTAACCCTAGGATTGAGGTTTGGTCAATAAAAAAAGCAAGGCTCCAGCTCCTCATTTGAAGATAAAACCAAGCTAGAATGGGAGCAACAATGGAGGTTCAAAACTGGACAATTTTCGGTTACAAGGAAATGAAGGAAGAGATGGATTTTTGTAATTTTTCATACCTTGGATGAAAGAGGAGGCAGCCCACTTCCATAAAATCTGATTTTCTCTTCAAAAAGGCTATACCCATGGTGGTCAACTTTGAGTTTTTGGAAGTTTTAAAAGAGCACTAGGTAGCTCTTGATGAGGGGAGCTCAAATATTTAATTTATTTTTTATTTGGAGAATGGAGTTGGCTGGGCAAGCAAAGAAGAGAGGGAAGCCATTGTTGGAGCTTCAAAATCGTTGGAGAAGGAGGAGGAAGAAGAATAGAGCAGAGTGGGTCTGGGTAGGAGGGGAAAATGTGAGAGTGGGGTGAGAATGGGAGAGAGAGAAATAAAGCAAATATATACTCTCTCACCTACTTTATTACTTTTGATTTTTCTCCTTTTGTCTTATTTCACAATTGAGAGGAGAGTGATGAGTCATCACTAAGGGAGAAAACCGGCCCTTATTAATAGTGAGGGAGGGTGTTTACGTCTTTTCGTAACATGCAAACGCTCGTTAAATTTACCCTGTTTGACACTATTCACTAACCGGCCCTGTTTTTCCGGATTTTCTCGTTTCATTAATTTTAATGGTTCTTAAGCTTTCATTAATATTTAATTATATTTATGTAGTCAATTATAATTTTCATGGGCCTGTTTGACCACTTAAAGTCACGTTTTCGGGTTTTCTTGAAAAACACGCTTTAAGACTCCGTTAGCGTTTTAACCCTTTATTTGGATCCGGTTTCTTTGGGAATTGTTCCCATATACTATTTAGGCCTAATTAAGCCTTAGGAGTCCATCTAGGATCCTAGTCGAGGTCATATACCTCCTAAGATAATTAAATACGTGTTTGCATTTTGTGACTTTTACGTGTTTTCCTTTTTCTTTTTGTTTTTCTTTCTTCACCAATATTCCTAAGGACTTAATTAGCCTTAGAATATCATAATTACACAATTTATTTACACATTTAAGTTCGGGGTATTTCACTTATCTTATGTTTTCCGTTGGTTTCTTGTTTAATAAGAATTAACACCTTTTTGTGTGTCAAATGCAGAGAAAAGCCAAGGAAATAGTAGATTATCTCATGAGGGTTATGATGCAACAAACGGGGATCAAATCAGAGTGTGAACAAAGATTTTAGAGGCTTCTACAACCGTGTCCGAACTTGTGTCTGAACATCCATGTTCAAACACAAGCCAAGAGTTCCCATCTTCTTCCTGGCGAATTGTCCAAACTTGTATGTTTGGACACAATTCAAGACTTACACTAAAGAAACCATAACCGCGTTCCAGAACAAGGTGTCCCAACATTGATATTTGGACACATGTCCGGACGCGGCTAAATTGTCAGCAGCAAGCACTGCGTTTTGAAGAAAAGAAGGGGAAAAGGTTTATAAAAAGTGACATAACCTGGAAAGAAGAGGGCATGCCATTTTTTTTACAGAAGAACGCTCTCCAACAAGGATTCACACACTCATATTCTTCATCATCATTGCACCATGTTCATTCACTATCACATCACAAACCATCATCATCATTGTGGAGCATCGTCAGAAGTGAGTCAACCACCATCTTCAGCCTCGAACCGACAAGTCTCCTGATTTGGAAAACAAAGTGGATTTGGGAGTTTCCCTTTATCTTGGTGAATTTTCTTCCAATTTCATTTATCTTTTTCGTTAGTATGTCTGGCTAGTGAGGATTTGCTCTAGGGAGGGTCGTTTGTAATGGATATGAGCTAGCGTAGTATTTATGCAATTCGGATACGATAATACATTGGATTGTTTCTAGATTAATATAATCATTCATCTCCACTAATAATATTATGAGTTATTAGAGTTGTTTTACGAATCTTGATTTGATCCGATCAGTGAAAATCAAAAAGGTCAAGTTATTCTGAAAACCTGTGAAAAATTAGTGGGATAGATAAGTTTTCCCTGCATTTGCTAGTAATTCTTCATTTTTTATCCTTCTATATGTGTTTTGTCTATTTCTATATTAGAACTAACATGTCTGATACGTGAGCTCTTCTTTAACTTGGATCTAGAATTTAAGAGAGTTCAAAGAATTGGCCAATCCATATCTCTTAAGAAACTGTAACACCCCTACCGCTAATACCGTCATTACTGTACCATACTTACCTTCGCAGCGGATATTACTTACTCAACGACGGGTGTACAATGCCGTTAGTCACCCACGTGACTAACAAGGCGAGTTACAATTCTACATACTATTGGTCTGATGAATATAAACATACCGAGTACTCTACACAATACAATACTTCCCATTGCTTACTTACCCATAATTCAATTACAACGTGAATACATTACTATACCGAGTATACTACAATCCTTAAATTACCGATACAGCTTGGACTTCCAATTTCTCAATACATTACGAGTACAATCCCTCACTACTAGAAAAAACGGATTTACCTACGGATATTTCCGTGGGTATATCGTAGGTATTCAATTATAACAGAATACCTACGGAAACGTTTTGTGGGTAAATACCTCGTGGGTAAGCTAATTACCTACCAATAAAATTTCCCGTGGGTAATTACCTACGAACTAACTACGGTTTTCCTTGACGGTAAATACCTACGGAATAGTCCGTAGGTAAATACCTACAGAATACCTACGACATACCATCGAGTATCATGCATATGCCACGTGGATACCCACGAAATTTCTACGGAATCAAATACCCACGGAATATTCCGTAGGTAAATACCACGGAATACCTACAGATATCAATTTCGCATGCCACATGAACGCCCCCACGGTATACCTACGGATACTAATACCCACGGAACATTCCGTGGGGCATTACCCACAGATTACCCACTCCCAAGTGCTTTGTACTTTGTAGTTTACCCACGGAATTCCTACGGACCAGTTTACCATCGGGTTTTCCCGTGGGTATTCCGTAGGTAAAAGTGTGGAATTTTTTTTTTTAAATATAATACATTGCTTGCAACCGAAATATATCCAGAACAGAATCACAGTTTTTATTTCACAAGCCTTTTCACAAGTTCCCCTCTAACAAAAATCAATACAATGATACCCATGAAGTTTGCAATCACTTCAGTAAACCCAAGACAATATACATAATCCATGATACACAAATTCTACTCAAACTAAACAACTACAATGTTTAGTACCCAAGTTATTCTTTGATTGCCCTGGCTCATCTTAGTCTCCAATCTCCTCCAATGTGTTTTTGCCTCTGATGGTAGCTCATTCTTTTTCTGCAGGATTAAAAAGTTTAATATAAGCTAAAATATTGATAAGCTATACAAGCCAACATCACTAAACTATGCGCAAGCAATGACAGAAGTACAAGTTCATATCCCCTAGCAATCAACTCACTGAGAAGTGTTTCATGCAACATAGGCAGCCAATTATGACTTCTATCAACTCATTGGAAATCAGCTACCATTCCTAGATACAAGCGAGACCAATGCCATATTCCTAAGATTGATCACTGCACTAGAAAGATGGTACAAAAATAACAAAATATCATGTACACTAGAAAGAATTCAGTAGTAGAACATCTAAAATTTCTGAGACCTAATAAGTAATAAGCATGCCATGAAGTGGAATATGTTCCAAAAGAAATTTATCCTGCCCTTAGAAGCCTTGATAATATACACACACAATAATCAAATTCAATGGCAACAAACACATTCAGAGGATTCAACAATTTCATCTACATAGGAGCAAGGAGATTTTGATTCATATATACACAGTTCAAAACTCCACAGTTACAATTTTCCCATTGACATCAATCCTAGCAAAATGCCACCATTGCTGCCCAAAACAGGCAAGCAAAGCAAACAGTAAACCGACAGCACAATCCTAAAACCATTCAAAGAAACATTACACAGAGAACCAAACAGATGTATACGTAAACCAGAAACATAAGTTGATTAGGTCTTACTTGAAAGATGAGTGTCCCTATGGCAACTTGACCATGGAGAGCATTGTTGTAGTTCCTTTCCATCAGATATTTGACGACCTTAAACAAGATGAACAAACCAAACATTGAGAAAGCTTGATGCAACAACCTTTTCAAATTTAGATAAAATCTTGGAAAACCATTTCTTGTTCATAGCAACGACAATAATGTTTTTTTATTATTATGATTCTAATTCTAAATCTGTCTATTTTCTGATCATGAAAACTGACCATAGCAAAGGAATTCTCAATACCAAAGACCAAAACATACCACTGCTGTTGATGACATTGACAAGAAGGAGCCAACAAAAACACCCTCAGACAACTTTGCTTCACATATCTGCACCCATCGGACAAACTTAAGCATACATTTTAGGCTTAAAAACTGAAGACAAGTACTTCATAAATATTAGGGATGGGAGATGAATATACCATTGCAGTTATGCCACACAAGAACATAAAAACGATGATCTGTAGCAGCCCTCCAAGCACAGCAACAGGACCTACAGCCCTTATCTAAATCAATGAAAGTTTTCAGACGTTATTCCCATCCTTAACAGAGATGTACTAGAGACCCATATCAACAACGTTCCAAAAGATATATGTTACCTTCGCCATGGAGAACTCCAAACCAAGAGCAAAAAGAAGAAAGACAACACCAAACTGTGCAACAGTCTCGATCTGTGGGAGGTGTGTGTGTCTTCAGATGGTGCATTTTCATGGCAAGTAGAAGTCCAAAGGAGCACATGCTACAATCTACATATGAAATTCAGATAACAACTTGGTAATCTGTCTTAACTGAATGCTAATAATTAATGTTAATAACCAAACACAATTTCTTTCCCACAAAATTCCCAGATAATTGTGAGCACAAACAAAACAGCCGGCATCAAGAAAAATTCTAGTCAGCACAAGTGCTCTCTGCGTAGCATCCTCATGACTTCCCTCTGGTTTACAAAACAAAAAGGAGCTTAGGTTCAGGTACACACCTTGACCACCTCTGCTGCCTTTCCTATCAGTAAAGATGTGACAGAGGATACTAGTTCAGGCATCAACGAGCATAGACCAAGCTCCTTATATATGAGTGCGGAAAGAGCAGAAATCGCTGCACTCATCATGTGGGGAGATGAACTGGAGAGATACCCCATCATCTGGACAACACAGTTTTGTACTAATTAGGGAAGAGAAAAGACTATGGTGAGATCTATTACAAACGACCTAGTGTATTATAACATGCAAATAATCAACACTGGAATCAAATTGTATGATGTGTACACGATTAATCAAGCTAGCTCTAAGTTTCCATAACAAGAGATTGGACCAATAGAGATTATTAGGTCAAAATACAAGCAACATATATCATCGATCAGACGTACCATTTTGACCAGTTTGAAGTATGGCCCATCAGGATCACCTCGAGAAGACTCTAACAAACTGCTACTGATGTTAAGAAGGGAATCGTAAGCAGTTCTTCTAATCTCTTCCTTGGACTATACAGAGAGGTGAAACATGCATATGTTAGCTAAAGTGCTGATTGATCACTGCAAGTTACAGTCAGCTTCATTGTTACAGTTTACACCTTAGCTAGGTCACATTTAGTGCAGCAAAAACGAACTTAACATATAAGTAACCAAGCTTGCATTCAGGTAAAAGGCATTTTTTTAATATTGTAATGACAATACTTGTAAAGCACGTCAGAAGCCGAATAAATTGTGTCAAACAGATAAACCAGGGCTCAAGGTATAATTTAAAGGACTTACATTCTTTGACAGGAGTATAATTTCGTTTAGAATGAGAAATGCCTTTGTGCTCTCTTCTTCTTGTGTATCATTCTGGAAACATACAACAGAAGTAAAAACGTAAGAAACGCTAGATGCAAACACAAGCACACTAGTGTGCAGCAAATGAGAGAGATTTAAGTACTGGAACAGGAGCTCCGGCTGATGTTTCTCTAGAGTGGATTGAAGCTGCTGGTGTACTCTGAAGCTGTCGAATTTGCTGCTTCATTTACACGCTCGTTCCTCTGAGCTGGACAACATCAACTACCTGCATCCTATCCCAAATGTTGCATATATGCTGTGGAACACTTACAAAATAAAAATGAGAGAGATTTAAGTTAACAAATACATTAGTATGTGACCTGACCAGGAACACCTAATAGATGGGAAGTAAATATAGAAACTACACTTGGGACATAGAATAAAAAGACTTCTTAGCATACAGTATTATAGACAAAACATACTACGTTTGCAAGTCAAAATGAAATAAAGTACGTAGATACATCTAAACTACTACTACATCTCATCTCCCACATCCGTCTCATCTGCCTCACCCCCCTCATCCGTCTCATTTCCCTTATCCGTATCCGCTTGAACAGTTTCATGATTAAGAGCTGGTGATAGACCCTGTGATAAAGTCAAGGGACCCTGTGGTGCAGTTACAGCAGGAGGCGGCAGAGGTGGACCCCAGTATCCCGATCCAGGTCCACCATAGTATCCTGATCCAGGTGGCGGAGGAGGGCCCCATCCCGTAGGTGCTTGAGGTAAGGCTGGCCAGCTGGTCCAGATGGTGGAGGCCCCCACGGCATCTGGAACCTATCATCATTGCAGCCATCTGCTGCTGCAACTGCTGTTGCACTTGTTGTTGCTGTTGGACCTCATTGTGTAGTGCCTCCACTCGTAGCTTGACTTGCTCCTCAACTTTATCCTCTAGTGCCTTTGCACGAGTATTGTATTGCTCTTCCATCTCTGCCCTTGCTTTCTCTATCGCCTGCATCACATTAGGCATAGTTGTGGATGCAGTTCTCGTGAACGACTCAGGGAAGTACTGTATGGCACACGGGGTTGAGACGCCGTAGACTCGTTGTTTCTTGGATTTCCCATTCACAACCTCGAAGTATATCTGATTTCTGTCGACGGGCTGAGACGGGCCGGCTTCGTCAGTGCTCCGGACTGTTGAGTTTGCAAGTCAAACTGGCGTTGAACCTCCTCCTTCAAAAAAGATTAAAATACATTATTACAAATTACCTTAATAACAATATTATTTTATGATTAAGTCTTACCCCAATCATCCGAGCCTTCTCACAGCTGTATTCTAGCTCACCCCGTTCATTTGTTTTTTGTGAGTGTGGAAACAAGTCGTATGCATCAGGAACCCGCCCATTTCTTTCACGCATCTTTTCAATTTTAAACACAAAAGATATTATTAGTTGTTATGTGTACAATACAATAGAAATATATCACACACTCAAAGTTCAAAAGACAAACATCTTAAGTGCAAAACAGCTCTATGTTTTTTGAAAGCATTAAACTTACCCATATCTTCTGGTGGTCAATATACGAGCGAGACCCTCCGGTGTGGGTTGACATACCAGCACCAGGTATGTGCTCCGTACGCTTGTTTGTCGAGTTACGCCGGCACATTTCCTTGAATTATGGAGTGCTCCACACCTCCTTCCATGCTTTAATAATTTCAGGGTCTATCGTGGCTCGTGATTTCTTTTTAGTTCTCAACTCATATGTAACCTCTTTGTATCTTTCTCTTGCCTTTTCGCAGAAACATTCATAGATCAGTGCATCATTGCAATCCCACCTAAATAACTTCTGTAGTTCAAATATAAACAAAAAAAATTAGCATAAATATGACATGAATCATAGTTAAAAAAAATTTGATTACCTTGAACTCCTCAAAATAGAACCTCTTCTCATCCTTAGACAACCCCTTCCAAGCATACCCCGATGAGAACCACTTCTTATCAAAGATTCGTCGCATCGATTGGGCCACATCTTTAATAGGTTCCATGGTGCTTGAAAGACAAAAATAAGATTGACTAAATTAGTATGAAAAATAATAACATTGCATAATCAAAATTAAGAAAACATTTAATTAGTTAGACATACGTGGTCCCGGGGATGATAGTTCAAGATCCGCGGGTCGATGCTTGAACTTCCGGCTGCGGTCTCAGAGGCACAACCAGTTTGTGGTGTCACTATTGTCTGGGATGTACCCTCACCATCTACAGTAGCTCCCACATTGACATTGTCATCACCCGTTTCCTGGGACTCGGATGTCGACTCTGGATCCTGAGACCTAATGGGAGTATCACGCTGGGAGGAAGTTGTTTGTCTTCCTCGAGTAACCTCGATGAAGTGAGGTGTACCCATAGGTGCACGGGGAGCTCTAGATGCAGTGTGGCTACTGGGCTGCTGAGACCTAATGGGAGTATCACGCTGGGAGGAAGTTGTTTGTCTTCCTCCAGTAACCTCGATGGAGTGAGGTGTACCCATAGGTGCACGGGGAGCTCTAGATGCAGTGTCACTACTGCTGACCACTCCCCTCAGCAGAGGTCCCCGTAGTACCCGGCTGCTCATGACCCTTACCCTTTGCCTTTCCCTTTCCCTTGCTCTTCTTAGATAAAAGGTTGTTGACCATCCCACCACCTGCCATATCTAAATTCACAAAAATATAGTTAGAAAAAATACTTGTAACTCTATATAAAATATGAATAAATAATTGTCATTCATTACAATTTAGTACAATAACGGTACATTAATCTGAGTAATCGTAAGTGTTCACTCCTACGTACATGTCTATTCTAAATCATAATCATCATCATCATCATCGATCCCTAACTCATCATCAAGATCTTCAACCTCTTCAGCCTCATCATCCTGGTTTTCAGTACTGTGCAATTCACTAACTATAGCGCCAGATGTATCAACCAACTCAATGGGGACATCATCATAATTTGGAGAAAAATTATGTTGAATAATCCCATCAACTTCTTCATCTTGTAGTGGTTGAGTCTCTTCTTCAATTGAAGTTGAATCTGGCATGTCTAAAAAATTTCTAGCCTTAATTTTACACACCGACCACCAAGATTGCACATCCTTTTTTTTTAGGGATAAGAACAATAATAGACTTGTCCAGCTTGTTCCGCTAAAATAAATGGTTCATATTCTCTTCCTTCATATGATAATCTCTTTGTATGTTTGACATCCACGATCTTGTATCGTGAATGGATAACACGGGAAGATTCAGAAGTATCAAACCATTGACATCGGAACACGAATACTTTCTTCATAGGATAAGCTGGATATTCAAGCTCTATGACTTCATCTACCATCCCGTAGTAATCATCCTCAATGTTTCCTTCCGCAGATGCATAAGGATACTCCACTATTGGTCGTTGAGCGTCCTACTCCATGGGTTACTGTGTGAAACTTAAAACCGTTCACAATGAAACCGGGATAAGAAGTTGCCACATTTAATGGACCTTGTGCTAAACTACGTATGTAGTGATTTGGGATTGTAACTTCATTGGACTGTTGAACGCAAAAAAAAAAAAATGAAGCGCAATGTAAGTGTGGTAAACATTTATAATTTATATCATATTAACGTTTAAGGTGTCCTCACATATTCTTTGAACCATTCCCTAAATTCTTGCTCCATCTTCCTATTCATAGCAGCTTCGTCAATGGATGGATATTGTTGATAAACCTGCTCCATAAATATTCTGCAAAGTGGATTGAAGTGAAATATTGGCATAACATGCATGTATGTTACCAAAATTGAATTTGATTGGGATGCACAACTTACGTCGCATATGGCTCAAGTTCGGGAGTGTTCATAAGAATATAATTATGGGCAGCTGCTAAATCAACCCTTCCTAGGATCAAACGAGTGCCTTTGCCAATAGGTTTTCCAATAGTTTTGAACACTGAGATTCTATCTGGATCATTGTCATCAACCTCCTCAACAACATCATTCCTTCCAAACCTGTAACGGAAGACGGTTCACCATCTCCAAAGTAGAACGAGGAGAACTTAGTAATTTCCTCCAATAGATAACCATTGCTTATTGATCCTTCAACGTAATTCCTATTTTTGACCTTTCTTTTTAGTTTTCCCATATATCTCTCAAACGGATACATCCACCTATACTGCACTGGTCCAGCTATAGCAGCCTCATAAGCCAAGTGGATTGGAAGGTGTTCCATCGAGTCAAAGAAACTAGGAGGGAAGATTTTTTCTAATTTACACAGAATGAACGCAATGTCATCCGACATTCGTTGCATGTTAGCTACATGAATGAATGTCGTAGTCAACTCCTTGAAATACAGGCACAATTCGGTAATTGCCTCCCACACTACAGAGGGAAGTAGATGACGAAAGGCAATAGGCATCAATCTCTGCATGAAAACATGGCAATCATGACTCTTCATACCAAACACCCTCCTGTTTGTCATGTCTACACATCTGCCAACGTTAGAAGCGTACCCATCTGGGAACTTCACATTTCGAACCCATTCACAAAATATGTCCTTCTGCTCCTTATCCAACACATAAGCCTTTGGATAAGTCTTCTTAGAGGGATCAAATGCCAATGAAGGGCGTGCACAAAAATCATTTAGCTCAGCACGGGACTTCTCATTATCCTTCGTCTTTAGCTTGACATTGAGAACTGTGTTGAATATATTGTCAAAAAAGTTCTTCTCAATGTGCATTACATCAAGATTATGCCTTACCAACAGGGTTGACCAATATGGAAGATCCCAAAATATACTTCGCTTGCTCCACCCGCATTTCTTCGCAATGACACTATTTGTTATATCAGAGCCAAACTCAGTCACTTTTCTAAGACCTAACTGAGTTATTTCTTCAAGTATTTCCTCGCCGGTCTTTACTCGTGGTGCCCTCTTTCGTACCTTTTTTCCTTTAATGAAAGAAACAGTGTCATTTCGAAACTTGTGCTTACATGGCAAGAACTTCCTACTATTATCAAACCATGATTGTTTTCGACTATGTGGAAGCGTAAACGCATCACTGTCTTCCATGCAGTACGGACACGCCAATCTCCCTGCTGTGCTCCACCCTGAGAGCATTGCGTATGCAGGGAAATCATTTATTGTCCACAACAACGCAGCGTACATCTGAAAGTTTTGTTTCTTAGAAACATCATAAGTGGTGACTCCTACATTCCATAATTTTTGTAGTTCAGCAATAAGAGGTTGGAGGTAAACATCAATTTTTCCTTTTGGATTCTTTGGCCCTGGAATCAAACATGTCAGAAAAAAGAATTCATCCTTCATACACATGCCAGGCGGAAGATTGTATGGAGTTAAAATGACAGGCCACAGTGAATAAGGTTTTCCTGATGGGCCAAAAGGTTGAAATCCATCAGTACACAAACCAAGACGTACGTTCCTAATTTCTTTGGCAAAATTGGGATTTTTTCATCAAAATGTTGCCATGCCTTTGAGTCAGATGGGTGACACATCTTATCATCTTCCATACGGTGCTCAGCATGCCATCTCATTTCACTGGCAGTTGCTGGAGAAGCATACAATCTTTGCAACCTTGGAATGATTGGGAAGTAGTGCATTTTCTTTCGAGGAACATTTGCCTTCCTTCGTTTAGATCCTTCTTCAATTACCTTGTACCTTGGTTCTGCACAAAACCTACAATGATCTAGATCCTTGTCTGCTCCCCAGTAGATCATACAGTGATTAATGCAGCTGTGTATTATTTCAACCGGAAGACCAAGACTGCTCACAGTTTTCTTACAACTGTAATAGTCCTTGGGAATGTCATTGTCATTTGGCCACAAATCATGGTACGTCTGACATACCCGATCAATGAGAGCCTGGGGTGCTTGATGGTCTGTCTTTATTGACATCAACTCAATTGTCAGTGATAGGAGTGAGTGGTTTCCATTAAATAACTTCTTCTTTGATGCCTCCATCAACTCATAAAATCTTTTCGCATCAGGGTTTGGAGGCTCTACCACCGACAATGTTTCCACTTCTTCGTCTGCAACGTCATCAGGAACCTCATCATCCATATCATCCTCGAAATGAGTTCCAATGGCATCGACGATCATTCTTTCTAAGTTGTTTGTGTGTTGATCATTACTTGTTTGAGGCACTTGGGGCAAGATAACATTGTTGGTTGAGTCATCCACCTCTCCATGAAAATTCCAGACATGATAACCAGGCATGAACCCCTTCTTTGCCAGATGCACTTTCACTGTGCTGACATCGTAGTACAGGTTCTTATTCATGCATTTGCTCAACGGACAAGGGCATCTTATCTTGTTACCATCCCTCGTGCATTCAGGATGTGATAGTGCGAAAGCGGCAAATTCTTGAATTTTGGCCAACCACTCTTGTGTTGGTCTACCATTTCGAATTCGCACTAGTTCATACATCCACTGTCTGTCAGCCCTCGTCATACTCTTCTACGAAAAGAGAAAATTAAACAAAGAAAAAAAAAGAAAAAATTTTGAATTCGCACTAGTTCATACATCGCACTAGTCCGTAGTAGAAGTGGTCGAAAGTAGTGGTAGTGGTAGTAGTGGTAGAAGAAGTAGTAGTGGTAGTAGTTGGTCGTAGAAGTAGTAGTCGTAGTAGTAGTAGTAGTAGTAGTAGTAGTAGTAGTAGTAGTAGTAGTAGTAGTAGTAGTAGTAGTAGTAGTAGTAGTAGTAGTAGTAGTAGTAGTAGTAGTAGTAGCAGTAGTAGTAGTAGTAGTAATAGTAGTAGTAGGAATAATAGTTAGTCGTATTAGTAGTTGGTGGTAGTAGTATGAAAAAATTGGGAAACAAAAAAGTAGTAAGATTTACCTGTAGTCAAATTGTAGAAATTGCCTTCGTGAGCTTCACCTTCTTCAAACTACAAACTCAGCTGAAAAAGTTCAAAAACAAAGATTAATAAAACTAAAGACCACTATGAAACAGAACTTAAGCTAAAAATTATCATACTTCAGATTTTAGTAATATCCAATCGAACTAGTGACATGACAAGTTTTAAGCAAAAAAGCACTTCCTAAAGATGCAAACTGAAGCAAACTGATGTATAAAATCAAACCATAAATAATATTGCAAATTAAGTCAAAATTCAGATCATGAACATGGTCCACAACCCCGTAAAAGAATGGGATCATAATCTTATTTAGCAATCAGCCCTATTCTTGCCTTTGATACATAATATAATCATCTTTTCTAGCTAACTAGGCTTGATTTACAGCAGTGGAAAGGAGAAGAAGAAGATGGGTTAATTGCATGCCCATCTTTTCTATGAATACATGTAACAAGCTAATTGATTCTAAAAAAAATACACACTACCACACACAAAAAATAACAAAATAAGTTAAACAGCAAGAAAAACTGGTGGCCGAAAAGATAGATGGGAATAATGAAAGAACAGCGCGCAGGACACTGTGCAATAAAATAGAACAGAATAGAACATGTACGTATTTGTTCTAGCTGGCTGATTCATTCTAGTAGCTTTATTATTGAAATCATAGGAAGGGAGGATGGTTTGGTAGTTTATGTACTCAAAAGATCAATTTTGTTGAGATCATTGAACAGAACCCAGAGGGACAGGGTCAATTTGTAGACAAAATCAGCTAGCAATTCTACTGCAAATGTTCCAGAGGAACAGATGGTGTATCTGAGAGAACGTTAGAGAATGAAGTTTAACATTCTTGAACCTATTGTTGTACTGACGTGCTACTCATGAGTTTTCTTGTTTACCAGGTCTCAGCTGCTTA
This sequence comes from Limonium bicolor, assembly GCA_023374045.1. Lineage (NCBI taxonomy): Eukaryota > Viridiplantae > Streptophyta > Magnoliopsida > Caryophyllales > Plumbaginaceae > Limonium > Limonium bicolor. The sequence goes on from CM041781.1 coordinate 53,167,410, forward strand.
TAAGAATGCATTTCCTAGACCAAAAGAAGTTGCTGTAGCAGGAAGGGAAGAAGTGACCATAAATGTGAAGTGTGGTGGAGAAACACAGAAGAGAACCAAGCAGTACTGAGTTTTGAAAAGCAATTTCATCCAGAATATGGAAGCTTCTTGAAAGACAAATGAGGAGTAATTTATGGTAAGAGTTTTCTATTTATGACAGTTTTAGGTATCTGTTAAAAATGTTGGTTGCTTTGGATGATTTTTTTGCTCTTTATTGTGGCTTATCATTATGACATACCAAGCTTGCTTAACAAAACCTCTACTGATCATAGCTAAGAAACTTGGCTCCTTTAGTAATCAAAGGCTATAAAACTAATCAAGTTTTTAATTAATTATCAAGGGTTATGAATTGTCAAGATTCAAATCTCACATTGTATACTATATTACAAGTCAGCATTGATTGATTAAATGGGAATATAGCTACCCTTCCTAGCATAACATATAATAACTGATCTTCAACCATCAATGAAGAGAAATACTAGCTAGACTATATATATAGTCTACGTAATACTAGATATTATCTGTTTTATAAGATGTACTCTTTTTTATTTGTTTACTAAAAAATAAGGTAAACAACAACCGCATATTAGAAAAAGAAAGCAACAAAATTTAGTTTAGTTATGTTATTCAATTACTAATGATTGATTCTGTCTCGTTTTTACACTGCCAATGATAACGGTGCAGACCCAAACTCTTAACAGCTTCATATCACCAAACCCCATTCCAAAAAAACACTACCCAGCCACATTATTACCCCCACATCGACAAAATGTTAGAGTAGATTTGAGACGGTTTAGAGGTACATTAATTAAAGCGCGACAGATTCTCCAACATGATCTGCATTAAGCTCCAGAATGCTTTCTATATATCTACTTGAATAAATTGTGTAAATTCTTGTTATATACATATGATTTGTTCCTTCTAATCTACCAACTAAATTGTGTAAATTCATTTCACTAGAAAGAAAAGAAAATATACTAGTCAGAGAGACGTGTGAGTACTATTAGTACATGCATTGGACCACTACATACAAAAACAAAGTATAGTAGTACTACTCCATTATTCTATTTTAAAAGTGTGACCAGAAGGTACGCTGCTATACCCTCCTCAGTGCTTCGAATATCATTTTGTCAAAAAGCAAAATAACACTTAACAAGTACTAGACCAGTTGCAGGTAGTTTCTTCTGAAGTTTGATTGCTGTCAATAACCTTTTTTTCTTTTCTACTACGTATATAGCCTCCTAATGTATGCTTTTATCAGCAGAATTTTACTCTGCTTTATGCTGTCACAAAGTTAAAGTTTGCTGAATCTTTGATCTCCTTTTGGCTAACTCACTAGGTTGAGAGTTCAATCTGATTTATATGTAAAACTTAGTCATTCTCTTTATTTTTTAACTGTGGTTTTAAGTTGGTGGTAGAGAAAAGAAACATAAGCATATTTCGGTTGCGCATCCTAGTTACCAAAGCTTTAATGAAAGCTTCATATATCTTTCTCTTTTTGCGCATATATGGGACTGAACTCACAATGGTTTTTCTTTTTAGATATATTTCTAGAACTTTGATGCAGTAACATGGGGTTTTCGGCTTCACCACCCCCAGACGGCCATCCACTCACCGACACAACAATTTGAACAGAGGTTTAAGTGACCAATTAGGGCTCTAATCTCAAACAAAGAAAAGAAACAGACAACAAACCCAGCGGATACACACCTGCTCAAAAACCTATCGGTCGATTTCTAGGGTTCTAGCTACCAGAAGAGAGGAAAAAAAGTTAAAGCAACAAGACAGGAGAAGAATGACTTACTTGTTTACCAGAGACCAGCAAATTCTTCAGGCGACACCACTTACTTCTTCAGATTCTTCAGTTTCTTCAATTAGGTGTTGCAATTTCGTAGAGGAGAAGGCGAAGAAAAAGGAGGGAAGGGCGACGGGAGGGAAGGGCGACGGGAGAAGGCGAAGCCGATTTTCGATTTAGGTGTGCGATTGTAAGCTGCGGCAACAATTAGCTGAAAGAAAAAGGAGGGAAGGGCGACGGGAGAAGGCGAAGCCGATTTTGTAGAGCGGGAAGGAGTTGCAATTTCGTAGAGTTACACGGAAGAAGAGAATTGAAGTATTAGAATTAAACTAGCAGAGAAAACAAATAAACGCAGTCGTTTTGGGTATATTTACCTACGGTACATTCCGTGGGTAAATACCTACGGTTCTTTCCGTGGGCAAATGTGGCCTAAAACTCAACCAATTACTGGAAAGGGAAACGCTGTCGTTTTGGTAATATTTTAACTACGGTATTTTCCGTGGGTAACTACCTACGGCCTTTTCCGTAGGTAAATGTGGCCCAAGTATGCAACCAATTACCGGGATGGGAAACGCTGTCGTTTTGAAAACATTTTACCTACCGAATGTTCCGTGGGTAAATAGCTACGGAAATATCCGTGGGTATATGTGGTCTAAGTACGCAGTCAATTACCGAGATGAGGGACGCTGTCGTTTTGGTAATCTTTTACCTACGGAATGTTCCGTGGGCAAATAGCTACGGGAATTCCCGTGGGTATATGTGGTCTAAGAACGCAGCCAATTATCAGGATGAGAAACGCTGCCGTTTTGCTAATATTTTAGCTACGGAATGCTCCGTGGGTAAATAGCTACGGGAATTTCCGTGGGTATATGTGGTCTAAGTCCGCAGTCAATTACCGAGATGAGAAACACTGTCGTTTTGGTAATATGTTACCTACGGAACAGTCCGTGGGTAAATAACTACGGTAATTTCCGTGGGTAAAATTGGCCTAAAAACGTAGCCAATTACTGGGACGGGAACGCAGTCGTTTTGGTGATAATTTACCTACGGTATTTTCCGAGGGTAAATACCTACGGTACGTTCCGTGGGTAAATGTGGCCAAAGGACGCAATGAATTACCGGGAAGAGAAACGTTGTCGTTTTACTAATATTTACCTACGGGATAGTCCGTGGGTATAATTTACCAACAATTTAGCCACGGATAACGACCGTGGTTATTTCTCGCGCCACTTAGCCCGGTCTCCCGCGAGACTTCCCACGCCATATACCTACGGAATAGTCCGTGGGTATATTTGTCCGTAGGTAAGTCGTAGGTATTGTGTTGGGAAACTATTCCTTCACTATACCGTAGGTATTTCGTGAGTAAAGGGTGGGTATTTGCCTACGGTAGCATGTCGTGGGTAATTTTCCGTGGGTAAACATCAACTTTCTAGTAGTGATTTTATACGACTACCCATGCTTACGTAGCAGTCCCCGTCCTACTCTCTCGTACGGTGGTCAGCTTCAAGTACCTGCACACTAAAAACGGTCCCCCTAGGGGGTCAGCTTACGCTGCATATGAAATTCGCATATACCGCGTGCTAACCGCGGTACGCTGACTACTTTGGGTCGGATATACATGGAGTTCATTTTACATGCATACATACATACTCATACTACAACAATACAATCAAAAATACCCACATAAATATACAAGATCAATACTTACTAAGGAAGGCAACTCAATAGTCAACCATTCGTATTTGTTATTCATTCATTACTCTTCGTACTGTGTTCGATATTCGCTACTCTACTCATACTTACTCCTTACTCTTGCATACTCATCACTCCATGTTCAATACCTTACTCGTACACGATCCTTACTGTGTACTCGTTACTATACTTGTGCATACTCACTACTCAATTCTCCATACTTACTCTTACGTACTCAATGCCCAATGCTTACTCATACATACTCGATACTCGGTACTCATTACATACTCATACTCACATCCTACTCAGTACTCATTACCTTGCTCATACATACGCAATACTCATTACTCATTACTTTGGCCTCTGGGCGGAGTCATACACAAGACTCGCCACCGGACCTACAATACGAGGGCTATACGCTTAGCTCCTCAAATACTCAAATGCCCGCTTTTACCGGACTACTCAAATTCCCAACCCTTTTCTCTCAGAGTACATTACAATCTCATGGATTAGCCTAGGAGTATCTCTCTCGATAACCTCCACTAGCTTAGGGAATTACCACCGACTAGTATCCTCAGATTTAAGGGTTTCCCCAACGTATCGAATACTCTCATATTCGGGACTTACTTACATCAGTCGGGTCCTCTCATAATGGGTCGACTAATTACTAAGGGGTTTGGAGATCCCTCATCATTCCTTACTACTCTCATGGTTCATGTCTTGCACCAAGATTAATTCCTCTATTAGAGGTTACTTATATACTCCCACTACTTTTGTTTGTGGATTGTTCAATTCGGTTCTCCTACCGTCATCGGAAGGTTATTACTCCTGTACACTCTCTCACATTCTAGTGAGTTTCGTTGGGTTGCGTTATCGTTTGTTGATTCATTAGTTTAGTGTGTTGCCACGGTTCCATTAGTTCACAACATGACTCTTACTACGAGCCACTACACCACAAGACTCATCTATGAGTTGTACTACGCACCAAATGAAGCCACACAATCAATCAAGAGGGGTTAGCTCACATAACATACAGCAAGACATACAATGAAAGGCAATAAACCGTTTTCATGCTTTAGTCTTGATTAGCCGGCATACAGCACACAAATCAACGTAACTCGGTTAGCATACGGGGCATGAGAAAATCATACCTTTCACCGGAGTTAGCTCTACCATGTGTTCCCTCGTTCCTTGGTTCACACTTGTTCCACTGATAATGTTTCCAACATTGCTATTAATACTTTGCTCATACGATATACAAATAATTACTACTCCCTTACTTACCCCGTTATCCCGGTATGCTTAATCTTCTTATACTTACAACTTTCTTAACTTGTTTCCTTACTCACATGAGCATTTCCTCATCCTTCCTTTCCTTTCATGATGTATTACTACCTTTACATATACATATGTGTATAGGCATATATATATACATATGATAACTATAATCAATATATATATTTGTTTTGACTCGACCGACCTTACCCAGGGTCGGTCCCAAGGTCGGTCGAAGTCAGTAGGGTAATACGCTGGAACATTTCAGGGCCGACCGACCTTGCAAGTCCGGTCCCAAGGTCGGTCCATTCCCAGTGAGTTACTTAACGGAAAATTTTAGCCCGACCGACCTTGCAAGTCCGGTGACAAGGTCGGTCATTCCGACTTACAATTTTTTTTTGGTTTTTTTGGGGGTTTCTTTTTGCGGGGGGCCCCCCCCCTTTTTTTGATGGAAATTTTTTAGCGACCGACCTTGCAAGTCCGGTCGCAAGGTCGGTCCATTCCAGTAGGTTGCATTATGGGAAATTCTTCTGGCCGACCGACCTTGCATGTCCGGTCCCAAGGTCGGTCCATTCCAGAAGGTTTCCGTCCTTGCAAATCTGGGCTCGACCGACCTTGCAAGTTCGGTCCCAAGGTCGGTCCGGCCCAGTATTTCAGTTTTCATTTCTGTTTTCAGTCCTCTCCTTTACCCATTACTTCCCCATTGTTCCTACACTTAATCCCACATATTTTAACACTACTTAGGCCCTCAAAATTGCCTTGGTTCATCCCCCAAATACCTTACTCATTTCTAAATCCATATACACAATTTTTCCTCATCCCCTTCAACACTTGTAACAGTTCATCCCCTTCAACACTTGTAACAGTTTTTGTTACACTTATGCTACAGATTTTATAACTCAATCCTCACATCCAATACTTCTACTACCACTACCTTTACTAGCATCCCAAATACAATTCCAAGCAATTACCATGTCTATACTCAAGTCCAACATCCATTTCACTACATCTTGCACTCTAATTTTTTTCCTAGCTTCTCCAATACATTTTTATCACTTCTTGCTACAGATTTTTATATACTTTATCCTCATCCTCCAATTACCAATCCATGGTCATTAACCATCTCTACTAACCCCAAGACATACCTTGGTTCTCCCATTCACCAAGTCATTTTTTAATGCACAATTCCTACCAAAATTTTACCATAGCTCACCTATAATTCTTACTTATCCACACATACTCATCATCACCAAATCATTCCTATTCTAGCCACACCCATACAGGTCCTACCAGCACATAAGGTTCACAAAAATTCAATACACCAACATTTCTTCAACCACAATACCAATACATCATTACTTCCTCAAATAGCATTACTAATACACATACACCATTCATTTGGCTCTAAGGCCTACAAATCCACACATTTGCTCACCAATACTCAAACATCCCCAACTACAATACTAATACAATGGTTTATGTTCTTTTATTTGTTTACCCATTCCCATTACACTAATGCATTAAATTAAGCATTAAGAAGAAGCTCTTACCTTGAGCTTTTCATTTCCTCCACTCTTTTCCAATTCTCTTCTTCCTCTCTTTCTTGTCCAAATCGGTTTTGTGGGGAATGGAGTTGCCAAACTCCATTCCCATCACCCAAGCACACGAAGACAAGTATAATTAATACACTAACCCTTTGATTTATGCTAGTTCATTGAAGTGTTCGAAATAAAAATTCTAGGGTTTACCTTTGGAGTACTTTAGGAGGGGTTTTAGCCCTTGGTTCAAGAAGGAGATTCCACCACCATTGCTAGGTGAAATTGATGCTCAAAAGAGAGAGAGAAATAAGGCATTACAAAGGGCCAAAAATCGGCTACCAAAGGAAGGTGGAGAAAACTTGAATCTTTTATGGAGATTTTTACCTTGTTGGAAAGAGGAGACCCCAAGCTTCACATTGATGTTACTTTCTTCACCAATGGGGTAGACCCACGAAAATCAACTTCCTCATTTTTGGATTTTGAAAAGAGAGAAGTGTAGAGGATGATGAGGAGAGTAAGAATATGCAATTATTTTTGCATTTGGAGTTCAAATGGAGATAGAGCATGAGGATAAAGAAGAGAAGCCATGAGAGGTGTTGGAGCTTCTCAAAAATCGCCAGCAAGGGGGAGAATGAGAGAGAAATCGGTGGGGAAGGAGAAGGAAGGGAGAGAGAAGAGAGAAATGAGGGGAGAGAGAGTGTGTGAGTGCTTTTTACTTTCCCACCTTTTTGCTTTTTGACTCTTCATTAATTTAGCTAGTTATGTGTGTGAGAGAGAGGGTTATTTGACTGTTACAAAACCGGCCCCCACTATTATACTAGCTGGAGCGTTTTTCATCTTTTACAGAAAACGCTCGTTATTTTACCCGGTTTAGGTACTATTCACTAACCGGGCCCGTTTTCGGAATTTTCTCGTTTCTTTATTTTTTTTGGTTATTAAGCTTCCATTAATGCTTAATAATAGTTACTTAATGATTCCTAATTTTTACGGGTTCGTTTGACCACTTAAAATCACGTTTTCGGGTTTTCTCGAAAAACGTGCGCTAATGCTCTATTAGCGTTTTAATACATTATTTGGATCCGTTTTCTTCGGGGATCATTCCCGTATACTAATTAGGCATGAATAAGCCTTAGGAATCCTTACGATACTATAACCGAGGTCTCGTATCTCCTATGGTTATTTAACGCTCATTTTAGCGTTTTCTGCTTTCTAAGCGTTTTTCTCATTCCTTTTGGATTTATTTTCTTTACCAAAAATTACTTAGGCATTATTAGGCCCTTAAATACTATATTAAAATATTCTAATCACCATATTTAAGTTCGGGGTATTTCAGAAACTGTAGAAGTTGCTAATTACATTCACTGTAGAACAACCCAAACCCAGAGTTTCATTCATCTGATCAATTTTATCATTCAAAATATTATTAATTGTTTATTTAACTTTAATTTGCCTTTAGTTAACTCAACCTCAAAAACAATATACAACCCCTTGAATTTCCAGTTTTCTATACTACAGTGACCGAGATTTTTTCAACCTGAGAGACTTGATTTATTAATTTCTAGGTTTAATTTCGTAGTTTTTAGTATATCGATTTATCTGTTTGTAGAACTCCCCCCGTGGTTTTCGTAGACTAGACTAAGTAGTGTGTTACTACTACTTCGTTCTCGATTAACTTACACGACTCCCCTACTAGGTTTTTAAAGGGGGATCGGGGATTACGTCACGAGGTCCCAATTTCCCTGTATCTCTTTGTTCTAGTCATGGACATGCTCTTCTACCTCCTTGACCAACTCCATAGTGCTCTTAACTTCTGCTATCACCCTTCACTTAAGCTCTCCACATATTTGATATTTTTTCACTGATGATGCCCTCATATTATGTACAGGTGATCAAGATTCCATCTTTTTTACGATTAACAAAGTTCATCTTTTTTTGGAAGCTTTGGGCCTAAAGCTCAATCCATCCAAATCCGACAACTTCCTTGGCGGGGGTTAGGCTGTCATTGGCCGACGTGATCCACCAACCCACGCGTTCCACCAACCCACACGTTTCATAGGATGCTTTTCTTTTTTCCGCTACCTTGGCCTTCGCATCTCTGCTAGGAATCCTTAAACCTCTGGTTTAACCCTTTTCTTGCCAGTATACACAAGAACATCTCATCATGGGGTGGTAAATAACCTTCATTTACGGGTCGTCACTCCCTCATTTTGAGTTTTCTATATGGCATTGTTGATTTGTGGCCATACTGCATCTCCATCCTTAAGAATATCATCAAAATAATTATCAGAGACTCGAATCCCTTTTTTGGGTTGGGGATAGCAAGAAGCTCGGGGGCCTTGGGCTCAAGGATATTCACATATTGAATATGTGTATTCTGCTTAAGACCCTTACTACTATCACCAATAATTATGAAAGATTATGGATCTAGTGGATTCTTTGGGGTTTTTTTTGAACTATAACATTTAGGCTGTTACCTGAAAGGGGATGACCCCTGGACATGGAAATTCATCTTACATGCTAGAGATCGGTGGATTAAATAGTGCGGTTCTACTCCTGATGATGTCCCTCTCTTATCCCCCCAACCTCGCGTTAGCACATTTCATGATGATGCGTCCCACCTTGCCCTACTATTTCACTAGGTCAATATTTGGTGGAAAACTTGGTCGATCCCTAAAGCTAATTCATTTTATGGGTTACTTGCAAAGGTAGACTTAAAACCTGTTACAAGCTCCAATCTTGGGGTATTTGTCGAGCTAATATATGTTTGCTCTGTGAGTACTCTTGAGAGACAAGAAACCACATGTTTTTTCTTTGCAGGGCCTCTTGTAGGATATGGTGGACCATATGTGACTTGTTTTGGTTTCTCACCACAGATCTAGCAATCCTAGTTGCATTAATTGAATTTCCCTCTACTGCAAGAGGAAGAGACCGATGGACTTCATGAGATTGGAAACCATTTCTAATGGTGTCTACTACATCTGGATCGAGTGATGAAAACACACCAAGACAAATCAAGTTAGAGACCCCCTCTCTCATTGTAGTTGATATTAAGGGTATGACCAAAGCAGTCACCTAGACAAAGTTGAGGGCTTCCCCCCAAGGATTTGGTTGGTTTGATCGAATCCTAAGCTCCTAGGTTCTTGGGGTTTTGTACTCCCCTCTATTTGTATTTTGCTAGAGGTTAGCCAATCGCCACTATTGGTACGGTATATTTAGCATTACCTTCATCATGTTATTAGAGCTGCTAAGTTGTATGATCATTAAACATGTATCCTGGTCAACAACAAAAAACTCGATCCCTGCACAACATCCAGCCGGCCCCCAGGACATATATATATATACCCTGGCCAGAACGCACCGCTTTTCTTCAAAAGCAACCAAGTCGGATTCCGAGTTACATCCTCGTGCACATAAGTCAACAACCATCATGACCCAACACGCGCAGCGCGGGCAGCCCATCCCATTAGCCCCCGTTGCAACTTGTCCGCCATTTGCATATCCCTATGACACATCATTAAATGTCCTGAGACTCACGTGTCCTTCGAGATTGAGCTGTGACCAGGCCAAGCAAAGCTTCCCATTGGCAGATCAACCCCGGTTGACGTTAGCACTACTCCCCCACTTGGACGTAGCCCGTGTCATCTGCCTGGCCGAAAAGCACCTGGCAAGCTAGGTTTTACTTGTCATTTACCTATAAATAACCATCAATATTTCTCATAGCAGACATGTTCATATTCTAGCATCTTATTATTCTCAAAAGTTTGTACTCTCCCTAACCTTATTAAGAACCTATATACCTCTCATGAAATAAATCATTCAAGATCGAACCACATAAATCATCGTCTCAACATGTTCTCCCTCATTAACACCACTTTTTAGTCAAGTTTCGTACATAAGAGATAATCAAACCCGTTACAAGATTATTCTCTAATACGCTCACTAACTTAATTTTACCACGATGTCACCCGCTCCCTCCTCTCTCCTAAATCCCGCGTCCTCCCACCCAAACAATTCCCTCCGCCACCGTGCCGACACCACGTACAATTCCCTCGCCGTCGTCTAACACCCTCAAGCTCTCACAAAACTCCAGACCTCCCTCCTCAGATAACCCCCACAAAATCACGCAGCCTCCTTTTTCTCCCTTATTCTCAACCGATTTGTAATGACAACCATTGACCCATCGCGAAAATCAACCCCGAGAGCTACGGTATTTATATACAATATTAACCCGAACTCCAGATATGGAACAATCTGGAAGTTGTTTGACAACTACGGGCAAATTGTGGCCATGAGACTACCTAAGACTACTCGAATCCGCACCGGAATGAGGTATGGTTTTGTGGAGTACAAGGAAAAAGAGGATGCAGACCAAGCCATCCGGGAGACAAATGGCAAGGTAATCGATGGTAGCACAATCTAAACCCAGCCGACAATCAGAAGGAGATTCATAACAGGGCCTGCAAATAATACTAGCTGGATTCCAAAATCGAGAGACTAGGGAGAACAGAGCAGCAGACAGGAACACGACAAATATCATCCGCCCCCTCATCCCCAAAGAATGAACCTTCGAACAGACGGTCATCTAAACCTTGAACCTTCTATCTTCATGCAAACAAACCTAGCGAGAGGTGCGGTGCTGTTCACACCCTCACAGGTTGACCGGAGCTACATTAAGGGGAAACTACTCGAATGGAAAGAAGACTTGGAAGATATCGTTTGCCTATCAAAGTCAAAGTACTGCCTCATCTTCAAAACCCTTGCAGCATCGGAACGCTTTGTATCGTCAACTTACGGCGAGGAGTTTGGATGGGTGAAGAAGGCATGGGAACCCATCGATCAGAAACCAACAAGAAGCACAACTGTTGCAATCAGAGGAATCCCTCTTCAAGCGTGGTCTGAGAATTCCATCTATGCCATTACTAGACACTTGGGACGCATTCTATCCATTGACACGAATATGCAGAAGATTCCTCGTCACCCAGAGGCCCATGCTCATATGGAAACCCACAAGATGGCCATCATCAACGAGGAGATTAATGTTGAGATTAATGGAATAACATGTTCAGTGGGAATCATAGAATTCTGGTCAGAAGACCTTGGTCAACACAGGCAGGAGGAGGAACTAGACACCCCGAGTCCGCCAGTATCTCAAGAAAAAACAGCGACAAACACTCTGGAGGAAGAAGAAACGTCACACAGGCGCGAAACGCCCAACCAGGAAGAAACCCAAAACATGCAAATTGAAGCAAAAACGATGCCGCATATAGAGGTTTTATCGGTCCCAAACAAAACTTTGAGATACACACGGCTGAACAGAAACAACGCCTCGATAATCTTCCCAAAATTCATTATTTACGTTGGAGACAGACAAGGGGGAAACACAACCATCATGGCGCCGCTTGGCATTCCAAGACAAAGTAGCACTCTCGCTCTGTTCGAAGTACTACAAAACAAGAATATTGCGGCGGTTTTTTACTCTTCTCATCGGGTCCTGAGAAATTTTGAGGAGTATAAACCATTAACCTTTTCAAATCATGCCAGCCTCGATATTACCCCAGGCTTTTGGGAACATATCCCTAGCATCGAGGAAACATCCTCTGACACGCCCCTCTCCCCTTTCACCTCGTCCAACCCAGTCACACATATATCTCAGGCTGTTAGCCAACCACCCACCTCCCCCGCCTCCCATGCTAATGACTGTCAGCCAATCCCAAATACCTTATATCCCTCTCCCATGTCACCCGAATCCCTTGGCTTCTCTCACACCACGTCGATTTCGACAAGTCCCTCCACACTTCCAGGAATAAACCTAGAAGTTGTGCTCACACCACCACCCACTCAAAACTTTTTCTCTAGCCCAGCCAACACAATCTCCCCTCACCCAAGCACAACTTTAGCCGAAGCCAAGAAATGTCTAGATTTCGGAAGATGCCTAAACTGCCACTACCCAAACCCTGATGTTGCGATCCAAAATTTTGCCCAAATCCTTAGAAGAAGCAAAAGAGTTGAGGAGAGGCACTCCTCACAGGCCGATGGCAAACCTGGTTTACTTTCAAAACATCAGAGGAATAAACAGGAGAGAGGTTTGGACACTACTCCGACAAGAGATAAGAAAATACGACACAAACATCATAGGCATCCTCGACACGCAAGCTGAAGCTAGAAGACAAATGTATACTGAACAACTTAGCCACAGTCTCTCGAAACCATCCTAGTGGCCGACAACATGAAGGAAGTAACCAAGGGCTCCGATCGAAAGAAAGGCAATGATGCTATGCGCACAAGAGGAATGGAAGATCTCAAACGAGTGGGTTCAACAATTAAGCTTGATTGAAGTCGATCTTAAGGGTCTGGAGCGACCAATAGCTTGCAACAATACAAAGGTTGGGGGACTGGAACAGACAAGGAGAGGCACAACAAAGGCCTAAAGTTGTAGAATCTATTAAACGCGCAAGTTTAGAATGGAGCCGCCAGCGTTTCGGCCTCTCCGCTCACGTAATCCTGTCTTCTAGACAACTGTTCCTTTCTTTTCTTTTAAGCAGTTTTACATTTGCGTATGCTCCTCAATTTATTCAGCGAGAAAGGCTTCGGCCATAGTATTGTCATTGTAACTGGGTCTTCCCAGCACTTATAAAAAAAAAACAAGATTATTCTCTGAAGAGGGATAAAATACGAGAGTAAGGAAAGGTAGAGCATCCGGTTTCATGTGACTGGAAGGGACAGCTTAGAACAAGGAGTATCGCCGGATCGGAATGTGATTCGGCCGGATGGGTAGTTAAATATCCCGCTTATATGCAAATGCCAGCCTAGCAATTAAAAAGAAAGACAGGCTGGCAACCCTCGATCTAGCAGTGTAAACGCTATAAATAGGGGTTCAACCCCACAATAAGGGACACGATTTATATTCGAAAACTACACTCTGTTGCATTGTCTTCGCGATTCCCTCTCTTTTAAGCTCGGTCACATAGCAACAAGGTAATTCGACGAAGCGCAAAAGGCTTAGCAGTAGAATTGGAACCTGACTAGGGATTAGGATAGAAGATTTGTGAAGTTAGGAATTTACCATTTCATTCTCTAACAGCCACCTTCTTGTATTTGGTAGTGGAACCACTTTCACTATCTTAACATCGCGCTCTTGTGTATATCTCTAGGTACGTATCTGATATGTAGGACTCTCTGCCATTCATCTTTTGTATAGTTATTACTTTCATATTTATATATCATTTTCTTTTACAAAAAAGATGAAATAAATAGATAGATAGATACAATATGCTAAAAAACATGAGATTCGCAAATAAACCGATCTACATAATAATTTTACAGATATCAGAGACCTCTAGCGAGCATCTGCTCGTAGTTCTCGATGGATTCTAGGCGTTGCATCTTGAGCTGGTTTCTGAACTTCTTTATGAAATCATCAGCACTCTTGTCTATGTCTTCCACTGATTGATTGCTCTTCAAGTTATCCTCGTTATTACGAGATTGCAGATCCTCTCCTTTCTTTCTCGTTATGTTGTTGGTCAGGGGATCTGCCGCTGGCATCACGAAAACGGATCGCTCGCTTATTGGACGTAGACGATCAAGATCATCGGTTGTGGCAGCCGCCTTGAATGGTTTAAGAGAGCTTACCCAGGGTTTGCTACCCCTACCCGTGCAGGGTTTGCTGCCCACGCCGGTCTTGCTGCCGGTGCTGGTATTGCTGCTGACGGCGGTGCCCCTGCTGGTCTGCGATGGAGGAGAATCCATTCTAGGCATTCTAGTTCGTTGTATATTGCTATTATTCTCTGCCTATTCTTGTTTCTGTTAAGAATAATTTGATTTCTCGGCCTCTTCTCGGGAAGTGACTACTCATGATATATATATATGTATATTGAGGCCGGCAAGAAGCGGTTTTGGAGTACGTTTCTTTTATCTTTTAAGAAACCGCACGTGGTAATTTGGTCGGTGTTGTCAGCCAAGAATGCGCAAGGTTTTACTCTAGTGTAACTTGTTTATAATGGACCAAAGATGGCTCAAGGTCGTACTCTTGCGTAACTTGTTTATAATGAACGTCAATACCGCTTGTTAGTAGCAGATGTGTGTTCAACGTTTAAGACCTCCAATTCAGATCAATTCCGTTTTTTAAAGCACATGGTATCACTTTGGTGACATATTAAACTAATCAGAGTGCTCTTACTTTGATATTTGTCCCTTTCAGTAACGTTATTACACTATGTATTTCTTTGTGTTTTCTCTAAAAAAGTCTTTAAGCAAGAAAGGTATTCATGCATCGGTACTGCTATGTAAGCTGGACAACCAGTCAATTATCAAAAAAAAAACACTGAACTTTTGCTATATACTAATGGAGCTATAGATGGTTATACACGTGTACTTTTGTTATGTAAAAACTGTCCTATTAGCATATTTAAAGTATATAGATGTATATATTAAAATATATATTAAAATTTGATATTAGTGAAATTGTACTAGATACATATTCATTTTTATAACTATACGGTAAACAGTGGCAAAACCACCTTATATGTTAGGGGGCCCGACCCCCCAATTGTCCCGATGACATCAATTTTTTTATTACTAGTTTTATATAATATAGTTTATTTTGTTATAAATTAAGTTGAATTTATTAAAATTGTCTAAAAGTATCTATGATATTTATTATTCTTAATTAACATGAGTCCATTTTAAATTGTTTAGTGTTATAAATAGAAATTATAAACTACACTTAAAACATTAGTTGATGTGATTAAGTGTCTTATATTTTATATAGTATTATTTTTATAACTATAATTTGAACTGAAAAACTTGCTTTTAAAGTATTAATTGTGTTGATCAAATTTTAGTTTAAAGTTAAGTCAATGAGTCTTGTAATTGTCACTATGTACTACCTTCTATTCTTAATAAATGATGTTTTGAAAGTTGTCATTTTTTCAAAATATAAGATGTTTTGGATTTTTTTATCACTCAATTTTTATATACCTTCTTACTTTTTTCTCTCACTCGTAACTTCTCTATTTCTTATGAAAAAGTAAAGATAAAGTAGTCTAAAAATTGTCTCCTTAATTTCCGTGTTTTGTGAAAATTATCTATGAAAAATAGAGTATATTTTAGTAAGTTATATCTATATTTAATATATAAACCTTTAAATGATATTGTGAGTGTTTTTATTTTAAAATTTCATTATTTATTTTCAGAATATATTTAGTATTGATATTAAATATATAGCCAAAATTTGAAATCCTGACTCCGTGGTAAAGTTATAAAACATGTACTTTTACTGTAAATAAACTGTCACTTCAAATGTAGTAAAAAATAACTACATATACGTGTAGCTAAGAAGGATTGGTACTTTAATTCCGAGGTGACATATTAAATGGAAATGAAGGAGACATACCAGCATTTAGTGAATTATTCTGGTGATCAGTAAAAGTGGCCAGTATTGCTTGATAGTTAAGCATAAGGATGTTTACTGAGAATCGTACCATCTAAGATCTTAAATAAAAGAGCTTAATCTTACTCCCTCCGTTCAACAATAACTGTCATTTTAGAAACTTGCACACTTATTAAGAAAAGTAGGACAATGACGCATGTGCCCCTACTTTTTACTTTTCCATTTAGATAATAATTACTTTTATATTGAATAGTAGGGGTAAAAGTGGAAAGAAGTGTGTCAAAAAGCTAGAATGACAGATATTTTTGAACAAGAATCACATCCTAAAACGACAGATATTAATGAACGGAGGGAGTATTTTTTATCACGGCTTCCAGCAATAGTGTTTCCTTTATGCTTAGGGTCCGTTGGCGTAATGTTGATTTGTCCAGTATCTCTCATTTAATGCGCATGTTCAAAGGAAAAGAATGATGCCTTGCATGACAGCCTGTGGTGGGGAAGATCTAACAACTATTCTAAGAATGAATGAATAGAAGCTTACCTTCTCATCTCTAATAACACCAACGGTAATCTGTAACACATCTTTTAGCTAGGCTATGTTAGCCATGGCTGTTTTGGCAGCATATTTGGCAGTAGGAATGCGCTGGCATAAATGTAGCATATTTGCTGGCAGGAATGTTCTGGCATAAATGCAGCTGTTTTGAAAATTGATGTTTGACAGTGCGGCACATATACAGCATGCTTGGTTAAGTTAGTTATATGTAGTGCGTTTACCGTTTTCGTATTACAATTACAATTTATTATATTACACTACGTAACTTTATTTTGTAGTAAAAATAAATAGTAAAATTCACGAACAATATATTACTATGAGTATTTAATTTACAATAAAAAACTTGAGAAATAAAAGAAAATAAAAATATTTATATAACCAATAAAAATTTAATTTTTATTATTTAAGCAAAACTTGGAACTTCTAAACAATATTTTGTAATTTGGACTTATCCAAATTTTATAATTCTTACAAATATAAAAGCGTAAAAAAAACAAGTGTTTCAAATTTTCTGATAATGTTGTGTGAATTTTTTTAATGAAATTGTAACTTTTAATAATATAATATTTTGTAACTTTGTATGTTAATAAATTTATATACATTCATATTTCTATATACTTTTTTAATATTTTAATTCATATATCAACAAGTGTGTATATTTATTGGTTTTTTTAATTTTATTAATCTACGCGGTATTACAAATAATATATTGTAGATTAGTATTATTAATGTGATTTTTTTAAATTTGGCTAAATAAGTAGTTTATTTTTTATAAATTATTTGAAGCATTGAGTAATTTGTAACGAATTAAGTAACTTGAAAAGAATATCATAAGATAAGTAGCTTTTTTAATTAATAGTCATAATAATTGCATTATGAAGGGAGAAAATAAGCGGAAATGAAAGTGCGAAAACCAAAAAATAGCATTTGAAATTTATGCTCTTTTAGACGGACAACAAAATAAATAAATGATGCTAAAGTAGCATATGCCACAACACACATGTTACACATTTATGCTATTTTGGCAGTTATTAATCTATATGGTGTTTATAAATCATACATTATGAATTATAAATATTAATTTACTACTTAAAACTGTAATTGTTAAAATTTAAAGGGTATTTATTTAATAAAATTTTAAATTTTAATAATATATTATAGTTTTATAACTTTGTATGTTACTAAATTTATGTACATTCATATTGTTATATACTTTATTAATTTTTTGAATTCATATATCAACTAATTTACACATTTATTATTTTTTTATTTATTAATCTATATGGTATTTATAAATCATATAATATGAATTATAAATACTAATTTATAATTTAAAATTATCCTTGTTAATAAAATTAAAAGGTATTTATTTAATAAAATTGTAATTTTTAATAATATATTATAATTTTATAACTTTGTATGTTACTAAATTTATGAATTTATGTACATTCATATTTTTATATATTTTATTAATTTTTGAATTCATATAAGTATCAACTAATTTACATATTTATTATTTTTAATCCATTAATCTGTATGGTGTTTATAAATCATATTGAAGGGGAATTTATGCACGGAGAACGGCATATGCTGCACCCAACTTATGCCATGAACACCCGAACAGCAAAAAAAAAAGAATGGAAACTTAACATATGCCACTAGCCTTCCTGCTGTGTTTATGTTACTTTTATGCGAAGGCCGAACGCTCCCTTAATTGGGTGCTTCTAAGGAATAAAAGCATATTAGGAAAGATTGGCTGGAGATATGGTGACAGACAGACCTTGGGGCGCTGGTACCGTGTCATCCGGTAGGATGACGTGATGAGGTCTGCCAAGTCTTGGACACTTGGCCATGTGAGCCGAGCTCGCCCAATCACGAGAGGCGGTGATAGTATTGTGTTGGTCGGGTGTCGTGGACATCGCCATGTCAGGCACAACAACACTTACAAGAGTCTGAAGCTCCTTGAGGTGTCATCGACCTATCAAGCTTGACAAGTAGTATCGTGCCCTAAAACGTGAAGCCATTTGGGCGATAGGGTTGTGGCGTGTTGGTACGGTGTAGTCAAATTCACATTAACAATGCCAAATGAGAACTAATCACATCTTTCCTATTACCGAATGAGCCGAGATGAAGACCCATGCATGTACCAGAATTTAAGACTCCCAGCTCGATCATCGAGTGTCAATGCCAGCAAGCCGACTGAAACCAACCCAGAAGGGAGAAGGAAGGCCTTAGTAGCAAGTTGCCGAGTTTCACCAACATAGCCTCTATCAATTCTCCTGCCAAAAAGAGCACTCATGATTCAGCATGTACCCCCTCTAACACCATGCATGTCCCATCAATCTCATTGGCCGACCCGCCATTACCAACTCAGACACCCGTGCTTACAAACTTGCACACCTCCCTGACACATCACACTAATACAAAACAGGCCTATTTCGGCAGTTGATTTGGGCCTATTTTGGCGGTTCTGAACCACCGAAATGGAGGCCGTTGAAATAGGTGTGTGATCCTATTTCGGCGGTTGATAGCTAGGCACCGCCAACATAGGAGCATTTTTAGAACAAAAAAACATACCTATTTCGTCGCTTCCTAGCTAACAAGCTCCGAAATAGGTGTAAATTAAAAAAAAATTGTTTCTATTACCCTGTCTTCAACCTCGCTCTCATTTCCAGTGTTCGCACAGACACAAGATGAGAATGAACAGAGGCGTAGAGCGTTTATGCTCCTTGTTCACCTTGCAAAATTACCATGAGGGAAGAGATGCTAGGCGCAAAGCATGTTCCTTGTTCCCCAGTAAGGGCTGCAAAATTACCGTGAGACGCAGAGAGATGTTCGTTGTTTGCTAGTTAGGGTTGCAAATTAATGTGAGAGGCGCACAAAAGAGAGGCACACAGAGCATGTTCCTTGTTCTCCAGTTGTAAAATTACCCTGAGTGAAGAGATTGTAGGCGCAGAGCATGTTCCTTGTTCGCCATTTCGGGTTGCAAAATTACCGTGAGGCGCAGAGCATGTTCATTGTTCTCTAGTTAGGGTGCACGAAGTGACGTGCGCAGAGCATGTTCCTTGTTCTCCATTGCAAAATTACCTACAACGAAGAGAATGAATATATTCACATACACAAAGAAGAGAATGAAAATGCACAGTATGTATGTGTTCCGTGTTCACCAGAGAGAATAAGATAAGTTTGAGTATATTACCGGTTCGGAATGAACAGCTACATCCTCATCTTCAATCTGGTGAGCAAGATGCAATAGTTGGAGTGATTTATCACTCCATAGGTGCAGAACACAAGAAGAGAATGAAGGGGGAGGCGAAGGCACATACATGAAGAGAATGAAGAGAGAGAGAGAAAAGAAGCATTGGAAAAAGAAGGCGGAGGCGGGCGTGATATTTATAAAATTCGTCTATTGTGGCGGTTGCTCTTAGGAACCGCCGCAATAGACTAAAAAAACCGAAAATATGAAAACTTGAACCGGGAAAAGACACCTATTTCGGCGGTTCTTAGCTAGGAACCGCCGAAATAGGTGTCTGTTTTATACACACAATAATCGACGACCCTAATTCGGCGATTCCTAGCTAAAACCGTCGAAATAGGTGTCTTTTTTTACACGAAGAAGCTTTTAGGTCCCTATTTGGCGGTTGTGAGGTATTTTTTTACTAGTGTCATTACTACCCCAAGATAGTGTGTGTCCTTTTCGTAATTAAGGGACAACCAAGTAAGGCTAGAAAGCTTCCTGCTAGACAAATTGAAAATTGCTAACCCTTTTAGACACGTTCTTGATGTGTACTAAACGTCTCTTTTGGCTGCTTATGAATACTTATCACGATGTAACAAATGGAACGTAGAAGAGTGTAGATATTAAGACTGGAATCTTATTTCATACTAAGAATTAACATACAAGTAATTCACCCAATCCCCTTCGCCCAACCCTTGGACTCCAAGAAAGTTTAGGACTTACCACCACCGAAGCCCTTCTACCCTCAGACCGACCTACGGTCAGCAGCCTTTTAGCAGTTCCTCAATTGCTGCCGGAGTGTCCTAGTTGGTCTCCCAGCTACTCCATCGACTGCTCCCAGACCCTAACTAGTTAAACGTGTACTCAACCCTTTGAGTTAATACTCTCAACGCTCCACACTACTGCTCACTACTACTCACTCACTCAGTAGACACTAAAATTTTCACTAAAGTGCAACATGTACATTGTACATGCTCTATATCTCTAAGAAAGTTGTTTCTTGAAACACACTTTACAAAATGAATTCCGATTTGTATTTATAAAGATCAAACTTTAGGTGAAGGTTGGTAAACCTCTACTAGCTTCATCAGCCACTTGGAACTCCTTGCACATTATTGGTTGAGTTGCTGCTTACTTGTCCACTTCGTTGACACGTAGAAGATAGCCATTGGTCTATATAGGTGGTGATTATGGGCGCCAACCACAAGTGGCTAGTAGATGATATTTACAAGTTGGTAGAGCAACTTGTTTTCTTCTTCTGGCTTTATCTAATGTCTTCTAACAATGATCACCTGAAGATAGACCAACACATGGAGGCTTCTCAATTACTATCGGTTACAAGTTGATGCTCAAGCACTTTCACAAGTTAGCAAACTCAAGTAACTTCTCTTCGCCGGCCTCAGCTAATGCTTTTTCTGTCTTGACCTAATGGTGTAGACTTGTAGGTAATACACATGGATGTGTTCTAATGGTTACCGGAAGGCATGCTTGGCACATGTTGCACCAATTTCTTCCGCTCCTTGTCTTTGTAGATGCTTAAGTGTTCATGTTACTTTCTGGAAGTTTCCCAGTGATGATCACATTTTCCAAGTTGCCACCTCATAATCCATGTCATTTGTTTCGTCGATTGAGGTTTATTGTCATGGAGCATTGTCTTTAAGCGTTATGGGACATGTGCCCAACATGTTGGGCACCGATCAAACAAAAAGAACCCATTTGAAACCTTGCGTGCCAAGCAATTTTGATCATTCTACTTCCTAAAACACTTGATCAAAATATTAAACCCACAAGGAATGTTTTCTATCATTGTTAAGTATGAAATATATCTACTTTTATGGTTATAATTCATTCTATATTCGCAATAATTCAGATATCTTTCTCACTTATTGTATGATTTTCCTTAGATTTATGTTTTGACGTGAACTGATGCATTCTATATGTCAAATGTAGGAACAAGTCTTTGAATTGCATGCTTTTTCTCATGAGGATTACATTGCAACAAATGGGGAGTAAAACGGAGTTCGAATGAAGAAACTATGTTCTGTTTAATTTGTGTCCAAATGTGTGTTCAGACGTACACATGCCGAAAGTTTCCTTACTCACGAAAATCTTTCGCTCCACTTCCATCTATATCACAAATGATTAACTCATTATAATATAATGATTGACCCATTATTATATAATGATTGACTTATTATTATATAATGATTGATTCATTATTATACAATGATTGAATCATGTTGGAGTATTGCAGACGTTATAATCTGAGTGGTTGAAAGGTGTAAAATTAAAAGAAAAGAAATTAAAACCCAAAATTAACGTCGGGCTGCAAACAAATCCCGGTGCGCAGTAGTAGTGAAAATGTAAGCGACCGGATATCGAACACACGGACTAAGTACATATTGTAGTACCTAAGCGTGTCACAGGAGGGGGGATTAATTGACTTGTTTTTATAAATAAAAGGAAAGATAAAATAAACTAAATTAACAGATAAACTAAACGGGACTCTGGTTCAGATTAATATTATCTGCTCTTTCATGCTATTCCTACTGGTTTAATTATAATTGTCTGGCAAAATTCCTTTAATTATCTTAAGGACTAAGTCATAGCCTCATCAGAACTCGTTTACCAGAAATGCTCGGTCTAATCAAGGTTCGAGCACTCTTATGTAAACGGACATTAAATTCGAGGAAATATAATTGCATCTGAAAATACTAACTCATTAAATCATAATAGAGCTTTCTCCAGATTTACGGCTTAATCAACCTATCTATTTATCACCTGGTCTGATCAAAATAGACTTAGCAAGCAATTTAATAACTCATGACATTTATTAAAAAGGCGAGAGATGAGCTTTAAGCGTAACAACTTCATTAAATTAAAACCAGTAAAAATATTGCATAATTAATACAGAACATAATAATTATTCCCAAAGCGTACGTAAACTAGCCTAACATATTAAATAGATAGACAGAGACAAGAGTAATAGAAATCATCCGTAATCACTCCGGCTCACTCTGCTATTTTGTATACATAGGCTAGAGGTGGATTTGGTGAAATGTAAAATAAATAAAATGGAGAAGGCGGGAGGAGAGAAATGAGATGGTGTGTGAATTGGAACTCCAGAGGAACCACGGAAGGAGCCTCCGGAAGGACACTCAGTAAGGAAGAATGAAGCTCGTATTTATAGAGGAAGAAGAAGCAGAGCAGCAGCTTCATTGATTGGGCTCGATGATTGCAGCTCCCCATTGATTGCAGCTCATTGATTGCGCAGGGGACAGGGCTGCAACGCGTGCGTGATTTCTGGTAGGCGCCGTCTCAAGTTGCAGAGCGAGTCGGCGAAGATAACCCGTTGATTTCCTCGACATTTAGACGTGTCCGCCACTTATCTAGCGGTCTCCTCTGTCTTGACCGCCTGTTTATCAAGCGGTCTCCTCTGCTTCCTTCTCTTGTCCGCCTCGCGGTTGCATTAGAGTTGACCGCCCAATACGGGGCGGTTGCCTCTTGTTTCCTCCTGTGTCTCGTCCGCCTTGTTATGTGGCGGTACTGAGGGGCGGACTCGCGTGACATGCACGTGAGTTTCTTCAATCCTTATAATATATGTCTTTGTTTGTTATTTTTCCTACATTTTAACACATATAATACATCAGTTAATATAGCAACATAAATATAGGAAAAAACCAGATAAGTGAGAAACACTAAAAATGCTGCAATTAATAAGGTGATTAAACCTTAAAAAGTCTATATGTTTTGCACTTATCAAACTTCCTCACACTTGACTTTTGCTTGTCCTCAAGCAAATAAGGAATATAATTATCTCTAAGCCTTAATAATAAAACAAGATTAAATAAGTGTAGAAGGGAATTTAGACAAAGTGACAACTTGAAAGAATAATTCTGCTCTTAGAAGTAGGTTTTTATAAACAGTGAAGAAGAACAATTTAATAAAAGCATAGATAAACTAGACTGCAGAAAACAAGTTAGATTAACCTGGGATTTCCAACCAATTCATTCTCTAACCCGGAATGACAAGGGGTGTGAAGTAATGCCTTATTCCGCAATACCTTTCAACACCACGTACTCATGTTCATAAACATAAATTGCAATTTATTTATTTACACTTTTTTTTTTGAATGTGCAAATTGTATAGACAAAGCACATATTATTTATATAATATATTTTTTTTTGAATTGCATTATTTTTTTCTGTACCCCAGACTTTTCTCTCTATCCTTGTAGCGGTGATGGGTCTTCTATCCCAGGTCACGAGACCTTAGGTAGATAGGTGTTAAAGCACCCCAAAGAACTTAATAACCGGATAGACGAGGCCTGTTTTGGTTAGAAAAATTCATAAACAGCGGAGTACCTTGTCTTTATCCTTTTCTTTCCTTGACTTTCCACATATTTCCATAATCCCAAGCTAAACTAAATTGATTTTTACAACTAGCAGATCTATCATTTTTGAGTGAAAATAGAGTATTTTGAAGGAAAATAATTTTATACAAACTCCTTTAAATAAAACTACCTTTCAGTTGTCACTTGACATAATTTCAGATACTTCTACAATTATTTATCTAATTTTTCAATTTTTTTTTATAGGCAGTTTAGAGTAGCAAAAAACGAGTGTGGCATTATCGAACAACTGTCATATTTTCAGGGAAAGGTCTCTCCTTCCTCACACTTAAGAGGAGCAATGTCCTCATTGATCAAATTAATTCAAGAAAAGGACCTTTCAAAAATATGACAGACTCAAAAAGGATTTTAAACGCAAGTAGGTTGAACATTAATATATAAAAAGGAAAGAACTGAAACTCCCCTTGTATCGTAGATTGAGGAAGGTATCTTCCTCACACTTAGAGCTTTGGCAGGGTGAGACGTTCTCACATTGAGTTTGCGCAAGTGTTCAACCCAAGATATTGAAATTCCAAAGAACTGAGGGTTGCTTTCCAAGTGGAGGTTCAGCTATATTTTCGACATAGAATTTGTTCTGAAAGAAAATCATATATAGCCAGCAGAACTCCAATTGAACCAAAAGAAAATCATTAAATGAAAAACATAAATAAAATTCATAAAATAAAACATAAAGTAAACCACACTGTTACCTTCCTGAATATATCAAATGTTAGCACAAGGTTTAAATAGTAATAGTCTACAAAAAGTCAGAGAAAAGAAAATATAAAATGAAATAAAAATAACAAAAAATAATCACTGTTGGTGGTGGTGGTGGTGGCTGTGCAGGTCCCTGGCCTGATGAGCGAGGAGACGCTCTAGGGCTGAGCGGTCTGCGCATTCTGCTGCGCTGTCTGTGCATGCATCTCATCACTCCGGTCCAAGCGCTGTATCACCCTCTGCTCAAAGCTCTCAACACCTCTGATGGAAGGTCTGGAACTGAGCCTGTAGATATGTCGAGTAAGGTACAGGAGCAGGGGTCTGCATCATATCAGTAGTCGGAACATAGGGCTCCTCTCCCTGTGCAGTGTCAGCGGACGGTGGGTCAGGATCAGCTGTGTGTGTAGCTCCTGTAGAGGGGGCCCCCGCGCTGTAGATGATGCAGTGGGAAGACCGAGCAGCGGCACTCCTAACCAACAGAGTACCGTCATCTGAGCGCATAAAGCCCCAGCTCCGCACAGTCAGCAGTGACACTGGGCGCTTCGCTGGACGGAGCTCTAAAACTTCCCTGAACTCTGCTGAGAATGGGACAGAACCGATAATGGGAGAGAGGAAGAAAGGGAAAAAGGGAGTGATCTTCTTCTTCTTCGTCCTCATGTAGGAGACCACCTAAGAGCTGGCTGAACATGACGTGGCTGAAGGAGATGCGCTGAGCGGGTGGAAATGGACCTAGGAAGTAGTCCAGTAAGGCACAATCCTCATCAGTAGCATCATGCGCCCCAGATGGACGAATCGATGACTGAGGATCTCTAGGAGAAGCCTTGAGTCAGCGTGGGGAAGCTCGCGAACGGGAGGACACTTCTCCTCCTCCCCTCTACGTCGGGTCCTCCGACCTACAGCCTGAAGCCACCTAGACTTCGACCTCTGCAAGTACTCCCTCTGTGAATCCTCGGATATCACCAGGACCATCCGGGATGTGCAGGAGAGAAGTGAATGACGAGGGAGTGATCTCCAACGGGGCGATGGCGTATATAAGAAGTAATGCTCATATCGCCGCCGGGCATTAGCATATAAATCTCTAACTAAGTCCGGAGCAAAGACTCCCTGCCCTAACCTTAGGACCTCTGAAAGTCCTAGCCTGGCAAATAGAGTATCCACCCCTGCAGCCTCTAGCACCGCAGGCTCAAATTTCATCTCCACAATAAAGTCCTTGCCCTGATCGAACCAGGCACGAGCCTCTACTGAGACAAAACCATCGTCCTGAAGACGAGGTGCAGAAGAAGATGATGCTCCAGGGCAGTCACCACCACGTGTACGAGACATACTAATATATATTTAAAATTAAAAGCAAAAACATTAACAGCATAACAATTAACATTAAATATCAAACAAAGTAATAATAACATGAGAATCAATAGAAATTAACAGCATAAAAATTAATAAACAAAAACAGCATAAAAATAAAATAGAGAATAACAACAAAAACGTTAATAAACAACATAGAAATTAATATCAAATAGAACATTAATATAAACAACTCCGTAAATTAATAATAATAGGAAACAAGTTGAACAAAGAATGAAACATAAACATAATAATTATACAACATAAATTCTGTCGAAATTTCGACAGAGTCTCCCCTAAAATTCTTCGTTTCTCCACAAAAAATTCAGTCAGATTCAAGGTTTTTAGTACCGTCACCAATCAAATCTATAATCATACTAATCATAATCTATACTCGTTTAATAATCAAGGCTAAATAAAACTGAAAAATGCTAGTTTCAACAATGAATTTTCGTAACTAATATTCTTCAATTTTAGAATTCATCAAAAACACCCAAACTAGGTGTACTAAGTGAAGATTTAACCTTGTGTGTGTAGATTATGATTAATATAGGACAAATTCGAGACAAATCTAGCAATTAGAATTCGAAATTTCGAATTTAAGGAATTAGGGATTCGAAACTTCAGACCTCAATTTCTCCTAATGTAGTTCATCATTTACAGATTTGAAGCTATAGAAATGTAAAGAATTGAAAAACGAGCATTTTGGTACCAACCTTGTAAAATTTGATGAAGATTTGAAGAAGTTGTGCTAAATTAAGGGGGAGGGCGATTTGCGGTGCTCGTTCTTCTCTCGGGGCTGGCTCGAGCTCGAATGAAATTGGGGAAGAACAGCTCTGAGTGAAAACGCGGCGTTTAGCCAATTTTTTTTTTTTTCTATACCGAGTCGCGTCCGCGAGGCGGTCTCTTGTGTGGCGTCCGCACGATATCTGGCGGACAAGAGTGAGGCGTCCGCGAGTGGAGTCCGCCAGTTATTAGGCGGTAAGATGTGTGCCGTCCACTTGCAAACGGGGCGGTTGTCCTCGCGGACAACCCCTGTTTCGTTTTTTTTTTATTTTAATGTAACATTAAAGAATAAGAAATAAACAGATTAAACATTAGTACACAAAAATTAATAATTAGTAGTTAGATTACATAAATTATAAGTTAGTGGTAATTACATAAAATTAAATGTTAAGGACAATGGAAATAAAATGTTAGAGACAATGGAATATTAAATGTTAGTATACACAAAATTAAAATGTTAGAAGTTAAAATTAGATGTTAGAAGTTAGATGTCCGAATGTCAGATCTCCAAATGTCCAAAATCAGGTTCCCAATTAAATTAACAGATTATTAGATTAATATATTAACAAAATATAGTAGATAATTAATATTAACAACAAACAAAATATTATAGAAAATATTAACAGAAATAAGAGAACAAAATATTTATAATTAAACAGGTGAATAATCCGGGGCTTAGGAACTAGAATAAATCTAGTCCCCGGCAACGGCGCCATTTTGCAGACGTTATAATCTGAGTGGTTGAAATGGTGTAAAATTAAAAGAAAAGAAATTAAAACCCAAAATTAAGGTCGGGCTGCAAACAAATCCCGGTCACAGTAGTATAGTGAAAATGTAAGCGACCGGATATCGAACCACGGGACTAATGTACATATTGTAGTACCTAAGCGTGTCACAGGAAGGGGGATTAATTGACTTGTTTTTATAAATAAAAGGAAAGATAAAATAAACTAAATTAACAGATAAACTAAACGTGACTCTGGTTCAGATTAATATTATCTGCTCTTTCATGCTATTCCTACTGGTTTAATTATAATTGTCTGGCAAAATTCCTTTAATTATCTTAAGGACTAAGTCATAGCCTCATAAGAACTCGTTTACCAGAAATGCTCGGTCTAATCAAGGTTCGAGCACTCTTATGTAAACGGACATTAAATTCGAGGAAATATAATTGCATCTGAAAATACTAACTCATTAAATCATAATAGAGCTTTCTCCAGATTTACGGCTTAATAACCTATCATTTATCACCTGGTCTGATCAAAATAGACTTAGCAAGCAATTTAATAAACTCATGACATTTATTAAAAAGGCGAGAGATGAGCTTTAAGCGTAACAAACTTCATTAAATTAAAACCAGTAAAAATATTGCATAATTAATACAGAACATAATAATTATTCCCAAAGCGTACGTAACTAGCCTAACATATTAAATAGATAGACAGAGACAAGAGTAATAGAAATCATCCGTAATCACTCCGGCTCACTCTGCTTTTGTATACATAGGCTAGAGGTGGATTTGGTGAAATGTAAAATAAATAAAATGGAGAAGGCGGGAGGAGAGAAATGAGATGGTGTGTGAATTGGAACTCCATAGGAACCACGGAAGGAGCCTCCGGAAGGACACTCAGTAAGGAAGAATGAAGCTCGTATTTATAGAGGAAGAAGAAGTAGAGCAGCAGCTTCATTGATTGGGCTCGATGATTGCAGCTCCCCATTGATTGCAGCTCATGATTGCGCAGGGGACAGGGCTTGCAACGCGTGCGTGATTTCTGGTAGGCGCCGTCTCAAGTTGCAGAGCGAGTCGGCGAAGATAACCCGTTGATTTCCTCGACATTTAGACGTGTCCGCCACTTATCTAGCGGTCTCCTCTGTCTTGACCGCCTGTTTATCAAGCGGTCTCCTCTGCTTCCTTCTCTTGTCCGCCTCGCGGTTGCATTAGAGTTGACCGCCCAATACGGGGCGGTTGCCTCTTGTTTCCTCCTGTGTCTCGTCCGCCTTGTTATGTGGCGGTACTGAGGGGCGGACTCGCGTGACATGCACGTGAGTTTCTTCAATCCTTATAATATAGTCTTTGTTTGTTATTTTTCCTACATTTAAACACATATAATACATCAGTTAATATAGCAACATAAATATAGGAAAAAACCAAGATAAGTGAGAAACATTACTAAAAATGCTGCAATTAATAAGGTGATTAAACCTTAAAAAGTCTATATGTTTTGCACTTATCAAGTATGAAGATGTTGCTGAGATAGTCAACCAGATCAAATGAGTCAATCACTCCTCAAAACAAGACAGAGTCAGTTAACCTATAAAGCTCCACAACGTTCAAGTAGATCATTTGTATAAATATGCTTGTAACTTTGTTTGCTAGTTCATGCTTTGGGAGAGAATCATCTGAGAGAAATATTTTAGAGAGTTGTGTCTGTATTTGAGAGAGAGAAAAGTACTAGATTTGTTTGTTCACATCGATAGAGTCATTCTAGGTAGGTCCTAGTGTTATAACCCATAATTCATAACCTTATATTATATCCGTTACAATGTTATTCTAAGTTGGATTAATTTCTTTACTTATGTCAGTGGGACTTGGTCGGCGTTCTTTTAAATGTTAAGGGCGAGGAGGTCCTTTGGCGTCAAGATAATTAAGGTGATTGATTTATTAAATAAAGAAAGGAAACCTTATTTAAATTACTTCTTATTCACTTTCTAATCCCCGATCAATTTATTCACGTCAGTTCCATCGCGAGAGAGTTCTCCATCGTAGGCTGAGCGCAGTTTTTCTCCCTTTCTCTCTCTCAATTTCTCACTCTGCTGAAACGGTGAATGTTCTGCTGCAATCAGATTGGAGGTCTCTGCTGCTGTGTGTTCCTCCTCCGTTACTCAGGTTTGGATTCTCCAATTGTGTAGGTCGGTGTTGCGTACTTCCCTCTTCTATTTTCTGATTTTTGGAACTTCGGATTGCTGAATTCAGAGACAACGGGGTTGCTTGTCGATCTGTGGTCTGCACGGGCTGTGAGCTGTTTGCGAATTGTTGGATTCTCTGCGCGTTTGGTTCAGGTTTGTGTTGCAGATTGTGGATTTTCCAGTTCTAGGTTCCTTCTCTTTGTTTCTAATTTGGATTATCGTTTATGGGAATTCAGTGGTTGTTCGGTTCTGTTTGTTGGGGCATTGTTCGGTACGGTTGCTGCTGCGTTCTGTGGATTTCTGAAATACCCCAAAACCTTAGTATGTTGTTTAAACATTTAATATGGTATAATTAAGACTAAAAAGAGTCTTAAAACATTAGTAAACAATTTAAAAAAGAAAACACAAATAAATGCCTTAAGTCAATTAGGGCTAAAATGTTCTAAGCTTGGATAAGCTTGGGTAAGACCTAATGAGCTTACCAAGACCTTATTTATATACTAATGAACATATAACCAATTACCAAAGAAAACCAAGCTTGAAAACAAGTTAAAACACAAAATGTGCTTTAAGGAGTCTTAAAGCACATTTTTGAAAATTCTTGTAAATGAGTTTTGAATGGCTAAAGTCCATCATTACTCTTTAATTATATTGTACTACTTAGTATCACATTTGGAAGTCTATATCAATGGGAAATCAAAAATTTCACACTAGTGCCTTGTTTTAGTGAATAGTAACTAAAATAAGCTAGTTTGTGACATATGTTTATATAAGTAATTAAATTGGCCCAAAGACTAAATACCCTTAGTAACATAAAGGGGCCGGTTTTATGGTAATGAGTCACCACTCATGTTAGTTTATTAAGTTAACAATGATGACTATGGTTTACTATTTACTTTAACATATAAATATCTTCTAAAAGCAAAACCAATCTTCATTCTCTCATTTCTCTTCATTTCACACGCCTCCAAGCTCTCTTCTATCTCTTCTTCATTCTCCATTCACGGTTTGCAATAGTACACACACAATACCATCTTTGACCACTTGTATCTCCTAGCTCATTTTGCCAAATCAAATTCTAAGACCACCATTCCTCTTCCTCTCATCAAGCTCTTCAATTCTATCCTTTAAAAATCTCAAGAGCTCCATTTTGGTGCCAAGAAGAATCTCCATGGGAGGAGCTTAAGCTCATCTTTTCACATATTATTGTTCTCCTTTGCTTCAAGGCAAGGAAACTCAAAGAAAAATGATGTTTCCCTCATGTTTTTGTGTTGTCCGAAAATCACCCTTAATGGTGTCCTTATGTTTGCTTTGTTCTAGCTTCATTTTCAACCTTTCATGGACTAGGTGGAGTCCTCTCTTGATATATATTCAAACTCTCTTCAAGTTCTAAGGTAATGAAATACCCCAAATCTAAATAATATTATTTAATCATTATTTATTGGAATATAATCCAAATAAATCATTTCACGTACGCATGCAAACCCATGCATGAAAACGTTACGTAAAAACAGTCGTTTCACCATAAACGCTAAAACGCCTTAGAAGCATATGGTCAAACATGACCTTGTATGACCCTCTAATATTCAAACTAAATGGTCATACAATTATTATATGAATATACAAATAATTCCCTAAGCTATATTCAGTCAAATACGCAAAATGCTCGGGAGTGCTCACACCCCTCCTTAAAGCACGAAAAGTCCGGAGGAGTGCCGAGGTGGCACGAACTCCTATAAAATTAATTCCTAGAGTTCCTAACATCATTATTTATCATTCTAAAGAGAACCCACGAAGTGGTTTCTCAAAATTCAGCAAAAACCAAAGGAGGATTTCTTAGCGCTCCTTTTTGGCCCGGGTGTGTCCCGATGGCCCGTAAATTATGTCACGGGTTGATATAACCCCATATAACTCAATGTAACATCTTAGTATATGTTTATTTACTATAATAAGTGTTTACAAACACTTGGAACTCATAAAACAATTGGTTTCCCAAAATTTCCTTAGAGCACAAAACACACCTTCGGGTGTCACGAAAATGCGTTTTACGCAATTACCTTGTAGTTTTTGACATGCCACGAATTGGTAATCTTAAAAAGGGTTAAAATGACCTTCTAAATCAGTTGGTGTGACTAGTCAACAAGGCTCTCTATAGGGGCCGATTTTAGGGCAAAAACTAGTATAAAATTGCATTAAAAGTTTATAAAAGCAAGAACATGGTGACTCACCTTCCCATGTGTTATATTACTTAATGTCTAAGTATGTAGGTCTCATTTGACCAGAAGCTGTCGAAATTAGGCCATGGAATAAGGCCATGTGAGCTAGAACAAAAAAAATGAAAAAGTAAAAAGTAGATCTAGATTCACTTTTTGATTCCTTTCTTCCATGTGACCTAACATGCTTGTCCTTGGCTCTTCATGGCCGGTTAGCACCCCATTCAGACCTCCAATTCGTGACTCACATGAAGAAGAAGACAAGCCAAGTAATTGAAAAATCAAAGAATATACTCACCTTTTCTTACCTTGTCTTCTAGCCAAAATATTGTCTTCCAACTCTTGCTTAGTCACACCCATGGCCGGTTTTCATGCTGGAAAGGAGGCATTTATTGAGCCAATAACCATGTAATAAACTAAGGAAAAGAATTGTCAATTGACATTAAAAATTTGACAAAACAAAATCAATTTCCAAATGCTTCTTTCATTTACGTGAGTGTCATTTCCCTCCTTGCACATTCTCACGGTTTGGTAAGCTCTCTCCTCTCTCTTCTAGCTTCATCTTCTTCCTTTGAAGCTCTTAAGTCCATTAATGGAGTTTAACTTCTATCTTCATCTTTAAGGTAAATTCCTAGCATTTCTTGGCAAGTCTTGAAGCAAAACTCTTCCTAGCATAACAAGGTGTTCGGCTTCATTAGTTCTCCAAGGAGATTGTCCAAACCAACATTAAACCAAGGAGCATCTCAAGGTAGGTTTTAAAGCTTGAAAATCCTTAAAGCACATTTTTATGTGTAACCAAGTTCTACTCTCTTCTAAGTCTCTTTTCTTCTTCATTTTGATGAAGGAAAACTTGTTCTTCATCTACCTTAGGAGTGCCGAATTATAAGGAGAAAAGTCTAAGGTAAAGTCTTGTAAAACTACTTACAAATCTACTTAAGATCTTTATTCAAGATCTAACTCCTAAACCCTTCACCTCTTGCATAAAACCGAAGAGGAGCATCAAGTTTACCTAGGAGAAAGCTTGGAGATTCAAGAAGAAGTTCAAGCACTTAACCACCTTTGTTAAGAAGTAAGTTTACTATAAATCCTTATTTATAAGCTTTGTTAAGCTTCTAAAAATTGTACAAAAATTATGTACACCTCCTAGGTTAAAACCGAAACTATATGGTTTATATGCCAAAAATATAACTATAACATATATAGAAAATATTTACCTTAAGACACATTTTTGTGTCACAAAATTTTTATGTTACAATAAATTAGGCCGAAAGTTCAAGGCAAAAGCTTATTTTGAGCTAAGAATTTATATAAGACATTACAATAATTTATACATGAGTTATATGACTCCTATGAATTTATTTATAATTACTTAGACATATAAATCCACTTTTATATAACATAAGGTCTCATTTAAATTATGGCCGAATGTTCTACTTGATAAATAAGTTTTAATGAGCTACTTAGGTATATAAATTTATATCATAAAGTTTGGTGAGTTAAAAATATTCTATTAGTGTTAAATGGCTAATTAATTAAGTTATGTGGATTAAATGTAATTTTTACAAAGTTTAGTGTGCTTATTAAAAAACCGTGAGCTAAGGGCTGTTTGGTGTAATTATAATATATAAGGTTAGGAATTAAGTTTATGAATTTTAGATAATTTAAACAAGCTTTAAAATAACTTTTTATAAAGTTTTGGGCTATTATGTAATTTATAAAAGTTGTTATGAAAGTTTGGTATTTAATAGGTGGCGAATTCATAATTAAGAGAATCATTAAGTTCACTTTCGAAATTTTAGGAATTTAATATTTAAACTATAGTTTATAAGTTATTAAGTACTTTATAAAGTTTTGGGGTGAAAATGTAATTAATGGAAAGTTCAGACCAAAGCCGATTTTTGGGTTAGTTTGGTAATTTAAGAATTTATATATATATATTCGGCATTTATGGAGAATTAAATTAAAACTATAGTTTACATGACATTATGTGAAAAGTTATAAGATTTTGTGGTTAGATTGTAATTATAAGAATAAATTATTAAAGCCGAGAATTTAAGGGGCTAAGTTGTAATTTTTGAGAGTTATAATATTTAAAAGCTATATACCAAAATATTAGGGATGGCTTTGCAATTTAGCTAAATAAGTTAAAACTCTATAATATAAAGATTAGAATTTAAGAGTAAAGTTTATGAATTAATGTGGTTGTTTTGTAAATAACCGAAATACAAGTTTAAGAATTTAGATTTAAATAAATATAGGTCCTATATGGATATTTGGAGGATTTAGAAGAAAGAATTTTGATTAAAGGAATTATGGAATTGGAACTATGGCTTACATGGTTATAAGGAATTAAAGATAAACAATAAATATTATTTATGGTTAAAAGGAGAATAATAAATATAAGAATTTTATGTCTATGTATGACATATAAATATAGTTAAGAGATTATAAGTTGTTATGTCACCTAGACAAATAAAATAAACAACAAATGCAATAAACACATATATGTGCATTAAAGGATTTATAAATAAATCAAAAGGGATAACAAATAAGTTATACATTAAATCATGAGGTGATTAAAAGAAATAAACCTCACATGAAATAACAATATGAAATTTGTTAAAAGATCCAATAGAATTATTATATAGGGTAACATAAATTAACCCTCTCAGTTAATCCTATTCTAGGACTTTGTTTGACCAGACGTTGACCGGGAATTTACAAGTACAGTCTACGGTGAACGGTATGGGATTCTTGCAACCTGTTTTCTAACGGATTACACCGGCTTGTGTGCTATCTGTTGTTTGAAATAACGACCAAGATAATTAATGTAAACTGTTGTTTTACTCTTGCACTGTGGTTATTTTATGTGCGTGAATGTTGCTGACTACAACGTGTATGTCCCACGCATACAAACTACTATACCAGTGGATTAAATACCTGCGTTTCAGTATACCGAGGACTTGTACTCAAGTCTCTCACTAACTTCACTTTATAACAAACGTCATTATCCTAAACGTGATAATTGACATACACATGTTCTTGTTTAACGTCTTTATATGACACTTAACAATTATACTACGAGAATGAGGAGCCCAGTTGGATCTGGCCATGCATGCTACAGGAGTTACCTGTCTCAGGTCGTCTCCTACTACGTCGCGACGGAAATTCAGTTGGGAGGAAGACTTATTCCTTCCGGGATTCAAATGCCCTTCAGTTCGAGGAAGACTTTATTCCTCAGTGGGTTCTTATTTCCCACGCCATTCAGTTCAGGGTTTGACTACGTCATCTCCTGGGGTTTTTATACCCAACTTCTATAACGAGGTCACTATACCTCCACTATTTCAGATATTCAGTTATAACTGTCAGTCCCATTGTGTGGACCGACTATCAGTAAAGAATTTCAGTTCAGCTAACTCGACCTTCTGTGTCTTGTTCTATGTGACATTATTGTCCTTGTGGATACTTGTTATCATCAGACTATGCTTGTTTACAGCTTTATAAAAATGAACTGCATGTATTCGACAAAGTAGTTGGTGTGGCCCGGTAGACGATGGGCTGCACGTTTTCCATACCAGCATTGTTTGCTGAGCCCCTTTGGGGGCACCCCCATTTTTCAGGTACCTGAAGTTGAGAGATTCACTACACTGAGTGTAGGTGGGGTAGACCAAGCTTTGGGAGTCTACTATTAGTTATTGTTTTATTTCAGTATTGTACT
Organism: Limonium bicolor; assembly: GCA_023374045.1. Classification (NCBI taxonomy): domain Eukaryota; kingdom Viridiplantae; phylum Streptophyta; class Magnoliopsida; order Caryophyllales; family Plumbaginaceae; genus Limonium; species Limonium bicolor. The sequence continues at coordinate 53,203,003 of CM041781.1, forward strand.
TTAGTTTGATTCCTAGTATCTCGGGTTGTATCTGTATTCCAGACCGTGACATTTGAGGATTGTATTTGGACTTAGCCTTGTTGGTCACAAGGGTGGCCAACGGCATTGTATACCGCCCGGTTGTTGTATTTATTTCCGCTGCAGTTGTATTTTATTTGGGAGTGATCGCCGTTCAGTTTATTGGATTTCGGGTTGGGGTATTACAAAAATGGTATCAGAGCGTAGTTACGCTCTGGATACAAGGATACACCGAGATTAGGATATCTAAGACTTTAGGTTAAGGGTTGAGAGATAGTATTGAAAGAGTTTAAGTTAGTTTTACTTAGACTACTATCCAAGACCAGATTTTGACCACAGTGCCTAATATACCTCAACATCCTGCAGATGTCAGGAAGAGGAGGACGACGTGGACAGGCTGATGAGGAGCCAAACATCAGGCTGGCAGACATTGCCACCTTAATCGCTCAGGCATTTGCACAGGCGGGGGTTGCACAGCAGCAGCAGCTACCTCCACCACCACCACCCAGGAGAGAGACTGGGTGAAGAGTTTGGCTGATCTGAGGCCACTGCATTCAAGGGGCAGACTGACCCTGCTCACTTAGAGACCTACATCATGGAGATGGAGACAGCGTTCGAGACGCTTGCAGTCCCAGCTAGGGAAAAGTAAGACTTGCTGCCTTTTATCTGAAGGATGCAGCTAGAGATTGGTGGAACATGGTGAAAGCCGACCACCTGGATGACCCAGCTTTTACTTGGGGACATTACACTGCACTACTTAGGGGCAAATACTACCCGGCCCACACCAGGATGGTGAAGACTCGGGAGTTTGACGCCTTGGAGCAGACGGGGAAGATGTCAGTGGATGAGTACTATGCGAAGTTCACTTCGCTACTCCGACTATTACCCGGCATAGGATACTCGGACCAGGTGTTGGTCGACCGATTCTACGGGGGACTGAGCCCTCGACTTCAGTTTGGGATGGGACCAATCATCCCTACCAGTTTGCAGGTAAAACAGGACATAAACAGTTGGAAATCTTATTACATACTATCATCATGGGAGATTGGAGATTATACCTTGAGATTTCAGGAATGCTACCATGCTGCCTCCGTAGTGGAGATCACTTGAAGAGAAGGGATGCTTTGAGCTCCCAAAAGAGGAAGGACGGACCTGGTGGCGAAGATGCCAAGCAGGGAACTCCAACAGAAGAACAAACCCTATCAGAAAGGACAGGGGTCCTATCAAGGGAAAGGGAACCAAACTACTGGGAACCCCCAGTCAGGAACCTACGGAGCAGCAACTCACAGAAAACCTACCCCTAAGGGTAGGCACTCTAATCAACAGTTAAATTGAACTTTTGTGATTACTTCAGTACCTTGGAATGTATAATTGACCTTGATTGTATTAGGTTCTGGATCTGGCTCAAACACGGGCCAGAAGTATCCGCCGTTTCAACTGTAAACAGTGCGGAAAGGATCACCCCGGCGTGGACTGCCAGGGGAGAAAGTCATGTGCCGCTACTGTCAGATACTCGGGCATCGTGCCTTCGAGTGCATCCGAAACCCGGAGAGCAGGAACTACCGCCCGGGAGCAAAGCCACCGGCCAAAATGAGCTAGCGATACTCGCCCTCCACCAACAACCAGCTCAGGGTAGGGTAGGGCAAGGCCCAGCATCGGGACCCGCCCTGCATGTCATGGACCGCTCAGATGAGGCTGGTCCTTCTACTAACCCAGGTATTCTAAACCATGTGAACCTGTTATTGAGCAATGGATGATGTGAATGAGTGCTTGCATGCCTTGATTGCCTAATTGATAGGAAAGAATTAGTAAGACTCACTAGTAAAATTTAAACCACGTAGGAAGCTATAAGATATGCTTTCCTATCCCCTCACCGCCCTCCCTGGAAGAAACATTATCAAAGTACAAGAACCAGGGAACGAACAATGTAAGGTTATCCAACCAGGTTGATATTACTCAAAGGATACCTAACACCGGAGACACAAATTGCAATCATCAGAAGATGTCAAGAATTGGGAGCAGGACCAGGAGGGTTCTACACTCCAGAGTTTCCAGGAGGATCAAAAATGAAGCTGAAAATGATGTGCTTGGGAAAGGATTGGAATCCTTATACCAAAAGTTACCAGGATACAAGGAATGGAGATGGAGCACAAGTACCAAAAATCCCAGAAGAATTTTTACCAATTGTGGAACAAGCAGTTAACAGCTCAACAGCTAGAAGAAGATCCAGTTCCCAATCTAAGGGCTGATCTATGTATCATCAACTTCTATGAAGAAGGAGGCCGTTTAGGACTACACCAGGACAATGATGAAACAAAAGGGTCCCTTGAACAGGGAATACCAGTATTATCTTTGTCAATTGGAGATGACGCAGAGTTCCTTTATGGCGAGCAGAAGCGTGTGGACCTTGCAAAGAAAATATATTGAGTTCAGGAGATGTTTTATAATGGGTGGAAAGTCAAGGTTGCTATACCATGGAATTAAAGGATTAAGCTAAACACAGCACCTTCGACAGTGATAAACACCACTCACATGAGACCAGGAAGATTAAGTTTACCTTTAGAAAGTACTAGTGTTGTAATTGTTTTTGGACTTCAGAAAGGAGATCATCTCATCAATGAAGCATTATTGTTTGTGAAAGTGAATGTCTTTAGACCCCATCATGTATCAAAGTACTTACTCAGATTCTGTTATTAGGTTGTGCTAAGGAGACGGAAGGTGCCTTAAGTATACTTACTGAGGAGGAGGCCCGCAAGGGCGGCTCGATTCTCACTGGTACCTTTCCGGTTAATGGAGTGGATGCATTAGTACTGTTCGACTCCGGAGCCTCACATACTTTCGTTTCGCCTACGCTTGCGGGGAAGTTGGGGCTAGACGCAGTAGAGTTACCTGATTTTAAGGTGGCACTCCCGTCTAAGGAGAAGATCAGTTGCACTCGTCTTTATAGAGGAGCCACTATCAGTATTAAGGAGGAGGAATTTCCTATTGACCTTATTGAGTTCAGAGGTCTAGGATTCGACGTTATAGCCGGGATGGACTGGCTGGGGCGGCACAGAGGCCGCATTCTTTGTGCAGAGCGCAGACTGTTGCTTAAGAGCCCATCAGGAGTGACAGTATCTTACCGTCAGAGCCCTAGGGCACCATCGATAAAAGTTATATCTGCTATGTCCATGTACACGCTCAGGAAGCAGAAGGAGGTATATCTATGTTATGTTCAGAATGTAGAGCATGACCCTGATTTTGATCCAGCTATGCCAGTGGTGTCGGAATTTCCAGATATTTTTCCAAAGGAACTTCCAGGCTTACCGCCATCCAGAGAGGTAGAGTTCTCCATCGAATTACTACCAGGTACCGGTCCCATAGCTAAGGCACCGTACCGTATGGCACCAGCAGAGATGGCTGAGTTGAAAGAACAGCTGAAAGATTTATTAGACAAGGGATACATACGACCTAGTATCTCCTTGGGGAGCACCAGTGCTTTTTGAAAAGAAGATGGAAGCCTTCGTTTGCATCGATTACAGAGAGCTTAATGCAGTATCGGTGAAGAACAAATATCCACTACCACGGATTGATGATTTGTTTGATCAGTTGAGAGGAGCAAAAGTGTTTTCGAAGATTGATTTGAGATCAGGCTACCATCAGATACCCATCAGGGAGCAAGACATAGAAAAGACAGCCTTCAGAACACGGTATGGCCACTATGAGTTTACAGTCATGCCTTTTGGCTTGTCAAATGCACCTGCAGTCTTCATGGATTTGATGAACAGATTATTCAGAGAGCAGTTGGATAAGACCGTGGTTGTATTCATCGATGACATCCTAATCTACTCAAAGTCTAAAGAAGAGCATGAGAGTCACCTTCGACATACCCTTCAGATCCTAAGGGAGAACCAGCTTTATGCTAAGTTCTCCAAATGTGAGTTTTGGTTGGACAGAGTTTCCTTTTTAGGACATGTTATTCAGATGCTGGGATCGCGTGGATCCAGCAAAGATAGAAGCAGTTCGCACTTGGCCTAGGCCAAAGACAGTGACGACATCAGGAGTTTCCTTGGTTTAGCAGGTACTACAGAAGGTTTGTCAGAGACTTCTCCAAAATAGCCAAACCTATGACCAGCTTAATGAAGAAGGATGCACCTTTCACATGGACTACTGAATGTGAGACCTCATTCGAGCTTCTGAAGAATGCTTTGACATCAGCACCAGTTTTGACTATCCTGAAGGCACAGAGGGTTATGAAGTTTATTGTGATGCATCAGGAGGGGACTAGGGTGTGTACTCATGCAGAATGGGAAGGTAGTCGCCTACGCTACCGACAGTTGAAGAAACATGAGGAAAACTATCCCACACATGACTTGGAGCTTGGAGCTATTGTTTTTGCCTTGAAGATCTGGCGCCACTACCTGTATGGTGTCCAGATGACCGTATATTCGGATCATAAGAGTTTGAAATATGTATTCACCCAGAAGGAGTTAAATGAGACAGAGATGGGTTGAATTTCTTAAGGATTATGACATTGATTTGCAGTACAAGGAAGGGAAAGCTAATGTTGTAGCAGACGCATTGAGTCGACGAGCATATTCTCTTAATGCCATTGTGGCTAGCTCGAGTCTTATGGATGACATACGCAGAGCACAGCAGAGTGATCAGCGAATGATGGAGATCAGTCAGAAGTTGACTGACGGTACATTTGAGGGGAAAGTATGAGTTCCAGTTACATGATGATGGACTCATCAGATTGAAGGGAAGATTGTGTATTCCCAGAGACAGCACAGATATAAGGAGCATATTCTTCGAGAGTCCCACACTTCTACCACATCTGTCCATCCAGGAGCTTCTAAGATGTACAAAGATCTGAAGAGGTATTTCTGGTGGAGTGGTATGAAGGGCGACGTGACAGAGTATGTGATTCGATGTCTCACTTGTCAGAAAGTGAAATTCGAACATAGACGACCTGGAGGTATGGTACAGTCTATGCCAGTTCCAGAGTGGAAGTTTTATGATATCTCTATGGACTTCGTGTGGGACACCACCTACAGAGAAGGACTTAATGATTTGGGGCGTTGTTGATCGATTGACTAAAAGTATGATGTTTAAACTATGACTTATATAGTTATAAAGAATTTAAAGATAACCGATGATTATTCCTCCTTTAACCAACTGACTAAAGTTGCTAGGTTTATTCCGATGAAGGATACTTGGAAAGTGCCAAAGTTAGCAGAGCTATTTGAGAAAGAGATTATCAGACATCATGGAGTTCCAAAGACTATTGTTTCAGATCGAGATACTAGATTTCTCACGATACTGGCGAGCTACTCGCGAGGCACTTGGCACTGAGTTGAAGCTTAGCACAGCATTTCATCCTCAGACAGATGGTCAGTCAGAGAGGACTATTCAGACCTTAGAGGACATGCTACGAGCATGTGCCTTGGATTTTCAGGGCAGCTGGATAGATAGATTACATCTCATCGAGTTTGCTTACAATAACAGCTATCACGCCTCTATACAGATGTCACCTTTTCAGGCTTTATATGGCAGACCATGCCGCACACCTTTATGCTGGGACGAGTCTAGTGAGACCGTCATCATTGGGCCTGAGTACTTGGAGCAAGTCCAGGCAGAAGTTCAGCAGATCAGAAACAATATGAAAGCAGCACAAGACAGACAGAAATCATATGCTGATGAGAGGCGACGAGACCTTGAGTTCGCAGTTGGCGACCAGGTATTTCTACGAGTTTCACCCATGAAGGGTGTATTCAGATTTGGTCAGAAGGGCAAGCTAAGCCCGAAATTTGTAGGACCCTACGCTATCATAGAGCGGGTGGGCCTAGTGGCATATCGACTTGATTTGCCAGCCGAGTTGGGCAAAGTACACAATGTTTTTCACGTGTCTCAGCTTAAGAAACATGCCTCATCCTTCTCATGTTCTACAACCAGAGACACTCTTTTTAGAACCAACAATGCGGTATGTGGAAACACCGCAAAGAATCTTAGATAGGAAGACACGAGAGACTCGAAACAAGTCTGTGAGCCTCGTGAAGGTTCTTTGGTCGAACCACGATGTGGAAGAGGCCACATGGGAACTCGAAGCTGATATGCGAGCGAAGTTTCCCTCATTATTTACCGACTAGGCACTTTAGTCTAGGGTACGGGGGCGTACCCCTTCTTTTTGGGGGGTAGAGCCTTTTTCATTTCAGAGTTTAGTGTGCACTTTGTTGCACCTTTGTGCATTGCATTTGTTGCTTTTGTGCATTTCAGTTGTTGCACTTTTGTGCATTTCAGTTGTTGCACTTTTGTGCATTTCAGTTGTTGCACTTTTGTGCATTTCAGTGACACCTTGTCTTGTATGTGTTCTTGTGTAACACTGTGTTTTGAATGTACCTTGTACTTCTAATTGATTGTGTGTACTTCATTACACTACAATGGAAATATTATATGCACTACGTTGCACCATTTGAAATGAAAAGTGATTGTGTTCACTACCTTGCCTTACACTGCAAGTATATGTTATGACATTCCAAGTATTTCTGTTGTACTTGATATACACTATGAACTTAGGGATATAGAGATTTGGGACTTGATCCCTAAAAATTAGATTGAGTTGTGGATACTTAGTGGAACTTGATTCCCCCACAACCTTATACTTTAGATATGAGACTTCGGGGCGAAGTCCTTTTTAAGGGGGTAGATTGAAATACCCCAAATCTAAATAATATTATTTAATCATTATTTATTGGAATATAATTCAAATATAAACCATTTCACGTACGCATGCAAACCCATGCATGAAAACGTTACGTAAAAACAGTCGTTTCACCATAAACGCTAAAACGCCTTAGAAGCATATGGTCAAACATGACCTTGTATGACCCTCTAATATTCAAACCAAATGGTAATACAATTATTATATGAATATACAAATATATTCCCTAAGCTATATTCAGTCAAATACGCAAAACGCTCGGGAGTGCTCACACCCGCTCCTTAAAGCACGAAAAGTCCGGAGGAGTGCCGAAGTGGCACGAACTCCTATAAAATTAATTCCTAGAGTTCCTAACATCATTATTTATCATTCTAAAGAGAACCCACGAAGTGGTTTCTCAAAATTCAGCAAAAACCAAAGGAGGATTTCTTAGCGCTCCTTTTGGCCCGGGTGTGTCCCGATGGCCCGTAAATTATGTCATGGGTTGATATAACCCCATATAACTCAATGTAACACCTTAGTAAATGTTTATTTACCATAATAAGTGTTTCCAAACACTTGGAACTCATAAAAACGATTAGTTTCCCAAAATTTCCTTAGAGCACAAAAACACACCTTCGGGTGTCACGAAAATGCGTTTTACGCAAATACCTTGTAGTTTTTGACATGCCACGAATTGGTAATCTTAAAAAGGGTTAAAATGACCTTCTAAATCAGTTGGTGTGACTAGTCAACAAGGCTCTCTATAGGGGCCGATTTTAGGGGCAAAAACTAGTATAAAAATTGCATTAAAAGTTTATAAAAAGCATAGAACATGGTGACTCACCTTCCCATGTGTTATATTACTTAATGTCTAAGTATGTAGGTCTCATTTGACCAGAAAGCTGTCGAAATTAGGCCATGGAATAAGGCCATGTGAGCTAGAACAAAAACAAATGAGAAAAAGTAAAAAGTGGATCTAGAATTCACTTTTCTAGATTCCTTCTTTTCCATGTGACCTAACATGCTTGTCCTTGGCTCTTCAATGTCAATTAAGACACCCCATTCAGACCTCCATTTCGTGACTCCACATGAAGAAGAAGACAAGCCAAGTAGCATTGAAAAATCAAAGGAATATACTCACCTTTTCTTACCTTGTCTTCTAGCCAAAATAATTGTCCTTCCAACTCTTGCTTAGTCACACCACATGGCCGGTTTTCATGCTGGAAAGGAGGCATTTATTGAGCCAATAATCAAGGTAATAAACTAAGGAAAAAGAATTGTCAATTGACATTAAAAATTTGACAAAACAAAATCAATTTCCAAATGCTTCTTTCATTTACGTGAGTGAGCTTCATTTCCCTCCTTGCACAATTCTTGCACGGTTTGGTAAGCTCTCTCCTCTCTCTTCTAGCTTCATCTTCTTCCTTTGAAGCTCTTAAGTTCATTAATGGAGGTTAACTTCTATCTTCATCTTTAAGGTAAATTCCTAGCATTTCTTGGCAAGCCTTGAAGCAAATCTCTTCCTAGCATAACAAGGTGTGTTCGGCTTCATTTAGTTCTCCAAGGAGATTGTCCAAACCAACATTAAACCAAGGGACATCTCAAGGTAGGTTTTAAAGCTTGAAAATCCTTAAAGCACATTTTTATGTGTAACCAAGTTCTACCTCTTCTAAGTCTCTTTTCTTCTTCATTTTGATGAAGGAAAACTTGTTCTTCACCTACCTTAGGAGTGCCGAATTCATAAGGAGAAAAGTCTAAGGTAAAGTCTTGTAAAACTACTACAAATCTACTTAAGATCTTTATTGAAGATCTAACTCCTAAACACCTTTACCTCTTGCATAAAACCGAAGAGGAGCATCAAGTTTACCTAGGAGAAAGCTTGGAGATTCAAGAAGAAGTCCAAGCACTTAACCACCTTTGTTAAGAAGTAAGTTTACTATATAAATCCTTATGTTATAAGCTTTGTTAAGCTTCTAAAAATTATACAAAAATTATGTACACCTCCTAGGTTATATGAAACCGAAACTACATGGTATTATATGCCAAAAATATAACCTATAACATATATAGAAAATAATTACCTTAAGACACATTTTTGTGTCACAAAGTTTATTTATGTTACATATAAATTTAGGCCGAAAGTTCAAGAGCAAAGGTACTTCATTTTGAGCTAAGAATTTATATAAGACATTACAATAATTTATACATGAGTTATATGACTCCTATGAATTTATTTATAATTACTAAGACATATAAATCCACTTTTATATAACATAAGGTCTCATTTAAATTATGGCCGAATGTTCTACTTGATAAATAAGTTTTAATGAGCTACTTAGGTATATAAATTTATATCATAAAGTTTGGTGAGTTAAAAATATTCTATTAGTGTTTAAATGGCTAATTAATTAAGTTATGTGGATTAAATGTAATTTTTACAAAGTTTAGTGTGCTTATTAGAAAAACCGTGAGCTAAGGGACTGTTTGGTGTAATTATAATATAATATAAGGTTAGGAATTAAGTTTATGAATTTTAGATAATTTAAACAAGCTTTAAAATAACTTTTTATAAAGTTTTGGGCTATTATGTAATTTATAAAAGTTGTTATGAAAGTTTGGTATTTAATAGGTGGCGAATTCATAATTAAGAGAATCATTAAGTTCACTTTCGAAATTTTAGGAATTTAATATTTAAACTATAGTTTAAAAAGTTATTAAGTGACTATTATAAAGTTTTGGGGTGAAAATGTAATTAATGGAAAGTTCTAGACCAAAACCGATTTAGTTGGGTTAGATTGGTAATTTAAGAATTTATATATATATATTCAGCATTTATGGAGAATTAGAATTAAAACTATAGTTTACATGTCATTATATGAAGGTTATAAGATTTGTGGTTAGATTGTAATTATAAGAAATAAATTATTAAAGCCGAGAATTTAAGGGGCTAAGTTGTAATTTTTGAGAGTTATAATATTTAAAAGCTATATACCAAAATATTAGGGATGGCTTTGTAATTTAGCTAAATAAGAAGTTAAAACTCTATAATATAAAGAGATTAGAATTTAAGAGTAAAGTTTATGAATTAATGTGGTTGTTTTGTAAATAACCGAAATACAAGTTTAAGAATTTAGATTTAAATAAATATAGGTCCTTTATGGATATTTGGAGGATTTAGAAGAAAGAATTTTGATTAAAGGAATTATGGAGTTGGAACTATGGCTTACATGGTTATAAGGAATTAAAGGATAAACAATAAATATTATTTATGGTTAAAAGGAGAATAATAAAACTATAAGAATTTTATGTCTATGTATGACATATAAATATAGTTAAGAGATTATAAGTTGTTATGTCACCTAGACAAATAAAATAAACAACAAATGCAATAAACACATATATGTGCATTAAAGGATTTATAAATAAATCAAAAGGGATAACAAATAAGTTATACATTAAATCATGAGGTGATTAAAAGAAATAAACCTCACATGAAATAACAATATGAAATTTGTTAAAAGATCCAATAGAATTATTATATAAGGGTAACATAAATTAACCCTCTCAGTTAATCCTATTCTAGGACTTTGTTTGACCAGACGTTGACCGGGAATTTACAAGTACAGTCTACGGTGAACGGTATGGGATTCTTGCAACCTGTTTTCTAACGGATTACATTGGCTTGTGTGCTATCTGTTGTTTGAATAATGACCAAGATAATTAATGTAAAACGTTGCATTACTCTTGTGCACTGTTGTGTTATTTTATGTGCGTGAATGTTGCTGACTACAACGTGTATGTCCCACGCATACAACACTACTATACCAGTGGATTAAATACCTGCGTTTCAGTATATCGAGGACTTGTACTCAAGTCTCTCACTAACTTCACTTTATAACAGACGTCATTATCCTAAACGTGATAATTGACATCATACATTGGGTTCTTGTCAACATCTTTATATGACACCTAACAACTCTATACTACGAGAATGAGGAGCCCAGTTGGATCTGGCCATGCATGCTACAGGAGCTGTACCTGTCACAGGTCGTCTCCTACTACGTCGCGACGGAAAATTCAGTTGGGAGGAAGACTCTATTCCACCCGGGACTTCGTGTGCCCTTCAGTTCGAGGAAGACTTTATTCCTCAGTGGGTTCTTATTTCCCACGCCATTCAGTTCAGGGTTTGACTACGTCATCTCCTGGGGTTTCTATACCCAACTTACTCTATGACGAGGTCACTATACCTCCACTATTTCAGATATTCAGTATAACTGTCAGTCCCATTGTGTGGACCGACTATCAGTAAAGAATTTCAGTTCAGCTAACTCGACCTTCTGTGTCTTGATCTATGTGACATTATTGTCCTTGTGTGGATACTTGTTATCATCAGATTATGCTTGTTTACAGCTTTATTAAAAAAATGAACTGCATGTATTCGACAAAGTAGTTGGTGTGGCCCGGTAGACGATGGGCTGCACGTTTTCCATACCAGCGTTGTTTGCTGAGCCCCTTTGGGGGCACCCCCATTTTCCAGGTACCTGAAGATTGAGAAGTTCACTACACCGAGTGTAGGTGGGGTAGACCAAGCTTTGGGAGTCTACTATTAGTTATTGTTTTATTTCAGTATTGTACTATTCAGTTTAATTCCTAGTATCTCGGGTTGTATCTGTATTCCAGACCGTGACATTTGAGGATTGTATTTGGACTTAGCCTTGTTGGTCACAAGGGTGGCCAACGGCATTGTGATACCGCCCGGTTGTTGTATTTATTTCCGCTGCAGTTGTAATTTATTTGGGAGTGATCGCCGTTCAGTTTATTGGATTTCGGGTTGGGGTATTACATAAAACAACTATCTTAATGCTTTTAAAACAATGTATAATCTAGGGTTTACAATGAGATGAAGCATAAAGCTTGTATACTCATTTTATCATTTGTATAATGTTTAGAAGTTGACAAGCAACTAAATGCCTTGCCGATGTAGTCAAGGAAACAAGAAAGAAGTTGTGAGGAAAAAGAGGTAAATGTGCTAACCTAATGTGGTTTAAAGTCTTAGGAGAAGTGAGCTTATATTGCTTGTTAAAATGATCTAAGGAGCCAATGGTGAATGACTTAGTAAAATGTTCTCAAGGAGACTAGTAAAAGGGCATATATGTTGTTGAGTGTATTTGCAGGTCAAAGGCAAATATAATGTGGGAAATTCAGTGTTTATGATTTATGCATCTTAAGGGCCTAAGAGCCATGTTATTTAAGGGCCTAAGTGCCAAGCAATTTAAATTATGCACTATATTGTGATGTAGTGCTAAATGAGTGAAGTTTTGTGTATAAGAATGTGTTTGATGGATTTTAGTGTCCTTGATTGTTTAATGGTGAAAATAATGTGTTTTGGCTTGGTAATGTTCTAGGAGAACCTATGTCGAAATTTAGATAATGTATAAGGAGCTTTAGGTGTTTAAAATGAGTTTTGGTAAGTTAGGAAGTGTTTAGAATGGTTGAGTGCTTTACTAGTAAAAGAAACATGCATTAAGGTATTCTAAGATGTAAAAAGGGCTTAAGCAATGCTCTAGAGGATTTAGAATGCAAAAGAATGTTTTGGGACACTTCAAGATCATGGTGCGATTGTGTTTAGGACTTGTGCAATGTTGGTGAATAAGAAGAAGTGATGTGTTGCATGGAGGGGCTATAAGCTTGTAGTAATATCCATGGAGATGATGTTGTAGTGGTGAGAGAACATTTTGGGAGTTGTGTTGAGACTTATGCAAACTTTGGTAAAACAAGGAGAAAGTATAAACTTGTAAAGGGATTTAAAGAATGACATAAGGAATTGGTTTGTAAGAAAAGATGCTTGGGAGATGATGTTAAAAAGGTGAGGAAATATCTTGGTATAATGGTTACAATAGGCATGAAACACCATTTGGGGACCAAAGGATAAAACATAGTAGGTGTTAGGGATTTTGGTAAGAATTGAGTAAGTGTTTGAGGCTATGAAAATGAGTGTTTTGGCACGTCCGAACTTCTGTCCGGACATGGACGTTCGGACATGCCCTGTTGTGTTAGAATTTTCTGAGTCTCGGCCAGTGTCCGGACTTCTGTCCGACCATGGATGTTCGGACACACCCGTCTCTTTTCTCAGATTTATCCTCGACTTGCGTCCGAACTTTGGGAAACTCGGACACAAGTTCGGACTCTTGAAATTTTCTTTTGATTTTCTCTCGACCCATGTCCGAACTTTGGAAACTCGGACACAAGTTCGGGCAGGCGTTTGGCTTCACCCTTTGAGCCTCGACTTGTGTCCGAAATTCGGAAACTCGGACACAAGTTCGGACATGCCACTGTTTTGGCCAAAAATCTTGTTTAAGGTTAGGAAAAGTTGTCTAAAAATGGTGATTAGTTAGTAATGATGTTATGAGGTTATCTAAGATATGCTAGGTGAGTTATAATGGCAAATAAAAGGGAGAAAAGCTATAACAAAGTGTGAACACAAGATAACTAGTTAAGTGAAGTAATAAATTAACAACGGACTAGTACGTTAATTAACCGACGTTACTAAATGTGTATAGGATTCTTCAAAGGTGTTAACCAGTCGAAGCAAGGACCAAGGTATGGTTTTCTTGCAGTATGTTGCCTACCGGTTTACACCGGCTTGTGTGTTGTTTGTTTTTTCTATGTGTTTATGACATTATAAGACTTAATCATGTAATGAGTTTACAGTTGTTCATATTATTGTGATGTTATGATGTGACTCATTTCCCTTGTGTGTGTCTAACATGACTTACCACTTGTTGTGAATTGTTGTTAAGTTCCACTGTTGAACTTCTATCAAGTGCTAACTGGGAAGTGAGGAATCCGGTTGTCCGGTCATGCATGTAAGTTTAAGAGTAGATATCTGTATCAGATTCGACTCTTATGTTGTTAAGATTGTTCTCCTTCATTTGGCGTTCGATCTCCCGCTAGCTTCCTCCAAAGCTTACCTATTCTGACTTATGATCGGTTTAGTGGGAACATATGTTTGTGTGGTGTGTTCGGGTCACAATATCCGAACCATCTATGACTTAAGTTACTCGTTCGAATAACAGAACGGTAATGAGTGTGTGTAACGAGCTTAACATGAGAGTGAACCATTCTCTAGGCTTCTTATGTTGTTTAACCTTCTTGGTTTGTTATTGTGGACAGAGTATCCACTATGTATGTGATGTTGTGCTATGCAATAATGTTGCTATGCCATATGTTATGTTATGTTTAAAATGAATGCCATGTCATCATGACAATTAGTTGCGTGTATCCCGGTAGCCGATGGGCTGCGCGTTAACCATACCAACCAAGGGTTGCTGACCCCCTCGGGGGCTCCATATTTTTACTTCAGGATGAGGATCGAGGAAGCAGAGTGGCTGTAGATTCTAGGCTGCAGATGTACTTTTGGTTATTTTGGATGTTGAGCCCGGGATGCGCCTGTGCTCCCGTGGCATTATATTTTGGTACTGTTCGTGTTACAGATGACAGTGGAGTTATGTGTACAGTTCTCAGTGACAGTTTGTATTAAATACTCGGTATGTTGGTTATGTATATATATGTTTGGATGTTAGTACCTAATGCTCAGGAGTCTGATCATCAGACCGGTACACTTGTATTTATTCTGCCTTGTTAACCACGTGGGTGGTTGACGGCGTTGTAGCACCGAATCGTTTAGTTATTGTTTAGTTATTTTTCCGCTGCGATTTCGTCTAATGTTAAGTGCGTAGTAGGGGTGTTACAATTTATGCACTCCGAATTGAGGTAGGTGGTTGCTTGAGTCGGTTTGGAAGTTCAGCCATGGGGATATTGCAAGAATTGTTCTCTGATTTTGTGTGTGATTCTCTATGCGTGTTTGGTTGCATTTTCGGATGGCTAAAACCCCATGGTTCTCTGTATTTTTCTGTGATTTGGTGTGTGTACCAGTTTGGCAATTCGTGGTTATGTTTTTGCATTGTTTTCTGCCCTGTTCGTCTTCTGGAAATTGCAGTTTTCGCGCTGTCCGAACTTCAGTCCGAACTTTGAAGTTCGGACAGCATGTTTTGAGCTTCTGTATTTTCGTGTTCGGGGCATGTCAGAACTTCAGTCCGAACTTTGAAGTTCGGACACCCCTGTTTTCTAAAATAATCTGAGTTTCGAAGCTCAGACTTCACCTCGTAACTTTTCCGAAAAACCGTCCGAACATCAGTCCAAACTTCGATGTTCGGACACTCTGTATTTCGCTTCTGTTTTCAAATCGACTTGTGTCCGAACTTCAACGTTAGGACACAAGTTCGGACACCTTACTGTTTTCAGCGTAACTTCATGGTTTGAACTCCGATTTGAGTGTCGTTTGCGGCGTTGGATTCCTTATGATCTGTACTACTGAATTATGAGTGTTTAGGCATATTTAAATGCAATTTTGCTTTTGTTTATGCAATCCTTCTGTTTTGGGACATTACACTTTGTTTCTAAGCCGTGAATGGCTGGGTCGAGCTATTCCGTGGTATACCACGTAGACATCATTCTAAGTGTGGGTCATTCCCTTTCTGTTCTGTGGGGTTGACGAACCCTTTGTCTCATTAGAGTCATTTCTGCGTTGTTGAGAGATCTGTTTTGATCTATGGGTCTTGGACCCCTTCTGAGTGTATGCATTGTGTCTCGTCCCCTTTTCTGTTTAAGAACTCTGATTGTTTCTGAATCGGAAACTCTTGTGTTCCATTCTGTTTCTGGTTCTGAAAGCTTCTGACTGTTTGGGAAATTGTGGATATAGTATTTATCTTCTCCTTCTTCTGATTTCAATTGTTTTGAGCGACCTCACTGATGACGGTCGCTGCTTACTGGGCATAGTGTATGCTCACCCCCCTACTCTCACTATTTTTGCAGATTGATCAGCGAGGATCATCTTAAGTTTCTGGAGCTATAGTGTTTAGCTTGTTGTTCGTTCAGACTATTGTTTATGATGTTGTAGCCTTCGGGCCTTACACTGTTTTGACTTCTGTTTCTGACTTGGATATGTATTTGGGAGTTGTGTTAACTTCAGTTGTATTTCGATACTTTGGTTTATACTGTTTATGAAAGCATTGTTTTGGGCCTTGATTCGATTGTTAGTTTTAGAGCCTTGCGTTATTAGGTAGTAATACACGGCGTGTAATGCCCCTGACTCTTAGGCCGGTTTTGGGGTGTTACATTTAGTGGTATCAGAGCCAGGTTTGGCTTTCTTTAGGGTCTGTGGCTGTGTTTGCTTGTGTGAGATTCAATTGTGACAGTTGTTTGAAGACTGAGTCAGTTCTGACAAGTTTTGGATTTGTGAATCTCATAATGTCTCCTCGTAGAACACCAGTGACCCCTCAGGGAGATGCTACAAAGGCAGTGCAGCAGTTTGTGGTGCAACTGATGCAGACAATGGCTGCAGCTGCTGGGGGAGCTGGTGGCGCAGGCCCAGCAGGGGCGAATGCTGTGGGAGGCCGAGTCAGAGCGCTCCAGGAGTTTTTGAAGCTAAAGCCACCTTTCTTCGACGGCTGTGGTAACCCTCAGGAGGTGAGCCACTGGATTACTGAGGTGGAGGACCTGCTCAGAGTGATGGGCTCAGAGGACGATCAGAAGGTGGACTTCACCACGTTTCTCTTTAAGGGGGAGGCGAATGAGTGGTGGCGTATGGTGATGGGTAGGCATCCCCAGCCTTGGACCTGGGATCAGTTCTGCTTGGAGTTCAACAAGCAGTTCTATCCGGATGTCTACAAGGATCAGAAGATCAACGAGTATAACCGGCTGCGCCAGGGGAGGGATATGACAGTCGAGGAGTACGTGAGGAAGTTTGTGACGCTCTCGAAGTATGCTCCTGAGCCGGATGAGCACAGGAAGGCTCGTAAGTTCGAGAGCGGGCTGAGACCCGACATTAGGTCCGCTGTGACACCTCTTCGTCACCGGACTTTCATGGATGTGGCAGATGTCGCTCTGCTGGTAGAGGCCGACATCAAGGGCAGGCAGGCTGGCAAGGACCACAAAGGGAAGAGACGCGCTGAAGAGTCTCAGAAGAAGGAGGTCGCTCCTCCTCAGAAGAAGCAGTCTTATGGAGATCATCGGGGAGCTTCTTCTTCTTCGTCAGCTGGGGCGAAGTGTGGGTCTTGTGGTCACTCCCATCCTGGTAGGGAGTGCTACAAGAAGACTGGTGCCTGCTTTAAGTGCGGGTCGATGGAGCACAGAATTGCTCAGTGTTCTCAGGCGTCTGGTAGGGGCGCCGGTTCAGACTCAGGGGTGAGGTCCGACCAGAAGAAGCCTCAGACTCAGGCCCAGGTTTATGCTATGGCTAGAGAGCGTGATCGAGCTGGTGATCACTTCATCTCAGGTATTCTTCAAATCCATTCTCAGGATATGTTTTGCCTGTTTGACTCCGAAGCTACGCACTGCTTTATCTGTTCTGATTTGTTGGGTGACCTTGGACTGACTGCTATGCCTAGTGAGGTAGACCTGTGTGTGAATAGTCCATTAGGTGGGGTTGCCCCTTGTGTGCTGAATTCTGTGTGTAAGACTTGTCCCATAGCAGTTAGGGACAAGACTTTTTATGCTGACCTCATCCCGATGTGGATGGCCTGTTTTGATGTGATCTTGGGCATAGACTGGCTAGCAGAGCACCATGCCCATATAGACTGTGCAGCTAGGAGTAGGGATGGCAATGGGTCGGGTTTGGGTCGGGTGGACCATCACCCGCACCCGTCACCCGACTTCACCCTCTCCACCCGTACCCGACCCGTCACCCGTTATGTATCACCCATCACCCGTTTCACCCGTCACCCGCGGGTGAACCCATTTACCCGTTTGTTTTTCTTTTTCCTTGTTCGCCATTTAGGTTTAAAAATTACTGTGAGTGGAGAGAAAATAGAGACGCAGAGCATGTATGTTCTATGTTCGCCGGTTAGGGTTGTGAAATTTACTTCAGAGAAAAGAATGAAATATTGCACATAGCATGTACGTTCCATGTTCGCCAATTATGGTTGCAAAATTACCATGAGTGAAGGGAGAAAAAATAGAGGCACATCGCATGTATGCTCAATGTTCGCCTGTTAGGATTGCAAAATTACCTTCAGTGAAGAGAATGAAAAATTTCACAGAGCATGTAAGTTATTTGTTTTACAGTTAGGGTTTCAAAGTTACCGAGAGTGAAAAAAGAAATTAGAAGCATAAAGCATCTTTGTTCCATGTTGGCCAGTTAGGGTTGCAATTACCTTAAGTGAAGAGAATTAAAAATTGCGCAGAGCAAGTATGTTAGGGTTGTTAAATTACCGAGAGTGGTGAGAATAAAGAATGGCGCAGTCACCCAGAGCATGAATGTTTCTTGTTCACAAGTTAGGGTTACAAAAATTGTGAGTAAAGGAGAATGAAAATAAGTAACAATTTAACATAATATATATATATATATATATAATCTATGCGGGTGAGCGGGTGAGCGGGTCGGGTGATGGGTGAAAAATGTTCACCCGTCACCCGACCCGCACCCGTACCCGTTCCACCCATCACCCGTTTTTCACCCGTTTTATGCGGGTTTTTCACCCGGTTTAGCGGGTCGGGTGACCGGGTGAAATGGGTACCCGCGGACCCATTGACATCCCTAGCTAGGAGGGTGACATTTGACCTGCCAGACGGGACTCACTTTGCTTTCTCTGGGAATGTAGTTCCATGTGCGCCTGTGGTTGTGTCAGCAATGCAGGCTGCTAGTTTCTTGAGGAAGGGCTGCCAGGGATTCTTGTGTTATCTGCCAGAGGTGTGTGAGGGATCTAGCTTGGAGAGCATCCCGATCGTCAGAGAGTTTTCTAAGGTCTTCTAGGATGATGTGCCCGGACTTCCACCAGTGAGGGAGGTGGAGTTCATGATTGACTTAGCGCCAGAGACTCAGCCCATCTCTAGGGCCACTTACCGTATGAGTCTGGCGGAGTTGAAGGAGTTGAAGGTTCAGCTTCAGGAGTTGCTGGATAAGGGCTTCATTCACCCTAGCGTTTCACCTTGGGGAGCGCCAGTACTATTTGTGAAGAAGAAGGATGGGACTTTCAGATTGTGCATCGAATATAGAGAGCTGAATAAGGTGACCATCAAGAACCGCTATCCCCTTCCACGTATCGATGATTTGTTTGACCAGTTGGCGGGCGCCACAGTGTTCTCGAAGATCGACCTACGTTCAGGCTACCATCAGTTGAGGATTAAGGCCGAGGATGTGCCTAAGTCCGCTTTTAGGACTTGTTATGGTCATTACGAGTTCTTAGTTATGCCGTTTGGTTTGACTAATGCTCCCTCTGTTTTTATGGATATGATGAACCAGGTTTTCAAACCCTATCTGGATCAGTTTGTAGTGGTCTTTATAGATGACATTTTGGTATATTCCAAGAGTGCAGAGGAGTATGAGAAACATCTGAGGATTGTTTTGAAGACGTTGAAGGATCGTGAGTTGTATGCTAAGCTGAAGAAGTGTGACTTCTGGCTTGATCGCGTAGTGTTCTTGGGACATGTAGTCTCGAAGGATGGTATCTCGGTGGATCCTAAGAAGATTAGAGCTGTGATGGAGTGGGTGAGGCCCACAAATGTTGCTGAGATCCGTAGTTTCCTTGGGCTAGCTGGGTATTACAGGAAGTTCGTTGAGGGATTCTTTAAGGTTGTATCCCCACTGACCCGTCTGTTGAGGAAGGAGATCAAGTATGAGTGGAGCGAGGTTTACGAGCAGAGCTTCCAGGAGATTAAGAAGAGGCTAACGACCGCACCAATTCTGACCTTGCCTTCTGGG
This sequence comes from Limonium bicolor, assembly GCA_023374045.1. NCBI lineage: Eukaryota > Viridiplantae > Streptophyta > Magnoliopsida > Caryophyllales > Plumbaginaceae > Limonium > Limonium bicolor. Next base: position 53,222,463 of record CM041781.1, read on the forward strand.
ACAGAGGGCTTCGAGGTCTTCCGCGATACGTCCCATAAGGGACTTGGATGTGTCTTGATGCAGTAGGGTAAGGTAGTGGCTTATGGCTCTCGGCAGCTTAAGCCTTATGAGAAGAACTACCCTACCCACGATCTGGAGTTGGCAGCTGTGGTTTTTGCACTAAAGATTTGGAGACATTATCTGTATGGAGCGTCGTGTAAGGTTTACACGGACCACAAGAGTCTCAAGTATCTGTTCACTTAGAAGGAGCTGAACTTGAGACAGAGGAGGTGGTTGGAGCTACTTCACGACTACGATTTAGAGATCCTCTACCACCCTGGTAGAGCGAACGTTGTGGCAGACGCTTTGAGTCGGAGAGGTGCCCTGGGTGTAGCTTGTGCTTTGACAGGAGTGCAGAGGTCCGCCTTAGAGCTTCAACGTATGGGCGTTTGGGTAGTCAGACCAGCCAGTGCCAGTATGATAGCAGCGCTTCAGGTTCAGTCTTCGCTGGTCGACAGGATCAGAGTTGGTCAGGAGTCAGATTCAGCTTTGTGTCGGATCAGAGAGGGGCTGTCTTCAGAGCAGAGTTCAGACTTCAGTATCTCTAGTGATGGGTTTCTGCGTTTCAGAGGTTGAGTGTGTGTGCCGGCTGATGCTGTTCTACGCAGAGAGATCCTCCAGGAGGCGCATGGAGCTCCATACTCAGTTCACCCTGGAGGGGTGAAGATGTATCAGGATCTCAGGGAGTCGTTCTGGTGGTCTGGGATGAAGTGTGACATCTCTGAGTTTGTTTCGAAGTGCCAGACCTGTCAGCAGGTGAAGGCTGAGCACCGGAGGCCAGCGGGGTTGCTTCAGCCCCTTCCCATTCCTGAGTGGAAGTGGGAGAGTATGGGGATGGACTTCGTCATGGGGTTACCTAAGACTCCTTCAGCCTGTGACGCTGGGTGGGTGATAGTTGATCGATTGACTAAGTCCGCCCATTTCTTACCTGTGAGGAAAACTTTCAGTTTGGAGCGTTTGGCTCGTCTGTATCTATATGGGATAGTGATGCTGCATGGTGTGCCTACCACTATAGTTTCTGATCATGACTCGCGCTTTGTTTCGAGATTCTGGCGCAGTCTGCATAAGGCCCTGTGGCTTATCGTCTAGCTTTGCCTCCATCCTTGTCTGCTGTCCACAGTGTTTTCCATGTTTCGATGCTGAGGAAGTACTTGCATGATCCGTCTCATGTGATCGACCACAGTCAGCTTCAGTTGAGAGAGGACTTCAGTTATGAGGCGGTACCTACCCGCATTCTGGCTAGAGATGTTCGCCAGCTCCGTAGTAAGACCATGCCTATGGTTAAGGTTCAATGGTCTTATCAGTCAGAACGTGAAGCGACTTGGGAGCTCGAGGAAGAGCTGCATGCCAAGTTTCCCTCCCTTTTCGATCAGTGAGGTGAGTCAACTTCGAGGACGAAATTCTTTTAAGGGGGAAGTGATGTTATAACCCATAATTCATAACCTTATATTATATCCGTTACAATGTTATTCTATGTTGGATTAATTTCTTTACTTATGTCAGTGGGACTTGGTCGGTGTTCTTTTAAATGTTAAGGGCGAGGAGGTCCTCTGGCGTCAAGATAATTAAGGTGATTGATTTATTAAATAAGGAAAGGAAACCTTATTTAAATTACTTCTTATTCACTTTCTAATCCCCGATCAATTTATTCACATCAGTTCCATCGCGAGAGAGTTCTCCATCGTAGTGCTGAGCGACAGTTTTCTCCCTTTCTCTCTCTCAATTTCTCACTCTGCTGAAACGGTGAATGTTCTGCTGCAATCAGATTGGAGGTCTCCGCTGCTGTGTGTTCCTCCTCCGTTACTCAGGTTTGGATTCTCTGATTATGTAGGTCGGTGTTGCGTTCTTCCCTCTTCTGTTTTCTGATTTTTGGAACTTCGGATTGCTGAATTCAGAGACAACGGGGTTGCTGTCGATCTGTGGTCTGCACGGGCTGTGAGCTGTTGCGAATTGTTGGATTCTCTGCGCGTTTGGTTCAGGTTTGTGTTGCAGATTGTGGGATTTTCCAGTTCTAGGTTCCTTCTCTTTGTTTCTGATTTTGGATTATCGTTTATGGGAATTCAGTGGCTGTTCGGTTCTGTTTGGTTGGGCATTGTTCGGTGCGGTTGCTGCTGCGTTCTGTGGATTTCTGCACTCCGAATTAAGGTAGGTGGTTGCTTGATTCGGTTTGGAAGTTCAGCCATGGGGATATTACAAGAATTGTTCTCTGATTTTGTGTGTGATTCTCTTTGCGTGTTTGGTTGCGTTTTCGGATGGCTAAAACCCCATGGTTCTCTGTATTTTTCTGTGATTTGGTGTGTGTACCAGTTTGGCAATTCGTGGTTATGTTTTTGCATTGTTTTCTGCCCTGTTCGTCTTCTGGAAATTGCAGTTTTCGTGATGTCCGAACTTCAGTCCGAACTTTGAAGTTCGGACAGCATGTTTTGAGCTTCTGTATTTTCGTGTTCGGGGCATGTCCAAACTTCAGTCCGAACTTTGAAGTTCGGACACCCCTGTTTTCTGAAATAATCCGAGTTTCGAAGCTCGGAGTTCACCTCGTAACTTTTCCAAAAAAACGTCTGAACATCAGTCTGAACTTCGATGTTCGGACACTCTGTATTTCGCTTCTGTTTTCAAATCGACTTGTGTCCGAACTTCAACGTTAGGACACAAGTTCGGACACCTTTCTGTTTTCAGCGTAACTTCATCGTTTGAACTCCAATTTGAGTGCCGTCTGCGGCGTTGGATTCCTTATGATCTGTACTACTGAATTATGACTGTTTTGGCATATTTAAATGCAATTTTGCTTCTGTTTATGCAATCCTTCTGTTTTGGGACATTACACTTTGTTTCTGAGCTGTGAATGACTGGGTCGAGCTATTCCGTGGTATACCATGTAGACGTCGTTCTGAGTATGGGTCATTCCCTTTCTGTTCTGTGGGGTTGACGAACCCTTTGGCTCATTAGAGTCATTTCTGCGTTGTCGAGAGATCTGTTATGATCTATGGGTCTTGGACCCCTTCTGAGTGTGTGCATTGTGTCTTGTCCCCTTTTCTGTTTAAGAACTCTGATTGTTTCTGAATCGGGAACTCTTGTGTTCCATTCTGTTTCTGGTTCTGAAAGATTCTGACTGTTTGGGAAATTGTGGATATAGTGTTTATCTTCTCCTTCTTCTGATTTCAATTGTTTTGAGCGACCTCACTGATGACGGTCGCTGCTTACTGGGCATAGTGTATGCTCACCCCCATACTCTCACTGTTTTTGTAGATTGATCAGCGAGGATAATCTTAAGTTTTTGGAGCTATAGTGTTTAGCTTGTTGTTTGTTCAGACTACTGTTTATGATGTTGTAGCCTTCGGGCCTTACACTGTTTTGACTTCTGTTTCTGACTTGGATATGTATTTGGGAGTTGTGTTTACCTTCAGTTGTATTTCGATACTTTGGTTTATACTGTTTATGAAAGCATTGTTTTGGGCCTTGATTTGATTGTTAGTTTTAGAGCCTTGCGTTATTAGGTAGTAATACGCGGTGTGTAATGCCCGTGACTCTTAGGACGGTTTTGGGGGTGTTACACCTAGTCTCATCACACTTATCATTGTGCTGATTAGAAATTGTGTTGGATAGGTGAGTGAGAATCACTGAGTAGATTCCTTCTAGTTAGTGGCAGTGTAAGTTGTTTTTGGTGACTAGGAAATAAAAATAACTTATATTGTGTATCTTCCTGAGTTTGTTTGAGTCCTTCTTCCTCTTGAGTATATTTTCTACTTAGTTTGATTGAGTGTTTCTATCTCTAGTGCTTCCACATACTTAGTCCAATTGAGTCAAACCATATCACAGATTAACACCTTGAGTTGCTTTGAGTTAGTTGTTCGATCCTAAACGTGGTATCAGAGTCTCATTTAGCTGACCTTGTTGGAAAAGACCCGGACCAGGCTGAATTCTATCTCGTGCGGATGAATCTGTGAGACGTTCGGGTATATAACCCGGACGTAAACCCAGCCGCAGCTATCAGAGCAACAACGCGGTGTTTTATTAAACGAGGAACGATGCATATATTGAAGAGGTTTGTCAGAATTGAGGGGGGCTATTATTCTGGAATTTGGACAATTTTGTAACCCTAGCCGCCAACACAATCCAGAATGAGAGGGAGATATCAGTCCATGGTAGATCAGAGATAGCGGTGCAGGACGGGATTTCGACATCAGTTCTTTATCACATATTTGATGTCATTCATCCTTTCTATTATTGTTGTTCCGTTTCTGCCATGTCTGAGTAGTCGTTAGAGTTGTGGTTTACTATGGAACTCTAGTTCATTATATTTCTTCTTGAGTTGTTGAATAATAAGTCTATACATATTGTAGTTTTATTCCTTGTTTAATATTGAATTCTCTTGTGATTTATTATTCCTTGAGTTTATCTGGTTTGAATTGCTTACAAGTGAGAATTATGGCGTTCATTAAACCATAGGAATACTTCAGTGAATCTAGAGATGGTAATTCCTCAAGATAAGCTGACTAGGAACCAGATGAATCTTGAACAATACTAGTTAATTAGTAAATTCGTAACGAGAGTTAGGTTTTAGGAATCGTTAGTAAGAATTTATTTTGCGGGAGACTGGTTTTATATTAATTTAGATCTGCGGTTGCAATCTAGAATAAAAAAACACTCTAGAAGGGAATTGATGAACTAGGGAGAAGTAGTAAACCAGGATTCCCTTTTTAACTTTGTTAGAGGATCACTTTTTAATCGTTTTTATTTTCATTATTCATTTAGTTTCTATGATCACCCAATTTAGTATTGTTATTTTTCCTTGGTTTATTAGTTAGGTTAGAATAGAGATTCAAACTAGACACTCATTTGGTTCGATACCCTGAAGGGATACTTTAGGAAAACTGACTACGATAGACCGGTACACTTGTCATATTAGGTTGACCCCGTACACACTTCCCTCTGTTTTTTTGGATGGCAAAGGGGGAAAAGAAAAATCTGTATTTCTATTTTTTGAATACTTGTCTTATAATTGCCAATCCTTAGGAGATGGTTTGGTGTTCTTGTTTGTAAACCAATCATTTAACTTAGGGAGAACTTGCTTAGGGGAAACCCTCTTTCTTAGGATCCGGTTATTCTTAAAGATTGGATCCGTGACATGGATAGATCCTCAAGGCAGTGAATTGCCCTGATAAAAGAAGGGTGGACAGTGTGGTGTATTACCTCAAAAAGGAAGCTGACACCTGGTGGACTGCCAACCGAGCCGCTTTCCAAGCTCAACCCGAATTTGATTGGGAAGCTCAGAAGGTTGCACTTCGAAAGTGTTTCTATCCGGAGCATGTGAGGATAAGAAGATTCCAGGAACTTCAGGAGTTGAAGCAGCTCTCATTGTCTGTTCAAGAATAATACACCAAATTTATGAAGTTGGCTAGATTTGCCCCGACACTAGTTCCGGATGAAGCAGCTAAGATAGAGAAGTTCATTGTTGGGTTAGCCTTTCGGCTGCAGGAGATTCTAAGTTGCTTCATGCAAACGATTTATTTGATATATTAAAAGCCAAGAAATAATCCTAGAAATCAAAAATCAATAGACCGTCGGGTTGCAAAAATCTTGGTCGAAATAGTATAGCATTTAGAAGCGACCAGGTGTCAATCCACGGGACTTGAGGAAAGTAAGTCTAGCCTAAGACAATCGTTAATTCAAAAGGGGTTGTTTTGGTTTTGGAATTAATAATAGACAAGGAAATAAATAGCAGATAAATTAAAGCGATAGATAGGGAGTATGAACGGTACTCTAGGTCCAGGGAGTTGTTTCTCTAGCTAGGTTCTGCATATTCTACTACTTAAACGGAGACTTGGATCGGCTTGTAATTCTCAAATATCTATTCTGTATTAAGTCCTAATTCCAGATAGCTCATCTAGACAGGACGCGTAGTTCTAATCTAGACTTAACAAATATATCTAGATGGTTTTATCGCACAAAATTACTAGTCTAGTTTGGACCGGACTAAAGCACCTAGCTGCTAATGTAATCTGTCCGATTGCAATTATCATAGGTAACAGGTTAATAGGACCGTCAATGCTAATCACCTTATCTGATCATAACACGATTCGAGGGCTTATAATAAATTCATGACGTTTATTAAAAGCACTTTAAAAGCATTAACTTGAACAATCCAAATAGTCTCAATTAAGCAGTAAAATAATGCAGAGTTTAACTAATTACAACATCCCTTCCCCTAGAGTAAATCCTCTTAGCTAGACATAGAAATTGAAAGCATAAATAAGAGAGAGTTAGGAGAAATCATCTGTTACAAAGATCCTTTTGCTTGCTCCTCCCTTCGTCCTTGCGCTATGCTGGTTTGGAGGTTGGATTTGGCGACAATGAAGTGAACTTGGTGAAATGGAGCGAAAATGGAAATTTCGGAAAAGTTTGTGAGACGTCCGGCTAAGTTGGGTCGGACACAAAACCGGACGTGCTTCTGAGGGTCAGTCCGGATCCGGACGCAGATCCGGACGTGGCTAAATGGTGTGCGTGAATACGGGTTGTGTTTGTGAGTGAGGGATGAAGATTATGGAGAGCGATTGATGACTGGAGATGGGTTGTGTCGTGAACGGAAGGATTAGTAGAGAGGGAGAGTATGAGTTAGACTGAAGCGTCTGGTGCGAATTGAAATGGAAGCTGAAGGAGGGTTTAAATAGGCTTAGAAGTAAAACATTCATTAGTGGTGTGGTGAGTTGGGTAATTGATTGAGCATGGGCGTGTCTTAATTAATGTTGAAGCATGGGTTAAACCGCCGCTTCGGCTGATAATTACGCCGAAAGCCCGATTATCAGCGTGATGCATTTTTATTTTTCATTTCTGTGTGACGTCCGGATCTGTGTCCGGATCCGGACGTGAGACAGCGGTTTTAGATCTGAAACTCGGGTTACGTCCGGATCTGTGTAACACCCCTACTACGCACTTAACAATAATCGAAATCGCAGCGGAAATAACAACTAAACAATAACTAAACGGTTCGGTGCTACAACGCCGTTAACCACCCACGTGGTTAACAAGGCAGAATAAATACAAGCGTATCGGTCTGATGATCAGACTCCCGAGCATAGAACTAATAACCTTTAATACATTAACATAATACCGAGTATGTAACTACATCCATAACTATAACTGTACACCATAATCTGTCACTGTGAACTTTCAACGACCATCACTGAAATACAAACGGTACCAAAATATATCACCACGGGACAGGCGCATCCCGGGCTCAACATCCAAAACTAACCAAAAGTATTCCTGCAGCCTAGAATCTATAGCCATTCCGCTTCCTCGATCCTCATCCTGCAGTAAAAATATGGAGCCCCCGAGGGGGTCAGCAACCCTTGGCTGGTATAGTTAATGTGCAGCCCATCGGCTACCGGGATACGCGCAACTAATTGTCATGATGACATGGCATTCATTTTGAACATACAACATATATATCACAACAAGAATATTGCACAACAACATCACACATAACATACAAGAACGAATCCTTTTAGGAAACGAACCAACACAATTAGATCCCATGGAGAGCCTAGAGAATGTTGCCAAACCCATGCCAAGCTCGTTAAATAACTCGTTACCGTCCTGTTAGATTGAACGAATAACTTAACACAAGGTGCCTCGGATATAGTGACCCAAGCACACCGAACAACACATTGTATGCCCCTGTGGCCCGACGTGAGTCTGTAAAATAGCCTTGGTTAAGCTAAAGGGAAGGTTGGAAACCAAATTGGAAAAACAACCATAACATACAGAGAGAATTGAACCGGTTATGACATCGACTCCCATACTCACACGCGTGGCCGGAACAGACCGGACTCCTCACTTCTCCCGTTAGCACTTGTTAGAAGTTCAACATCAAACTCAATAAACAAATCACAAACAATTGGTTAAGTCTTGTTAGACACACACAAGGGAAGAGAGAGTCACACTTAACAATACAATAATATTTAACAACAGTAAACTCATTACATGACTTAAGTCTTACAAGGTCATAAACACATAGAAAAACAAACAACACACAAGCCGGTGTAAACCGGTAGGCAACAGGCTGCAAGAAAACCATACCTTGGTCCTTGCTTCGACTGGTTTCCACCGTAGGTCACTCCTATACATGATTAATAACGTCGGTCAATTTACTTACTTAACTTCGAATTTACTAAACATTTTACATGGTTATATGACATGTTTTAATGTCCAAACTTATCCTTGATTACCTACATCATACCCCCTAGGGTTAACTACTTAAGCCACTCTTTGTTTGTTTTTTTTTTAAGTTTTGGTCCGACCGACCTTACCGACCGACCTTACACAAGGTCGGTCTATTCCAGAACATATTACCGTCAAAAATTCTACTCCGACCGACCTTGCAAGTTCGGTCGCAAGTTCGGTCTATTCCCAAAAGTTTCTTTCCTTTGAAAATTCAGGCCCGACCGATTTTGGCAAGTCCGGTCGCAAGATCGGTCGATTCCCGAGACTCACTTACGTACAAAAATTTAGGCATGACCGACCTTGTAAGTCCGGTCCCAAGGTCGGTCTATTCCAGAGACTCAATCCGTACTAAAAATCCATGCCCGACCGACCTTGCAAGTCCGGTCCCCAAGGTCGGTCCATTCCAGAGACCATTTCTCGCAGGGTAAACTGGGCTCGACCGACCTTGCAGGTCCGGTCACCAAGGTCGGTCTGCTCCAGACCCTTGTTTTTAATTGCCCATTCAACTCCAAACTTCACCTCATATATCCTAGTATACTCTAACCTTATTTGGGCACTTCAAACACACCTTAAGACCTCCATTAAACTCTTTAAATCATTCATCAAAATCCTCCTCAAACATTACACAAATTCTCATAAAAAGGTTTACACTTGTAATGTTTTTCACTAAGTTTCTATGTGGTGTTTCATACCTATAACTTCCACTATTCCCAAATGTTGTCTCACCACTACAACATCATCTCCCAAGCCTCTTTTCTTCTTAACCAAAACTTCTAGTTGATTTCTAAGTCCTTTTTGTTTCCTAGAACACCTAAGACATTACTTCTCCTCTAGTAAAACACCTAAACATTTCTAACACTTCCTAGTTCACCAAATCTTGTTTAAACACTTAGAACTTTTTGTACATTTCCTAAATTTTGACATGAACTCTCCTAGAACATTACTAAGCCAAAACACATTGTTTTCACCATTAAACAATCAAGAACACTAAAATCCATCAAGAACATTCTTGTACACAAAACTTCACTCATTTAACACTACATCACAATATAGTGCATAATTTAAATTGCTTGGCACTTAGGCCCTTAAATAGCATGGCTCTTAGGCCCTTAAGATGCATAAACCTTAAACACTGAATTTCCCACATTATATTTGCCTTTGACCTGCAATTACACCCAATAATACATATGCCTTTTACTAAGCCCTTGAGAGTATTTTTCTAAGTCATTTACCATTGGCTCCTTAAGTAGTTTTACTAAGCAATATAAGCTTATTTCTCCTAAGACATTAAACTAAATTAGGTTAGCATATTTACCTCTTTTCCTCACAAACTTCTTTCTTGTTTCCTTGTTTAAAAATCGGTAAGGATGTTTGATTGCTTGTCAACTTCTAAATAATATACAAGCAAGATAATGAGTATTCAAGCTTCAAGCTTAATCTCATTGTAAACCCTAGTTACATATATTATTTTAAAACATTAAGATGATTGTTTTACCTTGGAATGAAAAGAGAGTTTGGATAGGTAGCAAGAGAAGACTCCACCAAGCCCTTGGAAGATTCAAATGAAGCTAAAACAAGCAAGGTAAAGGGCACCATTAATGGTGATTCTCGGTCGACATCAAAACAAGAAGGAAATGGAGTTTTTATTTGAGTTTCCTTACCTAGAAGCAAAGGAGAACAATAATATGTGAAAAGATGAGCTCAAGCTCCTCCCATGGAGATTCCTCTTGGCACCGAAATGGAGCTCTTGGAATTTTGAAAGGATGAAGTTGAAGAGCTTGGCAAGACAAAGAGAATGGTGGTCTTAGTTTTTGATTTGGCAAAGTGAGCTAGGAATTACAAGTGATTGAAGATGGAGAATGATGGTGGTGGTGCTGTTGCAAAATCGGAAATGAGAGAAAGAAGGAAGGTAGAAGACGGTGGGAATGCAAGGGAATGAGAGAATGAGTTTGAAGTTTGCTTTTAAAAGATATTTATATGTTAAAGCAAATAGTAACCTAAGTAGTCATCTTTTATTTGTTTAACAAGCTAACAAGAGTGGTGACTCACCACTAAGAAAACCGGCCCCCTTAATGTACTTAGGGGTATTTTAGTCCTTGTTGACCAATTAAATTACTTATATTGACATATGTTATAAACTTGGTTAATTTGGTTACTATTCACAAAAACAAGGCACATAGTTGTGAAATTTTTTATTTCCCATTGATTTAGACTTCCTAATGTGATACTAAGTAGTACACATGTTACTTAAAGAGTAATGATGGACATCTAGCCATTCAAAACTCATTTACAAGACAATTTTTCAAAAACGTGCTTTAAGACTCCTTAAAGCACATTTTGTGTTTTAACTTGTTTTCAAGCTTGGTTTTCTTTGGTAATTGGTTTAACATGTTCATTAATACATAAATAAGGTCTTGGTAAGCTCATTAGGTCTTAACCAAGCTTATCCCAAGCTTAGAGCACATTTTAGCCCTAATTGACTTTAAGGTATTTATTTGTGTTTTCTATGGTTTAAATTGTTTACTAATGTTTCTAAGACTCTTTTTAGTCTTAATATACCATATTTAAATGCTTAAACAACATACAAAGGTTTGGGGTATTTCAATCTGTGTCCGGATCCGGACAAGACACAGAACTTTTGGATCTGGATCTCGGGTCACGTCCGGCTTGCGTTCGGATCCGGACGTGTCCTTTGACGGGCGTCCGGATTTGCGTCCGGCTGAGTTTGGCCGGACGTGGCCAACTTTTGCCTCTTTTTCCGGATTTGTTCCCCGTTTGTTGCATTGTAATCCTTATGACGTAAAATCTTCATTTCCCTGGGTTTTTTCCTGTATTTAACATATAAAATGCATCAGTTCATATCAAAACGTCAATCTTTTAGGAAAAACACATAATAAGTGGGAAACATTGCCTGAATTGTTACATATTATAAGGTAATTAGACCCTAAAAAGCCTATATGTTTCACACTTATCACTTCACTTTTACCACCCTCCACGAGGCATATGATAAAGCATCTAACCTCGATCATATTCAGCAGAAGAAGAGAGAAGTTCAAACTGGAAACAAGAAGAAAGTTGAAGGGAACTATGACAGAAGAGGATCCTTTCATAACCAGGGTCATGATAAGAGGCCTCGTTCCAACTATGATGAATGCCCAAAGTTTGGAGGATATCAGAATCAAGGTTGGGGAGCCAAGGAATGAGGCATTATCATTGCAAGACAAGCGGTCGAGATCACCCAGGGCAGATTGTAATGAAAATCCGGTCAAATGCTATACTTGTGGCAAGAAGGGCCACCGATCGTATGAATGCTACAAAAATACTTCAGGTGGTACCCCTCAGAGAAGCAATGGTGGCCAAGGTGGAAATGATTCAAGCAGAAACAATCTGAGCTACCAGAATCAAAGTGGAAATCAGAACAACTATGGAGGAGCTACCCAGAACAACAATAAGCAGAATATTGGTGTGAGAGGCAGCAATAACAACCACAACAATAATGGCAACAACAACTACTGCAATCCGGGAAGGATTAATGTGATGAGTCAAGCTGAGGCCAAAGCTGGGGACAATGTGATCACTGGTACTTTCCTTGTCCAGAACACTCCTGCTTTTACCCTGCTTGATATTGGTGCTTCCTATTCTTTTAAAGCATCCTCTTTTATGGAAAAAATGAATTTGGTAGCGAATGCCCCTATATCTGTTTCTGTATCTATTCCATCTAGAGAGGTGATTCAATGCTCTAATTTATTAGAGAGAGTAAGGGTGAATGTGAAAGGGGTAGACTTAGTTGTTGATTTGATTCAGTTTGACCTCAAAGATTTTGATGTAATTCTTGGGATGGATTGGCTAAGTAAGTATAAGGGAAGGGTGGACTGTTTTGAGAGGAAGTTCATCCTCGAAGGATCTTCAGAGCAAAGAATATCTTAAAAAGGGGTAAAGAACAAACCAGGGGTGAAGATTGTCTCAGCCATGAACATCTTAAGCAAGATCAGGAAAGGCCATCAAGCATATCTCTAATATGTTCAAAAATTTGAGTGGGGAGGCAGACCAAATCTCCAAGATCCAAATGGTGAACGAATTCCTGACGTTTTCCCTGAGGAGATCCCTGACATGCCACCTGACAAAGAAGTGGAGTTCAGTATTGATCTAGTGCCTGGCGCCGGACCGATTTTAAAAGTGCCATACAGGATGACACCAACCGAGATGAAGGAGTTGAAAGTTCAGGTCGAATAGTTACTGGACAAGGGTACATCCGTCCAAGTGTGTCACCTTGGGGAGCACCGGTCTTATTTGTTAAAAAGAAGGATGGAGAATTGAGGTTGTAAATTGATTACAGAGAGCTCAACCAAGTCACCGTGAAAAACAAATACCCTTTACCTAAAATTGATGATCTGTTTGATCAGCTGCAAGGGGCGGGTGTATTCTCCAAGATTGATTTGAGGTCCTGGAGCGAGTGGGAAAAGTGGCTTATAGAATTGCATTGCCCATGGAGCTGGAGAAAGTACATGACGTTTTCCATGTTTATCAGCTCAAAAAGTATATTCTAGATCCTTCTCATATTCTACAATCGAAGGTGGTGGAGTTAGATCAAACTCTCTCGTACGAGAAGTACCCCATCAAAATTCTTGATACCAAGACGAGAGATACGAGATTGAAGACCACTCGAATGGTTAAGGTGCTATGGTCTTATCATGAGACCAAAGTAGCAACATGGGAAACGGAGGACGAAATGAAGAAGAAATATCTGCAGTTGTTTGATAAGGTACATACTTAAGTTACGAGTTCGTAACTTTCTTTAAGGGTGATGGAATGAAATAGCAAAAAGAGTGACTGATAAGCATTTAATGTGAGTATTTTGGTTTTAGTTATTGGATAAGCATAAGCTTCGAGGTCGAAGCTTTCTTTTAAGCGGGGAAGAGTGAAATACACTTAGTTTAATATATTTAAATTCACTAAATAAATTTTATTTTAATTAAATAATAATTTGACAAGAGAGTTGGACTATAGTCATTATTTTTAAAGAGATATATTAATATAAACCTATTTTAAGCAAAAAGGATTTGCGAAATAATATTTCAAATTGATTCTACATATGTCACTAGTTGTTTTTTAACTCATTCCTTATATATATATATATATCAACATTAGATCTCAAAAGTGTTTAAACATATATTCTTAACTTTTGAATAAAAAGACTCATAATATGTTTAAATTATATATTATTATTATTATTATTGAAAATTTTAAGCTTTCTAGAACCCTCCTTACCTGCTTATTTAAACCTCTTATATTATTATTGTTGAAAATTTTGCTTTCTAGAACCCTCCTGCTTATTTGAACTCTTAATGTTTAGCGTATATCTACCGTACACCTTAGATCAATTCAAACATTCGTCTCATAAACGTCTTCCCCTAAACCCTTAGATTATACTCTTCTGTTTTCTCTCTTCGTTGCCGGTTGCTACCAACGGTGCTTAGTACTTCAGCCGTCTGACCATTGTAATTGTGAACCCTACTTGATTAGGCAATTTCTTACCTACAAGTGAATGTAGCCAAGTTAGCTACATGTGATGGTATTTTAGTAAAATTAAAACATGAAAAATAAAAATGGAATAAAGTTGGAGGGCAAATGCACGCGCCACATTCACCGTTTTTTTTTCATTAGTGAGCACGACGGCGCGCTGCAAATCGTTTTTTTTTTGCATTTCTTTCTTTTTGTTTAAATGATTTTTATTCTTTTTTTTTCTTTATCACAACATTTTTAAATTATAGTAACTTTTAATATATAAGTCCAAAATGAAAAAAAATTATATTATTGTTCATCTAAATTCGAGCTCTTCAAAACAAGACCAGTCATGAATATGTTTTGACAACTTTTAAAAAAATTTATTTTTACATGTAGACCATGATTTTTTAATATGAGGATGTACATACATATTTTAATGTGAGAATGTACATGTTTTAATGTGACGATGTACATGTTTAAATGTGAGAATGTACATGTTCTTTAATGAACATCTGTACATGTTTGTATGGTCATATGTACATGTTTGTATGACCGTCTGTACAAGTGTTCTTTCTTATATGTACAGGTTTTAATCTAAGGATGTACATATTTAATGATTCGTACAGGTTTATATGACTATCTATATGTTTTTAACGCGAGGATGTACATGTCTTTACGTGAGGATGTACATGTTTTAGTGAACATTTGTACAGGTTTGTATGAACATTTGTACAAGTTTTCTTTTACGTTCTATGCTCCACACATGTAAAAGTAATTTTCATCTCTATTTTACATCACTCATTAATTATTTTGTTTGATTAACTAATGTCAGTTCCGTTTATTCAATTGGATTACTATATATATTACGGTCGATTAATTTATTCAAACTTGTAGAACTTCATTTGTACCGTGTGATTGCCGACAACTTTACTTTTTCAAAATCTTACCTTCAAATATTGTATTCAACAGAATTGAATAATGTATTAACACGTGAGAATTTTGATACCGTATATATTTTTCTAAAATCAGAATATCTGAGAATTTACGAACGTATATATGGAATTCTGGTATGTTTATAGCTATGCGTAGCAACGCAAAAGTCCCACTAATTTATGGTCGTGGAGAGATTCTTATAATTTACCTAAAGTTAAGAGAATTCTTGCCATTTGCACCAAATACGGTCATCGCTTCTACTATGTATATTTCAACTATGCAGGATATATATGAGTACATGGTCCATATATATAAATTATTTATATCAATCCGTCTTAGGTACCTTCGTTGGATTTTGGAATGCAATTATACTATCATTATTTCCTATGTGAGGCAATTTCCAGATGATATTTATGTTGTCGTAAATGTTTCATGTTTGAAGACCATTGTATTTTCTTATATAAAGGTTTGAAGATTTTATAGTTTTTCTGTAACATGAGTACTATTTTATTATTTTGGTTAAAACTAATGATAAAATATTTTGAATATAGCTATATTATTTTAATGGTACAATCAGTTTCGACCTTTACGTAATCATACAAAACCTATAATTGTCGACTCTTGTTTATATATTCAATAGTACTACCTTATTTTATTTATGTGCTATCTTCTACCGACTATACGTCATGCAGTCAGTAATTGTAAAATAAGTTAGTTATGTGATAATTTCATTTATTTGTCTATATATATAACTAAGGGTGTGTTTATGTATAGGGATACAGTGCGGGAGCGTAATTGTTGAGCAAGTAGTTGTGGAATTTTTCTTAGTAAATTATTATTATTAATAAGGAGAATATTATTTACCTGATAAGCATGGTTAATTAAACTGCCAGATTCCGAGTACGATGGTGGGCGTGGTAGCTGACTGATTGTGGTTAATTGTTGCTGATTGTCTGCTTAGTGAATTTGAGGTAAACCTTGTGTTCACCTAATTTACCTTGTGATTGTCTTGTGGTATTTTGATGTTGATTGTATTGGTTGTGAATGTGAAAACTGTGTTTATATTGTTGATATTATACTGATGGTATGAAATATTTGAGATGATTGAAAGTTTTGGTATTATATGGATTGGCTATTATATTATGGATTTGATGGGAGGTTGATATTGGAATGGAAAAGACCTTTGGCTAATTTATATATCTTGGCGTTGTTGAGTCTCAGACCGCAGCTAAACTCTATGATCTACTCCATTAGTCAGAAAAACTTTGGGGGGGGTGGACACTTAAGGACTTAGAGTGAGGGTGAATTGGATCGTTCCCAACTCTGTTGTGGTACCAATTTGGGATTTATGAGTTATGGAACTTTGGTGACTCCCGTCATTCTAGAATTGGTTGTGATATTGCTGATTGAGATTGTTCTGAGGTTATTGTTTGATTAGTTGTGTGGCTATTGATGTCTATTATACTCAAATGGGTTTTCAAAATGTATTAGACAAGGTGTTGCAGGGTTTACTCAGTTTCTCTTATTTGCGCGGTCCTTTCTTGTGTGTTGTTGTGTTTTCTGACCGCAGGTATGGATTATTAAAGTTGTTGGGATGAGGGGCGCGTAACGATTAGTATACACTTGGGATTTATCTTGTTTTCGTTAAGTTTCCATCTCTAGCTATAATTGTATAAGCATTAGCACTCATAGGCTGAGTGTGACGATAACATCCTGGTTAGGTTTTATTTTACTTATTTATATTTTCGCCGCGATCTATTAAATATATTGCTAGTAAATCGTTATTATATATTGTTAGAAACCGGGGTGTTACACTAATCATGCCTCTGGAGATTTGTTGCCTTCACGTAAAGCATATCAATTGCTATGTGCTTTGTTCTCTAGAAATGGACTGATTCTGAGCTATGTACACAACAGATTTGTTGTCGTTCTTTACAGGGATCGGTGTTATGCCTTGAACACCCAAGCAAGTTCAGCAGTAACAGTGTGCATTGCCTTGTACTATGCTTCAGCAGAGGAAAGGGAAATACTGGCTTGCTTCTTAGATTTCCAAGAAATGGGACTGCCACCTAGGAACATATAGAAACCAAACATAGATTTTCTAGTGTTGGGACATGCTGCCCAATCACTATCAGAGTAAGCTTGCAGAGAGAAATCATAATTATTGTTTAAATAACGGACCATACGAAACAGTGCCTTTCAAGTACCGAAGTGTGTGTAAAGCAGTTTGATAATGCTCTTCGGTTGGTGAAATACCCCAAACCTTTATATATTAATGAACTATCTAATTAGGATATACTAAGGCTAGAATGTGCCTTAGAAACATTTAAAGAAGTGTTAAACAACAATTTACACCAAAACATGTTTTAGGAACAATTAGAGCAAAAGGTGTTTTAAAGAGTATAAATAAATTAGGGAACTACCAATAAGTTCCCAAGAGATTTCAAATGTGAAATACCTCTAAGATTAGTAATACACATTAAGCGGAACTAGCGTTTAAACCGAAAACGCATCTTAGAGCACAAAAATGTGCTTTAAAGGAAAATGTGATTTAAAGGAAAATGTGCTTTAAGCATGTATACATGGAAAGAAAAGGTTAATGAGCCTAAATACCACAAAGAAATAAGGGGACAAAAATTAAATGGTCAAAGGAGCCATAGCGTATACACACAAATTAAGTATACAAAGTCCACAGTAAATAGGTACTAAACTGACGAAAGTCAAGGAGAAACCACTAAACGACTTGGTTCAAATTGGAATTAGCAACATGCTATTTCATGAACAAAGTTTCTAAAGGTTGTAAATATATTAAGTAAACATTTAAACTAGCCAAAACAAATTGCATAATCAATGTGAACCCAGAAGCACATAAAATGTTGTTTTAAGGCATTTTTGGCTATGTAACATACCTAACACATGGTATAAGTCCTTATGAACCTAGTTTAATGTATCAAATATTACATAAACACATTGGAGAAACAAAAATATTCAGGTCAAACAAGGACCTAGGCTGGCCGACATCAAGATGAGTCACCAAGTCAAAAAATACTTTAATTTCTACTATTTCAACAACCAAGACTTCCTTGGATTGCCAAATCATCTTGTCCCCTTAGTGAATCATTAATCAGACTCTTACCTGTCAAATGAGAGCTCCCAAGGTCGTAGCTCCTCTTCTCTTTGAAGAAACAACACAAAACAATTCCAATGTTCTTAGTTTTGAGCCTTAAAGAACACCTTGCCTTGTAGAAATCATAACTTTCTCGTCCTAACTCCAAATGTAACACACTATCCGCTAATCTCATAAATACCTCTTAAATAGACTCATTAACCCATAAACTCGCAGCGGAACTCTAAATACAACGGAGGGCGATACAATGTCGTTAGCCACCCATATGGCTAACCAGGCCTATCTCACATACAGTAACGGTCTGATGGACAGGAACAACCGAGTACTCAACACAACTACAATACTCAACTCACTACTTTACTATACCGAGTCTACAATATACGGATGCCGATAACATATTCGGTCTTACACCTCATTCAGTACATAAGTAATTAAATCTAACTACCTATGCTATCCACCGCCCCGTCCTACTCTCGACGGTATCGTCTTCGGTGTACCTGAAAAAAAAACGATGCCCCTAGGGGCTCAGCTTTATGCTGCATATGAAATTCGTATACCCCGAGCGCTAACCGAGGTACGCCGACTACTTTTGTCGAGAGCATGGAGTTCATTTTAATTCAACCAACATGCATATAGTAATACATTATATATGTACACTACACAAGGATTCGACAATCAATCATGGGATACAATCCCTAACTAACATAACAAGGTTGTTAGTTGTATCATTTTACTCTTAGGCCTTGAGGGTTATACCTCACTATGCCTTGCTTACTCATTCAATAACTCACCCTCTCTCTCGGGTTACTTATTCTTATACACACCCATTCTCTTGAGCTACTCATTCTATACTCACCCATTCTCTCGGGTTACTTATACTCATTATCTCACCCACACTCTTGGGTTATTTATACTCAAGCTCTTGTAGATTCTCGAGACACTACAGGAGCTCCTACGTTACGCTTGTTACTCGTAATACATACTTGAGCCAAGACTCATGGCTCTCGAGCATAGTCTTACTTCCCCTGTTTCGACCCTACTCTGGGTCTAGCATGGTGGGAAGGTTCAACTAGCTCCTGAAACTCTCACTTAGTTCCTATCTCTTTTACATAGGTCCAACTACTCTCGGACTACTCACATTCCCATTGTTAATGTTATTTTGATCGGCAAACTCAGTTTCATACTGACAAGCACAAAAAGACCAATACCAGAAGACGCGGTCAGTCCTAAACCGAGAGAGCAAAGAAAGAAGATAGAAGATATTAAGTAAGATTTTATCTATCTGTTAAAGATAAATAAAATCTTCGACTATGACTTGTAATTCGAAACTCGATATCTATAAAACAGGTCGTAATACTAGGGTTAAAGGTTAAGGTTTTAAGAATTAGAAAAACCTAGAGGGAGACACGGGAAACAAAAGAGAGAGTCTAATGTGAAGCGATTAACAGTATTGTTATATCAGTCTGGGTTTATTATCTGAAGTTATCCACGGGGTAGAACTTCAGGTGCTAGGAGTTAGGGAATAGATGTTCCTAAACATGATCTGAGTAATTGTTCTCGTGAGAACATAGGGAAGTGCAGGTTGTACGTGCTTTACTTGTATCAAGTGTGATACATGTTTTATGTGAAAGTCAATAAAGTTCTTCAGTTATTCCCGTTCTGTGTTCTTCGTCAGTCTTATACTAAAGTGTATTATACACAAGCGGTAGGATTCTACAATTGGTATCAGAGCAAGGTTACCCTCACTTCGAAGAAAATTCTTCAGGGTAGATCGAGATGAATTCCTACAGCGTTAAACCTCCAAAGTTGACGAAGTTCAACTACACCAGCTGGTGTGAACAGATGGAAGATCAACTGATATCCATCGATCTACAATTATGGGACGTAGTCACTGATGGCGACCTAAAACCCAAGTTCGAGGAGAATGGAGTTACCAAGGAGAAACCTAAGGCTAGCTGGAGTGAAAACGACAACAAGATGATCAGTAAGAACAGACAAGCACGAAGGATCATAATGTCATCGTTGTCAGACTCAGACCAACAAAAGGTGTTGGCATTGCACACCGCTAAAGAGGTATGGGAATTCCTTAAAACCGCATATGCTGGAACTGATTCGGTTAAAAAGGCTAAAGGAAAGCAGCTTAAAAGACAGCTTGATAACTTCAAGATGTCAGACGGTGAGACTATATCTGAGACACTGGAGAGGTTTGACAAGATTTTATGCGAGCTCAAGGCTGTCGGGGTAGTTCTTGACAATGATGTGGTGAATGAGAGATTTCTAGATAGTCTCGATAAAGACTGGCTGAACTTCGCCACATTGTTGGAGACCACAAAGGATTTGTCAAAATTGTCCTTTGAAGAGATGGGTTCAAAACTGACCGTTTACGAGGGTAAGATGAGAGGGGGACTGGCAATTCCAGGTGTGAACAAGGACCTGGCACTGAAGGCCAAGAAAGTATCAAATGAAAAAGAGAAGGAAAGTGAGAATACGGATGAGGATGAGGAGATTACCATGATCGCCAATGGGATTAGGAAAATTTTTGGAGGAAAGCGAGGGTCGGGATCTAGGTTTGATAAAACCAAATTCAAAAGAGACCAGATTATATGCTTTATGTGCAATAAACCAGGACATGTCGTCAAGGATTGCACACTAAAACCGAAGGAAAATTTCCATGACAAAGTCAAGAAATTTACAGAAGCAGCAGCTGCAGCATGGGGGCAAGACGTCTCAGATACAGACTCAGAAACAGAAGAAACAGCCGAGGTGTGTATGACGGCCGTGGTCGAAGAAGATGAAGACGTAAGCGCAGCATCAGACAAGGACTTTTGCATGATGGCTAGTGAAAACTGGAAGAATGTTCTTGAGGTAGATGAGGTAAGTCCTGAACTCATCGAAAGTGCTTTCAATTCCTTGTCTAAGAAAGAGATCTTTAACTTGCTAACTACTACTGTTGTTAAAATTAAACTGCTTGAATCTAAGTTGTCTAAATTAGAGGTGCCTAAGGAACCTGTCATGGAAAACCAAGTTAAAAAAATTCCTCAAATAAAGTTTGTAAAACCCTTGGTAGAAAGGATTGAGTGTTTACCTGAATGGGCACAAACTGAGTTTAGGTCTCTTCAGGAAGGTTGTGAAAGTTCGAAAAGAGAAAATGAGACTTTGACAAACAAGTTGTCAGGAATCTTGAGAGGAAAAGAAATATATTCCCATCGGAATCCAGTCTGGTACACAGGAAAAGCCGATCTAACACAAATGTTGATTGGAAAGAAAAGGATAGAAACATCAGATTCATCAAACATATGCAAAACTCCTAGTCCTCAAAACACTAGGACTAAGTACTTCTGTCAGTTTTGTCATAAGCAAGGTCATAGTATAGGTTTCTGTAGAGCTTTAAATTCTAGACGTATCACTCGTACATCCAGAATCTATTCTCAGTCTAGAACTGACCAAATCAGAGACAATTCCTCGTATCGAAAGAAAACCATAATCAGACAAGTTTGGGTACCTAAGACCTACAAGTAATTACTTGCTCATAGGCACTAGCAGCTACACAATACGACAATTGGTGGCTGATGGATAGCGGCTGCTCAAGACATATGAGTGGTGATAGAAGGAAGTTCAACACTCTAGTTGAACAACGAGGAGGAAAAGTAACTTTCGGCAACAACGGGAAAGGTAGAATAATCGGAATTGGCACGATTGGAAAAGAACATTGCATTGATAAAGTTAGTCTTGTGGAAGGCCTCAGTCATGATCTACTTATTGTTTCACAAGTTTGTGATAAGGGTCCATCCGAGGTTGTGTTTGATTCTAACGGTTTTCAGATACGTAACAAGGCAACACAGGAAGTTTTGCTCCAAGGTTGTAGAGTAGGTAATCTCTACATGGTAGATGTTAGTGATCAGAGTGATCTATCATGTCTCACGGTCAACGAAGAGGATGCGTTGCTATGGCATCAAAGGCTAGGGCATGCACATCATCAGTTAATCAATAAACTCAGGATGAAAAGTTTAGTAAATGGACTACCAGAGAAGAGACTTGATCACAACACGATTTGTCAAGATTACGCTTTGAACAAGCTTACACACGTTTCACACAAATCTAAGGGTGTGGTCAGTAGCACTAAAATTCTAGACCTACTACACATGGATTTAATGGGGCCTATGAGAGTACGAAGCAAGTCTGGAAAGAGATACGTTTTGGTGGTTGTCGATGATTACTCGAGGTATACTTGGACTATTCTGCTTCATCATAAGGATCAGGCTTTTAATGAAATCAAAAACCTGGTCTTACAACTTCAGACTCAAACTGAGAGTAAGGTAAAGTGCATACGCACCAAGGAACGGAATTCCTTAATCAGAGAATGTCTCAGTTCTGTACTGATACTGGAATAACCCACACTCACTCTGCAGCCAGAACACCCCAGCAAAATGGTGTTGTAGAACGTAAGAATAGGACTCTTCAGGAGATGGCACGTACTATGCTGAACAGCAGTGGGCTTTCATCTAGCTTTTAGGGAGAAGCTATCAATACTGCTTGCTATATACTCAACAGAGCTCTTATTTGACCCATATTGCTCAAGACTCCTTACGAATTGTTTAAAGGTCGTAAACCTTCTATTACACACCTTAGAGTGTTTGGCTGCACATGTTACATTCATAATAATGGGAAAAATCAATTGGGAAAGTTTGATAAGAGGAGTGACATTGGAGTTTTCCTTGGTTACACTATGAAGAGCAAGGCATATCGGGTTTTCAACAAACGAACTCTTGTGGTAGAAGAATCCACAAATGTTAAGTTTGATGAGAACAATTTTGGAGGAAGGTCAAGTCAAGGTGTAATCGAGGATCTGTTTCAGGCTAAGGATGGAGTTGTATCCCTTGATGATAGTTCGGGAGCGGATTCAGAGGAAGAATTGACTCAAACCGAGACACCACCTCCATCAGTTCCGAACACAGAACAGCTCCCGACTGTACCAACCGACACTAATGCTTCTCAAAGACGGACAATAGAGGCACCTCATCGCTTGACGGCTAGGAATGCTCCAGGCATAGAAATTACAAATATTCTGTCAGACTTGAACACATGAGTGAGAACTCGATCTACCACGCAAAACTTCTGCGCCTTCTTTGGTTTTGTTTCCACAACAGAACCTAAAACTGTGAAAGAAGCATTGGAGGATGAGAGCTGGATTAATGTCATGCATGAGGAGCTGAATGAGTTTGTACGAAATGATATGTGGGAACTTGTCGTTAAACCAAAAGATCAAAACATTATTGGAACCAAGTGGGTCTATAGGAATAAGCTTGATTCAGAAGGACACATTTCCAGGAACAAAGCACGACTGGTAGCAAAAGGTTACAATCAATAAGAAGGTTTGGATTTTGATGAGACCTATGCTCCAGTTGCTATTCTTGAGGCTATCCGACTTCTCACTGCTTTTGCTACATTACACAAATTCACTCTTTATCAAATGGATGTGAAGTGTGCGTTCTTAAATGGAAATCTCAAAGAAGAAGTATACGTCTCTCAGCCTCCCGGTTTTGTTGATCCAGAGAAACTTGATTATGTGTTTCGATTGAAGAAAGCCCTATATGGTCTTAAGCAAGCGCCGAGGGCCTGGTATGAGCGGCTAACATCCTTTCTTCTACAACAAAATTTTGTACGGGGAAAGGTGGATCGCACGTTGTTCATCAAAGAAAACGGGGCAGACAAGCTGTTAGTACAGATCTATGTAGATGATATTGTGTTTGGCTCTACCAGTTCCAGTCTGACACAAGGTTTTGCTTCTATGATGACCAAAGAATTTCAAATGAGTAACATGGGTGAGCTCACCTTCTTTCTAGGACTCCAAATTAGGCAGAAAGTAGATGGGACGTTCATCAGTCAGACAAAATACACACTTGAGCTTTTAACCAAATATAAATTCCATGAGAGCAAGTCGATGCTTACGCTAATGTCTACCACTCTCAGACTAGGTCTGGAGCCTGATGTAGAGCCCACGGATCCCACGGTTTATAGAGGAATGATTGGTTCACTGCTCTATCTTACAGCTAGTAGACCAGATATAATGCAAAGTGTCTGTTTCTGTGCAAGGTTTCAGGCTCATCCAAAAGTACCACATGTCAAGGCCGTGAAACGCATCTTTCGTTATCTTCAAGGGACATCATCACTTGGCTTATTATACACTGTCGAATCACTGCCTACTCTTGCTGCATACACGGATGCTGACTTTGGAGGCTCTCTTACTGATAGAAAGAGCACCACGGGTACTGCGCAGTTCTTTGGATCAAATCTGATAGCATGGTCGTCAAGGAAACAAGTCTGTTGCTCTGTCCACAACTGAGGCTGAATATGTAGCTGCTGCTGCGTGTTGCACACAAATCTTGTGGCTATATAGACAACTTGAAGACTACGGCTTATCTTTTATACCCGTCCCAATCTATTGTGACAACACGAGTACCATTGAGCTTACAAAGAATCATGTTCATCACTCACGGTCTAAACATATAGATATTCGTCATCATTTTATTCGAGATCATGTTGAACATGGTACCGTCATTCTACTTCACTGTTCAACAGAAAAGCAGTTAGCTGACATTTTTACAAGCCTCTACCAAGAGAAATCTTAGAGAAACTTAGGTTTGAGATTGGCATGGTTGACACAAAGTGAGAGTTTTTTTTTCTTTCAACAGTTTGACGATTTCAGTTTTAAACTAAGGTTGTTTTAATTCTTTATCATCTCTTTGTTTTTAGTGCTGGGAATGGTTACATCTGTTTCATAACATTGTTATCACAGTTCTTAATGAGTCTTTACACAATCAATTACCAGATTCTGTGATTAATTAGTTTTGTGTTTGTCCAAGTAGCTATTCATTTTATGAGATCACAACTGAAATACGCTTGAATACTTTGGGAATTAAATTTACGCTCCGATGTTTAACATGGATCATAATTATACATACAGTGTCATGCTTGTATTCATGAAATGAACTTGATTTGAAGGATAGATTGGTGGTATGAACAAGGCAAGAGATTCTGCTACTCACAGTTTGATACTCAACGCTTTAATAAAAAAAAAGGAGGAAAACAGAATTGGCCTCCCTTATCTGGCCATTAAGTCTTTGAGGGTGCCTTATCACCTAACTTCCTAAAGGCAACTGCTCTAGGCAAGTTGACCCAACGCTGCTACAAAGATAAGGAGTAAAAGTCGAGTCCCTGTTTGTAACATGTAAAAATCCCAAAGGGGGAAGCTATAAAGAACCACACTGTGAGTATGAATCTGTGGCGATGAAAGGTTCAATGGAATAATATTGTACTTCTCGCCCCTTGTCGATTCAATGAAAAGTGAAAGAAAGGAGGAAATCTTTCTGTAATACAAGCGTGCCACTATATATGTGCATATATCCATGAACCACGGAGAGTAAACTATCTCAATTTGGTAAGATGTACTATTTGATCTCCTTGGATACCACACTCAACTACTTAACTTATAGTGATACGTTGTATTGTGTGAAACTCAGTCTGGAACTGAGGTAGTATGTTTAGTAACGGTCTCTTACATTCACCTCGCTCAATTTTTTTAAAAAAAGGGGAAGAAAATGGTATCATCTCTCACTGTTGCTAAAGACGTTTGATATACTTTCTTCATTTTCTCTCACTCACTACTCTCTCTGATTTTCAAACGCAATTCTCCTTACTGTCAACTCTCTCTGTCTCGAACCGAACTCGGATTCTCGTACCTTCTGGCTATGGATTCCTTCGAACATCTGCTTGTTGACGAAAATGTTCGCCCACTAGCTATGGAGAAGCCAACCGATCAAGAAGTTTCGCAGCCTATTCCCGATTCTACCTCAAAACCCTCTCCCGATGAAGACTCCCCAAACCATAATGCTGAAGCAACGATCCTCAGTGACAGTGCTTCCTCGGCAACCCCGACAGAAGAGGACCTACAATCTCCACCTACGACTACTACCAGACGAGGACTATGAGATCGCTCCAAGAAAGCGTCGTCTACAACTGGGCATACTCCTGCGCCTTCTTCAAAGCGCAAGGTCGCAGATTCTCCTGCTCAACAATCTCGCTCTTCAAAGCGCAAGAAGACTGTGGGCAAACTTCTGTCCAGAGCTAAGGCAAAGGCTTACAATCTTGAACGATCACAAAAGCCAAGTCGAGCTTACCCTCAGAAGCCTATCTTCGGTCGTGCCCTACTCGAATCGGACATTGTTCCTGGTAAGCTGATAGACTGTGACTGGCTGGAGAAAAACTCTTTAGAATCTTTAGGAGATGTCTTGCGCTTTCAAGGTTGGGATAAATTGTTCAAGTCTGAGACTGTGTATTACCCCGAATTTCTGTTTCCGTTCATTCAAAACATGGAATTTGTCTCTCCTTTTGAATTCAAGACTGAAGTTGCTGGCAAGAAAATGATTATCTCACCTGCATGGCTTGCTATGATGTTAGAAGTTCCCCTAGATGGACTAGCTGAATTCAATCCACAAAAAATTGATGTAGCGCCCCATACCGAGGTAGTCGATCATTTTGCCCTGTCTCGTGTGAGTTCTAGACTCAAGCACTATCCACAGAGGGATTTAGCAATCTTGCCCCGTCTGTTACATATGATTACCTATCAATGTCTTCTTCCACGGTCTGACATGAGGGACAAAGTTACACTAGTAGATCTTGCAGTTATGTGGTGCCTTGATAGGAAGATACAACTGTCTCTGCCTAGGATAATCATTTCCCATCTGAGAACTGTCATTAACAGCTCCAAGCCATCAATTCCTTACCCGTTTTGGCTGACGAAGGTGCTCAAGTATCATGAGATTTCTCTAGAAGATTCTTACTCCATCCCAGCTCAACCAACTAGCTATCTCGCTTTGGCTACTCTTTCCAAGATGGGGATGGAACTCTCCGAGTCTGGATGGCAACTCAAACAGATGGGTCCACACACCGCCAAGACTGAGAAGCAGGTTGTTCAAGATCCAACGCTGCAACTTCTAATTCAGTCAGTTCTAGACTCAGTCTAGGCTTTGGAGAAGCGGGTAATGGCACACTTGGAGAGGCTGGAAGATAAGCTAGATACTCTTATGCCGGTGCCAAATTCTGAATCTTCTGAGAAACTGTAATGGTTGTTTGTGACTGTAATTGAAATTTCATTTCCCATCTGAGACTGTGAAAACAATTGTCTCTTGAATTTTGTTGTTTTTTTTTGGTATTGATCTTTTTGATGAGGCAAAAGGGGGAAGTGTCTGTGCATGGAAGTCTTTGAACTGCTCTTGGTCCTTCATTTTTTTAGTGGTGGTACATGAATAGTGGTGGATGGCCGAACTTCAAACTCTAGGGTGATTAGCACGTACTATCTTTGTGATACTGGCTACATTTTGGATTTACTAATGCTACAGTCTTATTTTCCGCTCAACCATATTCTTGATACTGCTTCTGCTAAGTCTCTCCACTAATGCTTACTAATTTCTCTTTCGTTATTACTACAATTATTGTCATGAACTACTTTATGCTTGAAAGGTTGTGAGTGTTATACTGAGTACAGGATTAACTGAAAGTCACACGAAATTGAGGGGGAACGGTTTCATGCGAAGCTATCAGAGTACAAGACTCAAGGGGAATCAATCCAAGTTGTTCAAAACTTCAATGGTTTGCCACATCAAAAAGGGGGAAACTGTTAATGTTATTTTGATCGGCAAACTCAGTTTCATACTGACAAGCACAAAAAGACCAATACCAGAAGACGCGGTCAGTCCTAAACTGAGAGAGAAAAGAAAGAAGATAGAAGATATTAAGTAAGATTTTATCTATCTGTTAAAGATAAATAAAATCTTCGACTATGACTTGTAATTCGAAACTCGATATCTATAAAACAGGTCGTAATACTAGGGTTAAAGGTTAAGGTTTTAAGAATTAGAAAAACCTAGAGGGAAACACGAAACAAAAGAGAGAGTCTAATGTGAAGCAATTAACAGTAATGTTATATCAGTCTGGGTTTATTATCTGAAGTTATCCACGGGGTAGAACTTCAGGTGCTAGGAGTTATGGAATAGATGTTCCTAAACGTGATCTGAGTAATTGTACTCGTGAGAACATAGGGAAGTGCAGGTTGTACGTGCTTTACTTGTATCAAATGTGATACGTGTTTTATGTGAAAGTCAATTAAGTTCTTCAGTTATTCCCGTTTTGTTCTTCGTTAGTCTTATACTAAAGCGTATTATACACAAGCGGTAGGATTCTACACCCATACACTCCTCTCTCGGAGTTATAATAATATTATGTATATTAGTCTAGAAGCATCACTCTCGATGTTTCTAATGACCTTGGGAACATTACTCAAGTTCGGTTAAACTTAGGTTTTAAGAGTTACCCTTACATTTCATTTACTCATACCTTCGGTTATTTTCTTATACCGGGTAAAATCCTCTTATAGGAGGTTGACCATGTCCCAAGGGAGTTAGTTGGTCCCTTAGGTCTCTTTTACCTTCCTTACAAGTTCACTTCATTGGACTAACTTCAATCCTCACGATGGAGGTTCATTTATCTCTCCACTCATATTTATTTTGTGGATTGTTTTCAAATGGATTTCTAACCGTTATCGGGTATTTACTCAACCCGTACACCTCCTCACATTCTAGGGGGTTCATATGTTTGCGTTATCGTTATACTGTAAACAATAGCTTGCGTGTGTTTGCATACTTTCATTGATTATTAAACTACCCGATCTACGGGTTCTAGTCAATCAATACCCACTACAGGCATCAACAACAGGAAACCGACACTACAGGTAAGAACATCAACCCAAAACCAAGCCTAACCTTGAGTGGAAGAACCGTAAAGATTACTCAACAATGTGAGAAGACCAGATGTAAGTAATAACCTACAAGGAAGGTATTACGACATACAATGAAGATGGATGACATAAAAACTTTCAATAAAAACGGGACGAATTCCCAGAATAATACTATTACAAGCACTCTTCATTGAAGATATTGATAAACCCCTGAAATAGAATCAGAGAAAACAAATTTAAACAATGACCTACCTAGGATCAAAGCCGTGCAATCACGAAAGAGAGAACCTCAAAAGGACTACACCATAGAGTTGGTATAGTTGAGCAGAAAAAAGATCCATAAACGATGATTAGTATTGCTTGCCTAACTCATTAACACCCAAGTATGATTAGTCATTAGTGGGTGGCGTAGTCAACGACAGTTGAACAAAGTATTGACATGGCAGCACATGATAGCCAGGATAAATAACCAACTTAGACACCGGAAGGCAGATGCCTAACGAAAACGAATCCTTAATTGCTAAAAGACGCAAGTCTATGAGAGCGAAAGTATCGTCACAGACACTGATTAACATCAGATTGCCTAAGTGAACTTCCACAGCAGGAAGCGAGATACAGCAACTTATTGTGAAACTCAATAATACATCCAATGATGTGACCCAACATTGACAGAGCTCAGAGAACAAGAGGATTATGTGGATAACCTACAGATGATTAAGAATACAACGGTGAACCGAACACCAGCTCACACTTGAGACTAATCAAGCATTAAGGGCCTACGACCCAAGGATGTTAAATACATCAGATCTCGAGGCACAAGAAAGCATAAAAGGGCTTATCTAGGCCATGAATGAATTACAACTCATACATACGAGTGGTTATGAAAACCTATACTAAATTGAGGAAGAATTGCCAGGAAAGGGCACCAATGAGAATGTTGAGATAGTGCTATTGACGGGGGTGGAGAACGAACCATTCCTTTTAAGGTGGGGATACCTCTCCTTGTTGTGAGGCCATGAGTGGGAATAAACCCCTCAAAAAGGGCTTTCACATCTTAGAGATTGAATACTCTCTATTGGAGAATGGGAACCGTAGACCTTGAAATTACCTTAGAACATTCCAGTTACACATAAATAATATGGAAGGCTGTAGAGACAGACCTCATATCCAACACCCTGGATTTAAGAATCAGCAACCGTCAGAGATAAACATTGTGAGTGCGCAGTATGGCACGTCAAGTGACCAACGCTCAAAAGAGCTTGTGATTCAACGGATGACTTCTTCAGTAACCGGTTAAATTACATGATAAATAGCATCATAAAGGATGAAAGAATGTGAGAGAAATTAGCCTACTTACGAACCTGAGATTGAAGCAGAACACCTTCATATTAAGAGATAACCATTTTACAACACGATACGGCAACCGCCAAACACCGAAATTAGAGAACTCCCAGTGTGTTTACACCATGAAAAGGATTGAAAATAAGACAAGACTTTGAATTCAACAATTGAAGAATTGTGCCATCAATGGGTAATATGAGAAAGCTAAAGCTACTTTGATAGTGGAGGCCATGAGAATAATACCTATCAGGTAGATTAAGTTACAGTGCGCAGCAAAGCAACCACTATATATAAGCCATCAAATATTGACACAAAAGCAATCAGATTTATGAATTAAAACCCGATGTAAGTAAGGTGATGAAATGGGAGACAGACTATGCAGTAACGCCAGTAGCCTGGACCATGTGATGAAAGGTTTCAAGGGAAGCACACTGTCCATTCCGTATGGGACTGGAAGTGCATTCCTAGTAGATCGACATGAGAAATAAGATAAGAGGCTCTAAGGAAAGAGACCTCAAATTACTAAGGGATCGAGTCCGTACCAAATACAGAAGGTATAATGTAGTTATGAACCCAGTAGATGGATATTCCTTGATTAAGTACAAGAAGAACGACATGTGCGTTATTATGGAATGATGAAAGAGGAGATCGACAATAGAATACTTCACAAATTAGCTATAAACAAGCGTGTGACGAGCACTACGAGTATAATTAAACGAGATGTGGGACGACCGCACTCCAAAGGAGCTTGTGGGCCTGAAGGACTTATTTATAAGTTAGTCGGGTAAGTAGCAATATATCATTAAGGTACCCCATATATGTAAACGAGTAGTGTAAGGAACGCGAGAAGTAGTCGACTTCGTACGACAGTCAGCGATGTAAACTCACACCAGAACAGCAATTTACCGCGGACAATTGAAAAGGAAGAACATAGTTAAACTAATGAGATTAAAAGAGTCAGAGAACTCATTCCAGGAGGAAACAATTAAGGGATTATGAAGTGCGAGAAGCACCGATTAGTAAGTATGGACAATTTATATGTCTCAAGATTTTCGAGGAAACTGTGAAGAGCAATAAGCACTAAACAATGAGTCCAGATTACACATGAATCTCAGACTAAGGGTCAGTTAGTAGGAAACAAATCAGAAGCTGGAAGGCGTAATAAGAGTATGCACATCAGATCTCCAGAGAACTGGATAGACAAGCTATAACTCATTGAGACCGTGTATACATAAAGATACCACGCGTCCATTAAGAGACCTTTATTCCTAAGTTATAAGGATACTGTAACACCCCATATGGGTAACTATCCAACAACCTAGCTCCCAAGCCATCCGGGCTTGAAAACTAGCCACTTTAGGCCCTCAATCCTCACTTGGGCTGAAAAGTGGAAGGCCTGTTGTTGTAGTCAACACATATGTATTATTATAGACCACTCACATTACAACTCATATCCCGATGTGGGATGGGGGTATTACAGATACAAAGGAGCTGTAAAACATATTAAAGAAGATAGGTAGGGCAAACTAAGCCCCAAGATTATCAGAGTCGCGCAGCAGAAGCTAGTGGACCGTATCTTAAAGGTTTGATATTCCTAAGAAAGAGAAGAAGGAAGGGTGTGTCTCACATCTTCCAGTCGAATAAAATATACGACTTATCTACCAAATACTTTGGAGCCTTAGAGACTACACTGGAACACAGTTGTAAGATTGGTATAAACACCAATAAGAATCCTTGATACAGAGACTAAGCCTTTACCATGGTGAAGACCCTCTGACCCAATCATAATGTGAGATAGACTACATGGAACCTAGAATGCTCCATAACACAAAAACATCTTGAACCTATGTTCTAGGATGATATAATGTTGATTACGTGGGCGTAATCCATTTTAAGGGGGGTAGAGCGTACAATCGCTTAGCCTATATTTCACGTATTCAGTACGTAACCTACAGTGTGCATAGCATAATACAATTAGTTGTGATGTTTGATACGTATGTTATATAAACACATGTATTCATTCTTATGTGGTTGTGGTTATTACGCACAATTAAATGCGAATACCAGATGTATTAGAGGACGATCTCGTTAACTTTGGTGCGAGAATTCAGGAAAAGAGGAGTAGAAACTCCAGGGGAATTAAAATCCCTATGATATGTATTGATATGAGACCAAATATGGTAATGTTATGAGGTATGAATCGGTATGAGACCGATGTAGAACCTGGTAGGAATTAAATTCTCTAAGTAAATGCTGAGAGGTGGATTAAGAATGACTGATATGGACTGAGTTCCATAATTTGGAGATGTATTGATTTATGATTATGACTAGAAGGACTAAAAGATATAAAATGCTATATGAATAATTATTTGGTTGTTTGAAGTTGACGTGGGAGGTAGAACTTGATCTTGGCGAGATAAAGGAAAACTGAACACAAATTGGGGTGAAAGGATAGTTCAACACTGATGCTGATCACATCAGGGTCGGATGATTCCTGAAACTCCCTACAAGTGGTCACAATTAACCACGTTAAGAGTAGATGCAGTAGCATAAAGTGGAATTGGAGTTGACATGAATTTTCTGTATTACTCGCTCATGAACTCGAGGACATGAAAACCTTTGTCTCCGGACCGGTTACATGAGGAGTATACAGCAAAGAATATACAAAGAGTATTTTGATTACTAAAACATGCAAAGACATGTTGTGTGACAAGTGTGGTAAATATATATATATATATGGCAGACCTTATGAGTCAGAATGCCTATACAAATATTGAGTGATCTACATGATCTTTTAGTGTGAAGTTACCTGTGTGTTCTAAGAGATATAGATACATAGGAACATTGGGGACAAAGTTCTTTTAAGGGGGTAGATTGAAATACCCCAAACCTTTATATATTAATGAACTATCTAATTAGGATATACTAAGGCTAGAACTTGCCTTAGAAACATTAGAAGAAGTGTTAAACAACAATTTACACCAAAACATGCTTTAGGAACAATTAGAGCAAAAGGTGTTTTAAAGAGTATAAATAAATTAGGGAACTACCAATAAGTTCCCAAGATATTTCAAATGTGAAATACCTCTAAGATTAGTAATACACATTAAGCGGAACTAGCGTTTAAACCGAAAATGCATCTTAGAGCACAAAAATGTGCTTTAAAGGAAAATGTGCTTTAAGCATGTATACATGGAAAGAAAAGGCTAATGAGCCTAAATACCATAAATAAATAAGGGGACAACAATTAATGGTCAAAGGAGCCATAGCGTATACACACAAATTAAGTATACAAAGTCCACAGTAAACAGGTACTAAACTGACGAAAGTCAAGAAGAAACCACTAAACGACTTAGTTCAAATTGGAATTAGCAACATGCTATTTCATGAAAAAAGTTTCTAAAGGTTGTAAATATATTAAGGAAACATTTAAACTAGCCAAAACAAATTGCATAATCAATGTGAACCCAGAAGCACATAAAATGGTGTTTTAAGGCATTTTTGGCTGTGTAACATACCTAACACATGGTATAAGTACTTATGAACGAGTTTAATGTATCAAATATTACATAAACACATTGGAGAAACAAAAAAATTCAGGTCAAACAAGGACCTAGGCTGGCCGACATCAAGATGAGTCACCAAGTCCAAAAATACTTTAATTTCTACTATTTCAACAACCAAGACTTCCTTGGATTGCCAAATCATCTTGTCCCCTTAGTGAATCATTAATCAGACTCTTACCTGTCAAATGATAGCTCCCAAGGTCATAGCTCCTCCTCTCTTTGAAGAAACAACACAAAACAATTCCAATGTTCTTAGTTTTGAGCCTTAATGAACACCTTGCCTTGTAGAAATCATAACTTTCTCGTCCTAACTCCAAATCACAAGCTTGATAGCTCGTTGGAATCCTCTTTTCAAGAGATTTACAAACATAGCTCATGAGCCCCCAGATTCTCAGGAAAAACCACAAAGAAGTGCCTTTGATTCTCGAGGTAAAACATTGCCTTCTTGAAAACTTCTTGTTCTTTGGTTTTTGTTACAGCCGATTGGCATGGGATACTAACCCATCTTATTCTTCATCTTGTTTTATAATTTTGGAGCCAATTTCTCTAGCAAATTGCTGTCAAAATTTCTAAGGAAATCAAGCTTAAATATTAAGCTAATGGTTAATATACAAGGTAAATCCTACAACTACCTATTTCAAGGTTCTAATTGTTGATCTATATATGATCTAACATATTGTTCATCTTATTATTTATTGCCAAAATTTTGGTGATTAATATTCAGTTTTTAGCTTATTAAAAGTTAATGTTTATTAAATCTAAGAATAGATTTATACTCCTTATGATATAAGCTTTAATATAAGCTATCATAATATACAAGAAAAATTCATATACTATAATTTATATGGTGGCCGAAAATTAAGGGTATTAATTGAGTTAGGAAAAAATATCTAACTTAGTTAAATTAAAGGAATTAGTATAATTAAGAGTAATATGTAAAATTTAAGAAGTTTTAGTACCTAATGGTGATTACCGAAAATATATGAGGTCAATATGTAATTTTTGAGAGTTTAGATGATGAGAAAATAATTGTAGAATTAAGGTTACAATTTATAAAGAGTTTATAAGTGTTATAAGGAATTTATAAGGTTTTCGGTATATTTAAGGTAAATCAAGGGTGGTATATATATATACTATAACATTAGATAATTAAATCTGGTGATTTAGAGGTGTTTAAAATGATTTTTGATGTTCAAAAATCTGTAGGTAAATTAGTTACGAAAATTAGAAATTAATTAGAGTTAAATTGGTTAATAAATGAGTTAGGATAAAAGAAAAGACCACAAGGGTAAAATAGTAATTTCCCTGGTCAAACGTGGTAAACCGTGGTCAAACATGGTCAATGACAGTTTATAAAATGTTTAGAGGAGCTAGAATAAAATTTGTAGCAAAAGATTAGATATTAAAAGGATAAAGGAATAAAAAGTTAAGTTAAATTAACTTTAGGGGTAATATTGTAAATTATGGAAAGTTAGGGTTTGACCATAAAAGACTGGTCAAACTTGGGTATATTTTGGTAATTGACCAAAAGTATAAAAGAAATTAATTAAGTAAGACTTTGGAAGAAATTAGAAATAAAAATAACAAATTTAGAACTTATTATGAGTAAAATAGAGATTAAGAGAAAACTATGGGTAAGTAATGTAAATAACACATTTTTATGTGTTTAGAAGGTTAAGGAAATTGAATAAAGAATTTAGAAACAAGTTGTAAAAGAAACAGAGTTAAGATGGGGTTAAACGAGACCCGTATATAACTTAAGGTAAACGAGGGGTATACCCGTAATTTAATAAGTATAGGAGAAATCATTACTTAAGGTATTTTTAATGAAAATACAAGTTATATTGGGAAAAGAAATAAATACGTATGATACAGAGTATCATACGGATGTATACGAAAAATTTTAGTGTACATGAATAGTACTTGTATACGTGAATAGTATATGTATACATGAATAGTAAATACGTATACATGAATAGTAAATACGTATACATGAATAGTCAAATACGAGACGTATACGTGAATTGTAAAATACGTATACGTGAACAGTAAAATACAAGACATATACATGTATAGTGAAATGTGGTGAATAGTAAAATACAAGGCCGTATAAATGAATAGTAGAATACGAGACCGTATAAATGAATAGTGAAATACAGATGAATAGTGAAAAATATTAAAACCTAATACAAGGTCTGTTTAAGTCTAAAGTTGCTAACTGTGCAACTAAATAACTGCTAACGACGTTAGTATGTTAATGAATTAGAATTGTTTAAAACCGCTCCTAAATGAACAAACCCATTTAACGGTATACTATTATACCCGGGTTAACCTAGGAAGAGGTTTAAGTTGAAAAGAGAACCCAATTAGTTCTAAGACACAGGATACTAATACTAGTTATGGTTACAGATCTAGATAGTCGGAGGCGTTCGGCGGATTAGGCGAACGTGGGATTAAGAGCAAGCCAATCTCCGGTGTACGGTATGGAATTCTTGTAGCTTGTTTGCTAACGGGGTCTACCTCGGTTGTGTGCTATGTGTTATTGTGATACGACCAAACAAGATTAAGCACGAAACCGATTTACTGTATTGTTATTGTGTGTCCATTGCACACTAACACGACTTGATTCAGAGCTTGTTCATTAACTATGTTTAATAACAATTGTATAAGGTTATAAATACTCCCTGTTGTTAGTTGGTTAATACCGAGAGAGGTTTAACTAACAAATTGTCAATGAGACTTCAACTAACTGGAACTTGGGAGGAGAGGAATCCGGGACTGACTCTAGTCATGCATGTTTAGGTTAGGAGGTCGGCATCTGTATCAGATCTGTCTTCCGCATATGGCTCGTCTACGACTTGTCGCCTAGGGTCGACAAACTGACCCGACCAGCTCGAGTGAACAGTTCGAGGTGGGAGGCAAATTCAGGAGGCGCGGGAGGGTCAAGCCTACACCCCTCATAACTTAAGAATTATTGTTTATTAACCCAATGGAGCTAGTAACTCATTGGCTAGGTTACTTTGACCCGACAAAAATAAACAATTCAGTTAGAGAACAACCAGTTCTTTTAAGAGAACGGTTGACACTTATAAGGTATGGTCAAACACGGGAACTAAACAATTCTCAGGAGTTAGGGATCTAACTTGCTCATTAATGGGCGTCCATTATGACGTTTGATTTATTTGAGCTGTGAATGTTTCACATAAATGTGTTATTCGTTATCGTACTTCTTATTATTACTTGTATGAATAAACAATTGCATGTATACGACAAAGTAGTCATGTGTAACCTTGCTAGCTTGTGGGCTGCACGTTTTCTATACCAGCAATATGCTGAGCCCCTTGGGGCCTGTGATTTAAACTTTGCAGGTAGGTGCCAGACGAGGACTCAACCTGGGAATAGGAGCGGGTAGAGTACTTCGGGTTGCTTTTACATTTGTAACACGAGTTGTGCATGTACACTCGTTTAGTAATTGATGAGATGTTAGTATGATGTAATTGTAACACCCCTAAAACCGGCCTAAGAGTTAAGGGTGCTACACGCCGCGTATTACTACCTAATAACGCAAGGCTCTAAAACACTCAAACGCAATAAAGGCCCAAAACAAAGTTTACATAAACATTGTAAACCAGTGTATTCAAATACAGCGAAAGCAAATACCAAAATCCCAAATACGTAACTGAGTCAGAAGCAGAAGTCAAAAGTGTAAAGCCCGGAGGCTACAACATCTCAAAATATCAATCTGAACGAACAACAAAAACTAAACACTATAGCTCCAGAACTCAAGATGATCCTGGCTGATCAATCTGCAAAAATGTTAGAAGTAGGGGAATGAGCACACAACTATGCCCAGTAAGCAGCGACCGTCATCAGTAAGGTCGCTCAAAACAATTGAAGACAGAAGAAGGAGAAGATAAGCATTTATCCACAATTCTCAATATCCAGAAGCTTTCAGAACAGAAACAGAGTGGAACTCAAGGGTTCCCAATTCAGAAACAATCAGAACTCTTAAACAGAAAGGGGACAAGACACAATGCACACACTCAGAAGGGTCGAAGACCCATAGACCATACCAGGTCTCTCGGCAACGCAGAAATGACTCGAAAGAGCCAAAGGGTTCGTCAACCCCACAGAACAGAAAGGGAATGACCCACACTCAGAACGACGTCTACATGGTATACCACGGAATAGCTCGACCCAGCCATTCACGGCTCAGAAACAAAGTGTAATGTCCCAAAACAGAAGGATTGCTTAAACAGAAGCAAAGTTGCATTTAAATATGCCAAAACACTCAAAAATCAGTAGTACAGATCATAAGGAATCCAATGCCGCAGACGGCACTCAAATCGGAGTTCAAACGAAGAAGTTACGCTGAAAACAGAGGGGTGTCCGAACTTGTGTCCTAACGTCGAAGTTCGGACACAAGTCGAGACTCAGAAACCAGAGATTGCCAAATGTCCGAACTTGTGTCCGGACATCAATGTTCGGACACAAGTCGAGTTGAAATCAGATAGAGGAATTCAGAATGTCCGAACATCCAAGTTCGGACGGATGTTCGGACGAGTTACGGAAAAATACGGGATGTCCGACCTTGTGTCCGGACGTCAAGTTCGGACACAGGTCGAACTAAATCAGAGAAGAACCAGGGTGTGTCCGAACATCCATTCGGACGATGTTCGGACATGCCCCGAACTTGAAAATCAGAAGGCAAAACGCACTGTCCGAACTTCAAAGCTCGGACAGAAGTTCGGACAGTGCGAAAATGCAAATTTCAGAAGACGAACAGAGCAGAAAAACAACACAATTCGATGCCCGAATTGCCAATTAAGCACACACACCAAATCAGACATTAAAATAGGAAACCATGGGGGTTTAGCCATTCCAAAATCACAACAAAACGCAAATAGAATCACACAAAATCAGATAACATCTTGCAATACCCCATGGCTGAACTCCAAACGAATCAAGCAACCACCTACCTCAATCAATCAGCAGAGACAACAATCTGAAACAGTCCGTAGCAGTCCAGAAATCCGACAGAGATCCTCAGCAACTGAAACCCCAATCAACAATCCACTAATCAGAAACAAAAGAAGAAACCTAAACGTCGAAGTCCCATAAATCTACAACACGAACCTGAACAGAGAGTGCAGAACCTCCAACAATTCGCAGAGCAACAGCCACACGCAGAACACGAACCCAAACGCAGAGCACAATTGCTGAGTTCATCACAACAATCAACCAAAATCAGAAACTGCAGAGGAGAGGAACTTGCTCTAATTACTAATCTGAATTTCGAGAACCAAACCTGAAGGCGGATAGATGGATTACACAGCAGCAGAGATTCCAACCAGATTGCAGTAGATCATCACCGTTTCAGCAGAGGAGGAGGAATTAGAGAGGAGAAGGGAAGGGAGAAAACTGTCGTTCAAACCACGATCGAGACGCTCCTCACGAATGGACTGACGTGATTAAATAATTAGAAAATGTAAGGGAAAATAAGGAACCCTTCTCCTTATAATCATAACAATTACCTTAATTAATTAATGAAGACCTTCCTGTCCTTGCAATTAAAACAATGCCGCGACGTCCCAACTGACAGTAAAGAAATTAATCCAACTTAGACATAAACGGATAATATAAGGTGAATTACGGGTTATAACATCACCTCCCCCTTAAAAGAATCTCGTCCTCGAGATTAACTCACCTTACTGCTCGAACAGGGAGGGATACTTGGCACGCAGCTCATCTTCGAGTTCCCAAGTCGCTTCGCTCTCTAACTGATCTGACCACTGGACCTTCACCATAGGCAGGGTCTTACTACGAAGCCGACGGACATCCCTGGCTAAAATACGAGTAGGCACCGCCTCGAAACTGCAGTCCTCTCTCAACTGAAGCTGGCTGTAGTCGATCACATGAGACAGGTCATGCAGATACTTCCTCAACATAGACACATGGAAGACGTTATGCACAGCTGACAAAGATGGAGGCAAGGCTAGACGGTAGGCCACAGGGCCAATCCTCTCCAGAATCTCAAACGGTCCAACGAACCTCGGGCTAAGCTTCCCACGCTTCCCAAACCGGACCACGCCTCTGACCGGCGACACACGCAGATAGACATGATCACCAACATCAAACTCAAGCGGCCTACGCCTCTGGTCTGCATAACATTTCTGCCTACTCTGAGCAACAAGCAGACGCTCACGAATCACCCTGATCTTCTCTACTGCTCCCTGCACCAGCTCGGGTCCAACCAAGACCCTCTCCTTCAGGTCATCCCAACAGATGGGTGACCTGCACCTCCTACCATACAACGCTTCAAACGGAGCCATACCAATGCTCGCCTGAAAGCTGTTGTTGTAGGCGAACTCAATCAGAGTCACATGCTGCTCCCAGCTACCTCCAAAGTCCAGGACACATGCGCGGAGCATGTCCTCCAAAACCTGATTAGTCCTCTCTGTCTGGCCATCCGACTGAGGATGGTAAGCTGAACTGAAGGCTAAATTCGTACCCAAGGCCTTATGCAAACTGCGCCAAAATCTCGAAACAAAACGTGGGTCACGATCAGACACAATAGTAGTAGGCACACCGTGAAGCCTCACTATCTCATCCAGATACAAACGAGCTAGGCGCTCCAAACTGAAGGTCTTCTTCACCGGCAGAAAATGAGCAGACTTCGTCAGACGATCAACTATCACCCATACGGCATCACAACCCGAAGGAGTCCTGGGCAAACCCATGACGAAATCCATCCCCACACTCTCCCACTTCCACTCAGGAATGGGAAAGGCTGAAGCAAACCCGCTGGCCTCTGGTGCTCAGCCTTAATCTGCTGACAGGTCTGGCACTTCGAAACAAACTCGGAGATGTCACGCTTCATCCCAGACCACCAGAATGACTCTCTGAGATCTCGATACATCTTCACCCCTCCTGGGTGAACTGAATATGGCGCTCCATGGGCCTCCTGAAGGATCTCTCTGCAGCACTGCATCGTCTGGCACACATACACGGCCTCTGAAACGCAGACACCCATCGCTGGAGACACTGAAATCTGAACTCTGCTCCGAAGACAGCCCCTCTCTAATCCGACACAAAGCTGAGTCTGACTCCTGACCAACCCGGATCCTGTCGACCAAAGAAGACTGAACCTGAAGCGCTGCTATCACACTGGCACTGGCTGGTCTGACTACCCAAACACCCATACGCTGAAGCTCTAAGGCGGACCTCTGGACTCCAGTCAAGCACAAGCTACACCCGAGCACCTCTCCGGCTCAATGCATCTGCAACAACATTCGCTCTACCCGGGTGGTAGAGGATCTCTAAATCGTAGTCATGAAGTAGCTCCAACCACCTCCTCTGTCTCAAGTTCAGCTCCTTCTGAGTGAACAAATACTTGAGACTCTTGTGGTCCGTGTAAACCTTACACGACTCCATACAGATAATGCCTCCAAATCTTAAGCGCGAACACTACAGCTGCCAACTCCAGATCGTGGGTAGGGTAGTTCTTCTCATAGGGCTTAAGCTGCCGAGAGCCATAAGCCACCACCTTACCCTGCTACATCAGAACACATCCCAGTCCCTTATGGGACGCATCACAGAAGACCTCGAATCCCTCGGTCCCAGAAGGCAAAGTCAGAATCGGTGCGGTCGTCAGCTTCTTCTTAATCTCTAGGAAGCTCTGCTCGCAAGCCTCGCTCCACTCATACTTGATCTCCTTCCTCAACAGACAGGTCAGCGGGGATACAATCTTAGAAAACCCCTCAACGAACTTCCTGTAATACCTAGCTAACCCAAGGAAACTACGGATCTCTGCAACATTCGTGGGCCTCGCCCACTCCATCACAGCTCTAATCTTCTCAGGATCCACTGAGATACCGTCCTTCGAGACCACATGTCCCAAGAACACCACGCGATCAAGCCAGAAGTCACACTTCTTCAACTTAGCATATAGCTCACGATCCTTCAGCGTCTAAAACAATCCTCAGATGCTCCTCATGCTCCTCTGCGCTCTTGGAGTACACCAAGATATCATCTATGAAGACCACTACAAACTGATCCAGATAGGGTTTGAAAACCCGGTTCATCATGTCCATGAATACTGAGGGAGCATTAGTCAGACCAAACGGCATGACTAGGAACTCGTAATGACCATAACGAGTCCTAAAGCGGACTTAGGCACATCTCGGCCTTAATCCTCAACTGATGGTAGCCCGAACGAAGATCTATCTTCGAGAACACTGTGGCGCCCGCCAACTGGTCAAACAAATCATCTATGCGCGGAAGGGGATAGCAATTCTTGATGGTCACCTGTTCAGCTCTCTATAGTCGATGCCAAACGGAAGGGTCCCATCCTTCTTCTTCACAAACAGCACTGGCGCGCCCCAAGGCGAAACACTAGGGCGTATGAAGCCTTATCTAACAGCTCCTGAAGCTGGACCTTCAGCTCCTTCAACTCCGCCGGACTCATACGGTACGGGGCCCTAGAGATGGGCTGAGTCTCTGGCGCTAAATCGATCGTGAACTCCACCTCACGCACTGGTGGAAGTCCGGGCACGTCGTCCTGGAAGACCTCAGGAAACTCTCTGACAATCGGGATGCTCTCCAAGCTAGATCCCTCACGCACCTCTGGCAAATAACATAAGAAGCCCTGGCAGCCCTTCCTCAAGAAACTGGCTGCCTGCATCGCTGACACAATCACAGGCGCACATGGAGCTGCATTCCCAGAGAAAGCAAAGCGAGTCCCGTCTGGCAAGTCGAACACTACTCTCCTCGCTGCACAATCTATATGGGCATGGTGCTCTGCTAGCCAATCCATGCCCAGGATCACATCAAACAGGTCATCCGCATCGGGATGAGGTCAGCACAAAAGGTCTTGTCCCGAACTACTATGGGACAAGCCTTACACACAGAATCCAGCACACAAGGGGCAACCCCACCTAACGGACTACTCACACATAGGTCTACCTCACTAGACACAGCAGTCAATCCAAGATCACCCAACAAATCATAGCAGACAAAGGAATGCGTAGCTCCAGAGTCAAACAGACAAAATACATCTCGAGAATAGATCTGGAGGATACCTGAGATGACGCGATCACCAGCACGATCACGCTCCCCCGCCATAGCATAAACCCGGGCCTGAGTCTGAGGCTTCTTCTGATCGGACCTCGCCCCTGAATCTGAGCCGGTGCCTCTATCTCCTGAGCCTCTACTGGATGCCTGAGGGCACTGCGCGATCCGGTGCTCCATCGACCCGCACTTAAAGCAGGCACCAGTCTTCTTGTAGCACTCCCTACCAGATGGGAGTGGCCACAAGACCCACACTTCGCCCCAGCTGACGAAGATGAAGAAGCTCCCCGACGGTCTCCATAGGTCTGCTTCTTCTGAGGAGGAGCAGCCTCCTTCTTCTGAGGCTCCTCAGCACGCCTCTTCCCCTTATGGTCCTTGCCCGCCTATCTGCCCCTGATGTCGGCCTCTACCAGCAAAGCAACATCTGCCACATCTCTGAAGGTCCGGTGACGAAGAGGTGTCACAGCGGACCTAATGTCATGTCTGAGCCCACTCTCGAACTTACGGGCCTTCCTATGCTCATCTGGCTCCGGAGCATACTTCGACAGAGTCACAAACTTCCTCACGTACTCCTCTACGGTTATATCTCTCCCCTAACGCAACCGGTTGTACTCATTGATTTTCTGGTCCTTGTAGACATCCGGATAGAACTGCTTGTTGAACTCCAAGCAGAATTGATCCCAGGTCCAAGGCTGGGGATGTCTACCCATCACCATGCGCCACCACTCCTTCGCCTCCCCCTTGAAGAGGAACGTGGCGAAGTCTACCTTCTGGTCGTCCTCCGACCCCATCACTCTCAGCAGGTCCTCGACCTCAGTAATCCAATGGCTCGCCTCCTGAGGGTCGCCACAGCCGTCGAAAGAAGGCGGCTTTAGCTTCATGAACTCTTGGAGTGCTCGGACTCGGCCTCCCACTGCATTCGCCCCTGCTGGGCCAGCACCACCAGCTCCTCCACCAGCTCCCCCAGCA
The DNA here is from genome assembly GCA_023374045.1 of Limonium bicolor. Lineage (NCBI taxonomy): Eukaryota > Viridiplantae > Streptophyta > Magnoliopsida > Caryophyllales > Plumbaginaceae > Limonium > Limonium bicolor. The sequence goes on from CM041781.1 coordinate 53,266,027, forward strand.
GCTGCAGCCATCGTCTGCATCAACTGCGTCACAAACTGCTGCACTGCATCCGCAGCATCTCCCTGAGGGGTCGCTGGTGTCCTACGAGGAGGCATTCTGAGATACACAAATCCAAAACTTGTCAGAACTGACTCAGACTTCAAACAACTGTCACAACTGAACCTCGCACAAGCAAACACACCCACAGACACCAAAGAAAGCCAAACCTGGCTCTGATACCACTAAATGTAACACCCCTAAAACCGGCCTAAGAGTTAAGGGTGCTACACGCCGCGTATTACTACCTAATAACGCAAGGCTCTAAAACACTCAAACGCAATAAAGGCCCAAAACAAAGTTTACATAAACATTGTAAACCAGTATTCAAATACAGCGAAGCAAATACCAAAATCCCAAATACGTAACTGAGTCAGAAGCAGAAGTCAAAAGTGTAAGGCCCGGAGGCTACAACATCTCAAAATATTAATCTGATCGAACAACAAAAACTAAACACTATAGCTCCAGAACTCAAGATGATCCTCGCTGATCAATCTGCAAAAATGTTAGAAGTAGGGGAATGAGCACACAACTATGCCCAGTAAGCAGCGACCGTCATCAGTAAGGTCGCTCAAAACAATTGAAAGAAGAAGGAGAAGATAAGCATTTTATCCACAATTCTCAATATCCAGAAGCTTTCAGAACAGAAACAGAGTGGAACTCAAGGGTTCCCAATTCAGAAACAATCAGAACTCTTAAACAGAAAGGGGACAAGACACAATGCACACACTCAGAAGGGTCGAAGACCCATAGACCATACCAGGTCTCTCGGCAACGCAGAAATGACTCGAAGAGCCAAAGGGTTCGTCAACCCCACAGAA